>CM029020.1:5072296-5481727 GCA_016801055.1 Panax notoginseng
AGATATATCTACTTATATAGATATATATTTAAGTTGTTAAAGTACTTAATTAGATTGACATATGATCCATCTAGAAATCTATTTTCAAACTGTGAAACCAGAAGCTGGCCGATAAGGCTACTGCTACACGTACGTTTCTATATAGTACATAAATTGAGATGGAGAAATAGAAAATCAGCAGCTTCGATCAATCACTGTTAGTAAGGTGAGACACCAATGTTAGCCGAACCAAAAAAGCCGTCTTTCATGAGAATATCTTCAGCATTCATATCCTACACGTACAAATTAACCAGAAGAATAAATTAACTTGGAAAATTTTGCTTCTCCTATCATTCTTTTGCAATGCATGCACTAATCTATTACTTAGTAGTATACCTGTTGGCGCACAGTATTAGTAGTTTTCTTGATAGAAGTCTGATCAGCAGGCATGAGACCAAAGTGAATGTGTGGAAAGTGGGCCCACTGTAAATAAAGAGAAATGTCGAGGTAAAATTGAAAATATTTAGTAAATACTTCCTCAGTTTTCAAAATACAACTCTGCATTCCCACCTTTTGTTTTCAATTAAATTTGGAAACATTTAAAATTTAAAATCGACGTGAATTAATATTAGTTTTGAAAACAACACATATGATACATGTTATTGTTTTAGTACAAATATTCTAGTAGAACTTTATTTTTAATTACTAATATTAAATAAATTCGTATCTATTTTCAATTCAACAATTTACCAAATTAATTTTTCAAAAGACAAAATGTATCTCTGATCCTGGAATCAAGTTATATGACTATTGAATATTACCCTTTATGTTAATTTATTGAATAGTGTGAGGAGAAGACGGTCGGGTGAGTGCAAGGCAATGGGTTCTAGTCTTGAGATTTTGCATGACTGCCTTGTTCCCTTCCCTCTCTTCTCATATCATTAGTTTAATCACTTACACATGTAGTTTGCAGTTATTTGTAGCCTTACATATATCACCCTTGTGGTACTTCAGATAATTCTAGACTGCATATTTATCAAGTTTTCTGGACTCTCTTTTACTTCAAACTTCCCATGTAATTAGTACTCTTGTAGAATCTCTTTTGATTTTTCATAATAGTTTTTTATTTTCCACATGCATGGGGGATTGGGGGGAATAAGAGAGCAAAGAGTACGTGTGTTGATTAAATGATGATGGATCAAATGTGTGTGTTGTATATATAAATCTATTTACGTAATATGCGTATATAAAGAGAATTAAGTTACATTCTTAGCACAGCACTGAAGGCTTCTCTGTGGCTAATATCGGGATTTCCTGCCTTAATTCGTTGGATTTCGTCCCTGCACATTATAATACATTTATATATTGGTGGTATGACCATGCACTCATATATTGGAGTTGTTTAGTTAGCAGATTCTATGACAGTCACAGTTTTTTCAGGGAAGTGGTTAGCATGAAGTTTATTTTTGAGTAAGTTGGTCAATTGGTCAATAGAGTACTAACACGCACGAGGCTCTGTGTGTTAGCATTCTATTGGCTAATTGACTAACTTACCCAAAAATGAACTTCATGCTAACCGGATCCTTTTTCAAGATAATATATACATATTTTCATAATGATGAATTGATGATCAGTTATATATAAACATACTCACTTGATAAATCGATTGTAGGCAGACGGGACTCGCTGTCTTTTCTCCGGAGCTGGACATGCAAACCCACATACAAAAATATGAATGAGTTGGACTTACAAAGGCCTATAAGTAATCTCATGCATCTCTACTAAACTTGATACTTTTTTTTCTCCCTCTATATATACCTAATCATATAGTACAGAAAAAACTAGGTGCAGCTATACATAGGAGAACAAATAATCAAGTACCAAAGGTACACTTAGAGACATGTAGTGATAGGGTGATAATAGTTGAACACGTTAAATTGATAGTTGCAAACATGTATTGTGATGTGGCATATAATATACTGTTGTATTATATTATTGAGATATAATATTTTATATCGAAACTAAGACTAAGACCTGAAGACTAAATGTATAATTTATGAGTTTACTCCCCTCATTAATTGTCAATTGACTATGATTTGAATACTTTAATATGGTATCAGAGCATACACTATTCGTGTGAATACCCAACGGCCATGTGTTTGGCTATATAATGTACCCCAATAGCTCTCACATGCACCACGTTACCAAATAAAAATTGTCCACGCATGCATTTGATTCAAAATTAGGTCACACGTGAGGGGCGTGCTAAGATATAAAGTCCACATCGAGGTATATATAGAGACTACTTCACTCATTGTCAATTGATTATGAGTTATGATACTTAAATATATATTATATGATACAAATCTTTAAATGTATATTTAGGGTGTCTACATATACATATTATATACATATAATATGTATATTTTGAAAAGCAAATGGATTTTATTTCATTAAAATAAAATCCTTACAAAGTATGGTAATCCAAAAGGTATGGATTAGGCCATAAACAATAAATTGTATAAATATTGAACTAACCCAACCCAAATTCAAAATAACACACTAAAAGCTGCAATTGAGCTAAGCTTCAACAATAACTTCTCCTAATTAACTAATCCTTCTAAACTGTATATGAAAGAGCTAGCACTCAAAAGAGAAAGGGTTCCCTATTCATTTTTTAAAACTTTTTTTCTTTCTCTGTTGAATGACTAAAAAGTACCAAACGTACATTGAGCATGCTTTTTTATGTTTCAAGAGAGAGTTTCAACATATATAATTGAAGTAGTTAAAAGAAATTAAATAAATAATCTCACGTCTGTTAATGAGTGGAGGCCTAGGAAGCTGATCAAGTCCTGATCCACCTCTCCCCGATAGAGAAAACTCACCGATCAGATTAGCCTGATTCATCAAAAGTTCGGTCTACGGTTTGGAATCTCTTCCTGCGCACATAGATACATAATTAATCATCAACCAAAATAATGTATATGGATCAGTATATTAGTTTCAATGGGCACAATTTTATATTACGCATTTTTGATCAGATTTTTTTTTTATTAATACAATGTAACAAAAATGTGAGAAATTAATCCAAAAGATTTGGAAAGGGTCGCAAACATAATTGTATTTCAATAAAAACCTTAAATAACATACCATAAGGTTGTGATGGGTAGTAGGAGAAAATAAAGAGTAGGAATGCGGCAAGTAGTGAAGGTGATTATTATTTGGTGAAATATTAGTAGGTACAGGTGGAGCAGCACCCACGCATGTTTACTGGGAGGAGGTTGCTGCAGTGGCCGCATCGCACTGTCACCGTCTTGAACAAACTCGAGCAAGGAACACTCACCTATATATACATAACAAAATAATTAATTACACCCAAAAATTAAATATAATATGAACTACTTGGATGCATGGGATTATTCACTATGTGATGATTTTAGTAAAGTCGATCAAGAAAGAAAGATGGAGTAGACAAAAATGGAAGAAACCTTAATTAAATTGGTGACCTAGCTACTAGCTATGGCTAATTAGGTAATGAAAATTGAAGCAACGTAGTGCAAAATATGACCCCAAATTAATGTAAAACTGTCCCCTTAAGGGAGCTGGGCTTTGCTAGTTAGTGAAACTGATTGACGAAGATAATATCATAGTTAGGGGACAGTTTCCGCTTTAGTCGTCTAAGATATTTAAATTAAGCACAAAGGATATATATATATATATATATATATATATATATATATATATATATATATATATAGAGAGAGAAGAGAGAGAGATCGATTAGTGCTAATCCTGAAAATTAGAAAATGATAATTAATACCGCAAGAATGGTGTCGCAAATGTTGCAATGAACATAACAGAGCTGCTCGGAGGAGGAGGGAGGGAGTTGGTCCAGAGATGATAAGGAGGCTGCAGGATTAGAGGAGGAGGACATGATCTTTGTTTGCCTTGTTCCCTTTTCAAATTTATTGGCTGCGCTCAGTTCAAATCATGTTAGCTCTCTCACTCTATGATGATTTGATTGATTGATTGATTTGATTTGATTGATGGACTTGATAGATTAACCACCACCTTGGATCTGCTTTTCTTTCATTCCTTTTCACATATGAAAGAGAGAGAGGAGGGGAGAAAAGTTAAAGAGTATAGGAAATAGAGGGAGAAACAAGTTTGGCACAGGAAAAGAGAAGGGTGCATAGTAATAGTAATATAAGGAGAAACCAAGAGGGGTCCAATCACCTTTTCTCATAGAGAATTGTTAAATTTATAATATTTTTTGTTATTTTATAATAAAAATAGGACTGTAGATGTATAGTGACGTTGAAAACCATCGCTATAGGATCTATATATAATGACACTTTTGTTGTGGAAATAATATTTTCTATTGTAGATTTAACAATTCTTTTTTTTTTTCCTAAAAATTAATTAAATCCAACATAAGTGTCGCAACATAAATTTTATTTACAAAATTTATAATTAATCAAATGTATTTTTATTAATATGTACTCTTAAAAATATTAAATTATTAGTTTATTTATAATGATATAATAATGTTATTATCATGACCAAATTTATATATATTATGTAATTTTATTCTAAGATTAATATAAGAGGATTTATTTTTATTTTTATGTGTGGAAGAAAATATTGATAAATGGGAATCCTGAAATAGAGGAGTATTTGTCGAAGGTCGATTATGTATGTATAAGGACCGGTGCATATTTAATATTGTCAAATTAAGATTATTTTTATAATAAATTGTGAACATCCATCAGATTAGGAGTGAGTATGGTACGGTTTGAAACCCAAACTCTACAACTGTACACGAAATCGCTTAGGTGCGATTTGACAAATTCAGAACCACACATTAAACCGGTAGTGATTGGTGCGATGTGGTATTAAATCGTGCGGTGCAGTTTCGGTTCCAAAACCAATTAAAACAATAAAATTTTATGCAATTTAAATTAACAATTTAGAATCACACAATATTAAATACCACTTTGAGAATACAAACAACCTTACTTATAATGTTTTGTCTAAATAAAAGCTAAATAAAATCAAACCAAAACCGTAAATTCGATTTTATATAATGTAGGGTGTGACTAACTAATGTTGAACATAAAATAAATTAATTATTTAATGAGTCTCATGCTTATTATCATATCTCACGTGTCTGTTCGTATTTATTTAATATCGATAAAGTTTATCATCATGTATAACACTTAAGGGTGTAATATGTGATGATAAACGAGTCGAACCGAAGTGAATAGAGGGTTGCTCGAAATGATAAATTCGTACTCGAATTTGAATTGTAATTGAAAAATTCTACTCAAATTCGGCTCGACTCGTATATTTATTACTACTCGAATTTAATCCGGCTTGGATCGAATAATTATATTCAAACTATTCGCGAGCTTCAAATTTAAGCTCGAATTCGAGTCTCCACATAATAACTAGTTTTATAATAAATATAATTATAAATTGAATTTGTTATTTTACTTAGAAATGAGAAAATATATTTACTATTACACTTTATAAATATAAAATCACAATTAAAATAAAAACAAAACAAAACAATAATAATTAATTATCGTAATTTGATTTATATTTTTATATATTATAAGAGAATGTATCGAACATCTAATCGAATATGTATCAATCGAGTATGTATCGAATCAAAATAAAAAAATTGAGTAGTTTGAATTTTAAATGAGTCGAGTATAACTTTACTCAGATTCTACTCATATTTTTATTCGAACTATTTTTAATGATTAGATTTGGATCATATTATTAACTAATTCAAATCTCGCTCGTATTTTTTCAAGTCGAGTCTAAATCGAGCTCGAACTGTTTGGCTCGTTTACAATATTAATAATATTCTACTTATATAAAGAAAAATAAATAATACATAATTTGATTAACCTTTTAAATTTAGGATAATAATATTAGGAAAATGGAAAATATATATGTATATGAGTTGTTATGTATCTATATAAACATAGTGGTGGATAAGAGTAAATAAAGTTGTTGGTGGACTTGTTCTTGTAATTTATTATTGTTATTATAATGATGATGATAGTAAGCTCAATCATATTTCCATTAAAATTTATAAATCACTCTGGACAACTTGGCTTCATTATCTTGTTGGCGTATGGGGCAATTTCGGTTTTATGCATGTGATTTTGACCAGTAACCAAGCCCAAATCGTAAATTCAAATTTTCAACCCACTTAAAACCGTCACATATGTTGAAACCGTTGGTGCATCATTAATTTGTGCAGTTTGTACGATTTTTGGTGCGATTTCGAATGCAAATTGGTTCGTTGCTCAACCCTACATCAGATGATCCAACGGTTTAATAGAACTTCCGTCCGCAATTTAATTTTCAGTATTTCGCAGTTTAATACTACTAACATGACAGATGTCCAAAATATCTCTCATTATAAAAGGCCCCCGGTCCGCAACATTAAAATGTAGACGCTAGGTATGGTTAACTGAGAATTAACAACACCATTTTTAATAAATCATGTCCGCAGTATTAAACTACAAATGCCAAATTCAATTATTTTTAAAATGTATTAGTCTCGTCCATTTCCATGGATTCAAGCACTGTAAACTTGGTTTCCTCCTGTAAAATTGTTTCAGCTTGAGCCACAATATCAAATGCAGAACTCAAAATTGGTTTCTTGATAATCACTATTTTTTTGATTTTCCTAAATCCTGTACTGGAATTCAATTTTCTTAGTTGTTGAATCTATTAATTCTGGAACCAATTGCTTACCACGGAAGTCAAATAAAGAACTTTAGAGGTTGAGGGTGAATTTTAGAAGATACCACTTTTTTGTTACAAACTTCAATTATAGACTCGTCAGAAATTAGAACTTCCATTATTAGTATTGAATTTTCCTCCTCAATAATATAGAGATGTTGAAGGAACCCTATCTTTATTATTTAGCATCTCCAATTTAATAATACAAAATCTGAAAAACTAAAAAAATTGAATTTGACATTCGCAGTTTAATACTGCAGACGAGACTTATTTAAAAATGACGTCGTTTCTCAGTTGGTCATACCTAACGTCTACAGTTTAATACTGCGGACGAAAAACTTGAACAAGGAAGGGTATTTTAGACATCTGTCTTATCCACAATATTAAACTGTGCAATATTAAAAGCTAAATTGGGGACGTTAATTCTATTAAAGCCGTTTGATCATCTGATAGATAATTACAATTTATTATAAGAATAACTATAATTTGACTAGGTTAATTATGAATCACTATACATGTATATATGACATACGTGAATATATATGTACACAAATGCATGCATGTAACTGGTGTACATTTACAAAGGAGTTGTTTCTCTTTGGCTATCATTCATACGCATGGTGTACAACAGAAGCTAAGAGAGCATGCATGATTGCCATTCCCAATGCGTGTGAGAGAAAGAGAGAGAAGCGGCAGATGTGGTGGAGAGGAACGAGAAAGGGACGTTTGCATGGCCTCATATTATCTTTACCTCATTCACATGTACTTTTCGAACTTAATTATTAGGGGAGGGCCGATATGTATCACAATTACGTAATGTTTACGAATTATTATTAATACTTATACTTATAATTAAAATGTAAACCTAAATATTTGTAGTGTATATTAATTTTCATTATATAATATTATATTATAAAAGCTATAAACGTACAAGTTCATTAATTCCGTGCAAGCACGACCAGTATAGATAATCATTAATTATATTATTAAATAGATAAATATTATTTAAAATTTTGAGAATATAATTATAGTTATTTATTTATTTAAATAAAAAATAGTAAATTACATGTTATAGGTTAATTCGATCAATTATATATTAAGTTAAACATTAAATAAAGTGCATATTTATTTAGTTATGATTAGTAGTGTTTAAGTTATTAATGAAATTCTATATTAGTGTTTTTATTGACAAAAATTTTCTTGAAATTATAATTCGAAAAGAAGTATAAAACTCATTCTCTAATAAGTTTTAATTTAGTTATGACAATTAAATAGTAATAATTTCTCCATAAATTTTTAACTAATTTTAACAGATATTATATTTTTAAAAAAATCACATACATTATTAATACAATTATCATGTGATTTGGTATAATTTTACGTTTTTAATAAACTGAGGTAATATATAGTGTCATGTGTTTATATTGTTTTAATTAATTACATCAAATTTTAATAAAAAAAAGTTATAATTAAATTGGTAAAAACCAAAAATAAAAATTTCTTTAGAAATTCTATTAGAGATAGTTGAGTTTCTGTTGAATACTTTATAATTTGGATAGTATATATTTAATTATTATAAATTTGTATAGCATTTATTGTAAGACCCCAATTTTTTTATAAATAAAGATGAATTTTCTATAAATATCATTTTTGAATATTATGGAGTTAATTTGATATAATGTTATAGTTGTGGGTAATATTTATAAATTTTGCAAAGTACGCAAGTTGTTATATAATATTGGTCGGGGAATATTCGTTTTAACAGGAATATTCGTACAACGACACAATCATTGGTGGACCCCACAACAGAATTATTGTCGGATTGAGAAAACGACAAAGATATTTTATTAAAAATAACGGCGGAAGTTTTACCATTGTTACTGTTGAACTACTCGGTAGTAAAAGTACAGTAATACGTGTGGTTGCATAGTAGCACACGGTATTGATTATTAATGCTTATGTGAGAAGTCACTCAGTTTGATTCCATTATTGTCAGTTAATAATATGAATTATTTAGCGATAATGACGTTTTGTTTTATTCGTATTATTAACGTAATAAAACAGAAACATCTTTTTATATAAAAAAATACTTTATTAAAGTTATTCTATAAATAGAATATATTATATTTTATTTAAAAGATTTTTCTTTAAATATGGACCGTCAGATTAAAGTAATCAATCTGGACCGTTCATGGATTAGTTACTATGCATTCTATTTTTCTATAAATAGCAGCTCATTCCTTCATTATTTCTTACGAATTCACTGAACTCTAGAGAGAGAAACTATAGAGAGAAACTATAGAGAGAGAGAAGAAGAGTATTCTGCTACTTAACTACTTCCTTACTTCAGCTCTTCTTTAAAACGGTAAGGGGTGTTATTCTTTCTTATTCATGAAGAGAACTGTTGTTATTCCATTTCTTATTATTCTGTTGGAATAACCTGTATACGCGGTCTACCCTATACTTGGTGACATTCTTCTATTATTCTGTTGGAACATCCTGTCTGTGTGTTTTACACCGGACCTGGTTCCGTTTTTATTATTATTCTGTTGGAACATCCTGTCTGTGTGTTTTACACCGGACCTGGTTCCGTCTGTTATTATTCTGTTGGAACATCCTGTCTGTGTGTTTTACACCGGACCTGGTTCCATTATTTATTATTCTGTCGGAATATCCTGTCTGTGCGTTTACGCCGGACCTGGTTCCATTATTTATTATTCTGTTGGAATAACCTGTCTGTGCGGTCTATCGCATGCATGGTGATTTCTTTTGTTATTCCATTTTTTATATACTCAGTTGATTAAACTTTGACTTCTATACTCCATGAAATTGTGGAATATCCTTGATATTTGCGCTTCATCTAGTATCTATTCATGAAAATATTCTTCTAATCATTCTTGAATTTTACTCCACAAAACAGTATCATGTTGACAATTTGGACGTTGTTAATTCCTGGATAAATTAATTCTTGAACTTGTTTTATTGAATTCTTATATCATTGTCATCATCCTCATGTTTATAAAATGTTGAAAGTCATCTGTGGCCTGTAGTGCATAGATGGACTTGGTATGATTATGACCAGGGATTATTCGGTATAATCATGACCGTAATGTTACAAATGATGTGGTAAAAGTCCTCATTGGCCCGTAGTGCATTGATGGACAGTTGTTGGCATGATCATGACCATTAATGAATACACGAATATCCTTGGCCGTAGTGCAGGGGTGATTCGATGATGTGGATTATTTTATTAAGCTGAGTCTCAGCGATCGCAGTGTTGAAAAACCTTTTAAATCATAAAAGATAGTAGAGTTTATTTTCTACTTGACTCTTTTAATGGATTGCTTGTTCCGCTGCAGTTAAACTTGATGTCTATTATATTTTATCAGTTTAACATTGTTGAAGGCTAATGATAATTTATTCTGCATTATCTTAGTCATAATATTTCTTACTGGGCTAGTTGAGCTCACCCTTTCTTTCACTGTTCTCTTCAGGAAATGAGAACGTAGCTGGGGCAAGTCGGGGAACGGAGTGATGGTCCGAATGATAGTATTAGTTAGTAGTCCTCACTATTCTATGTAATGGTGTGTTAATAAATGTAATGAGGACTCCTTTTGAGTATGAATACTCTCTAGAAGATAATATTTGTATTCAAACTCACAGTTTATGTTTTGTCGTATTGTACACGACAGTTGTATTAGTAAGTTGTATTTGTATTCTGTACTATGTATCTGACGACCCAAGATGGGTGATGTATACCTAATTTTGGGGGCGTCACAGTTGGTATCAGAGCTTAGGGATATGATCCCTGGCTAAGATGTGAGAATAGAACTAGGAGGGGAGAGACGGGGAATTCCTTCGCTAGTATGACCTACCTAAGTTTATTTGCATGGTATTTAATTGGTCGGTCATAATATAAGGATAATATATGACATATCAATTAATTTTTATTTTGTGGCAGTATCTGAAAATGGCATCTGAGAATGTTGAGAATAGCAATGGAGCACAGACGACTGTTGATTCACCACATATCAATAATCAGGATAATGTGCATCAGGAAGGTGTCAATCCTCATGCAAACAACAACACTGACCAAATGATGAATGATCAAATGTTCAGAGGCTTTATGCAATTCATGCAACAACAGGTGAAAGCGGCTCCTGTCCACAACGTAGGTGGAAATACTGGAAACTCTCAGGCGGTCACCGCTAAACAGTTTAAGGAGCTGGGACCACCGAGTTTAAGGGAGAGCCCAAACCACTTGTAGCTGAAACATGGATAAAGCAGATCACCAAGATATTTGATGTCTTGGGTGCTCCGAGGAGCAAAAGGTTCCCTTTGCCGCCTTTATGTTGCGAGGAGAGGCAGATTACTGGTGGGAATCGATAAAGCGTACTCAACCTGCCGCACTGAAGATGTCTTGGGAGAAGTTCCAAGAGCTGTTTAACGACAAATACTTTCCCGAGAGTATTCGTCACATGAAGGAGGTGGAGTTCATCAAATTGGAGCAGAATAATATGACCGTGTCGCAGTACGAGGCAAAATTTGCGGAGTTATCCCGGTTTGCGTCCCACCTGGTGGATAATGAAGAAAGAATGACGCGGATGTTTTTAAGAGGTTTGAAGCCGGAGATACGTCAACATCTTGTTTCTCATAAACTGTGTTTGTATTCAGATGTTGTAAATAGGGCTCAGTTGGTGGAGCGCGATAACGAGACAACGCAACCAAAAGAGAGCAGCCGGCAAAATGATAATACCAGTGAGAGCAGTCATCGAAGCGGTGACAACAAGCGTGGAGGGAATCAACAGGCCAGAAATGGTAACCACTTCGGTGGTAATCAGGGCCAAAACAATAAGAATGGACATTTCAAGAAGAGGAGATTCAACAATGATGGAAAGACGTCAGCACCAGCACCTGTCGTTAAGGAAGGAGAACGACCACCTATCATATGTTTCAAATGCGGAGGGGAGGGGCACATCAGTCCAAACTGCGCGATGCCGTCCAAAGCATGTTATAATTGTGGAAGAGAAGGTCATTTAGCCCGATTTTGTCGTTTACCGAAGACAAATTCAGCTAGGATGGAGGCACCAAAGGCCGTCCCAGAAAAGTCAAAACCGGTTGTGCAAGGGAGAGCGTTTGTTGTGACCTCCCAGAAAGCAAGGAACCCGAATGAGGTCATCACGGGTAAGCTTATCATAAACTCTAACGAAGTCTATACTTTATTTGATACCGGTTCAACCCATTCTTTTATTTCTCCTACTTGCGCTCATCGATTAAATTTGATTCCGGAGAAATTAGACTTTGACTTATCTGTGGAAACTCCATTGGGAGAAACCTTCATTACCTCCACTGTTTATAAGTCTTGTTTGGTTCAAGTTGGTACCCACACATTACCTATCGATCTGATTTCATTAAAAATACTTGCATTTGACGTGATTCTAGGGATTGATTGGTTAACTACTCATCATGCAAAAATTGATTGTTTTCGTAAGGTTGTTAGCTTTCATATTCCTAATCGACCTATTATGCGAATTCAAGCAACCAAACCATTAAAATCAATCGCTGTCATCTCAAGCCATAAAGCTATTCGTTTATTGAAAAACGGATGTCAAGCTTTCTTAGCTCATGTCACAGATCTAAACAAAAATACGTCAGTTTTGAATGATATTTCTATTGTTAATAAATTCCCTGACGTATTCCCTGAAGAACTTCCTGGCCTACCCCCAGAGCGTGAAATTGAATTTTGTATCGATCTTGAACCCGGTACAAAACCCATTTCCAAAGCCCCATATCGAATGGCTCCTATTGAACTTCAGGAGTTAAAGATCCAACTGCAGGAATTGTTAGACATTGGCTTTATTCGTCCTAGTACTTCTCCTTGGGGTGCTCCTGTTCTATTCGTGAAGAAGAAAGATGGAAGTATGCGACTTTGTATTGATTATCGGGAGTTGAATCATGTCACCATCAAAAATAGGTACCCATTGCCACGTATTGATGACCTGTTTGACCAGTTGCAAGGAGCACAATTCTTTTCAAAGATCGATCTTCGTTCTGGATATCATCAGCTGAAGGTTAGAACTGAGGATATTCCAAAGACGGCTTTTAGAACTCGGTACGGGCATTATGAATTCCTAGTCATGTCCTTTGGATTGACTAATGCTCCTGCTGCCTTCATGGATATGATGAACCGGGTATTCAAGGAATATTTGGATCACTTTGTGGTCGTCTTTATTGATGACATCCTTATTTATTCCAAAAGCCGTGAAGATCATGAGCAACACTTGAGGCTGGTACTCCAAAAGCTTCGTGAATACAAGCTTTATGCCAAGTTGAAGAAATGCGAGTTCTGGCTGGAGGAGGTAGCATTCCTTGGGCACGTAGTATCAAGTCGTGGAATATCGGTTGACCCGGCAAAGATTGAAGCTATTCAAAGCTGGGAGCAACCTAAATCAGTGACCGAGGTACGTAGCTTTCTTGGTTTAGCTGGTTATTATCGGAGATTCGTGGAAGGATTTTCTCGAATCGCTACTCCATTAACTCAGCTGACTCGGAAAGATACAAAGTTTGGTTGGAGCGAAGAATGTGAGCAGAGTTTTCAAGAACTCAAGAGGAGACTCATTTCAGCACCTGTTCTAACAATACCATCTGGCTCGGAGGGATTTGTCATCTACAGTGATGCTTCGAGCAAAGGGTTGGGATGCGTTCTCATGCAACATGGAAAAGTCATAGCCTATGCATCAAGACAACTCAAGGAATATGAGAGGAATTATCCTACTCATGATCTAGAGTTGGCAGCTGTTGTCTTTGCACTTAAAATTTGGAGGCATTACTTGTATGGGGAGAAAGTGGAGATCTTTACGGATCATAAAAGCCTCAAATATTTCTTCACTCAAAAGGAACTCAACATGCGACAACGACGTTGGCTTGAACTGTTGAAAGATTATGATCATACCATTCAATACCATCCTGGAAAAGCGAACGTGGTAGCTGACGCATTGAGTAGAAGATCATATGCGGGTACAAGTGCAATATTAACAACGCAAAGGCCCATTTTGTGTGACTTGCAAAGGATGGAGATAGAGTTGAAGACTCCAGGGACCCATGTGATGATGGCGAATATACGAGTAGAACCGACTTTAATCGATAAAGTTAAAGTTGCTCAAGCTACAGACCTGGGCTGATGCGTATGAAGAAGAAAGTGCAAGAAGGTGCTATATTGGAAGCAAGAATCGATGAAGAAGGAATACTTCGAGTCAACTCCAGACTTTGTGTTCCTAACAACCCTGATTTAAAGTATGAAATCATGATGGAGGCGCACAACACACCGTTTGCAATCCATCCTGGAAGTACCAAAATGTATCATGATCTTCGTCATACATTTTGGTGGAGCAATATGAAGAGAGAGATAGCGTTGTTTATCTCAAGGTGTCTAACTTGTCAACGAGTCAAAGCGGAGCATCAAGTACCAAAAGGTCCATTGCAATCACTTGAAATTCTAGAATGGAAGTGGGAGCACATTACCATGGATTTCGTTACCGGTCTTCCTAGGGTTTCTCAAGGTATTGATGCGATTTGGGTCATTGTTGATAGATTGACCAAGTCTGCTCATTTCTTACCGATACGAGAAACTTATACACTTGAACGTCTTGCTCGTATGTACATAAACGAGATTGTAAGACTGCATGGTATGCCAGTATCCATAGTTTCTGATCGAGACCCAAGATTCACTTCACGATTTTGGGTTAGTTTACAAAAGGCTATGGGCACGGAGTTACGATTTAGTTCAGCATATCATCCTCAGACGGACGGACAATCAGAGAGGACTATTCAAACTCTTGAAGATCTATTAAGACTCTGTGTCTTTGACTTCAAAGGAAGTTGGGACAAGTTCTTACCATTGGTGGAGTTTTCCTACAACAACAGTTATCAAGCAAGTATTGGCATGGCTCCATTCGAAGCATTGTATGGAAGAAAATGTCGTTCTCCAGTATGCTGGGATGAGGTGGGCGAAGCAACGTTGTTGGGACCGGAGTTGGTACGTATGACTACAGAAAAGATTCAAACGATCCGACAACGTATAAAAACCTCACAAGATCGACAAAAGAGTTATGCTGATCTTCATCGAAAGGACGTGGAATTTGATGTAGGAGATCATGTGTTCTTACGTGTTGCTCCATGGAAAGGAGTTACGAGATTTGGAAAGAGAGGAAAGCTAAATCCTCGATTCATCGGTCCATTTTTAATCCTCGATCGAGTAGGAACTGTGGCTTATAGACTCGCTTTACCGCCAAGTATGTCTCGTGTTCATAATGTTTTCCACATATCCATGTTACGCAAATATGTGGAAGACCCGAACCACATTATTGAGTTAGAACCGGACGAAATAGCGGAGGATTTGACGTATGAAGAAGTTCCTGTTCAAATCTTGGATAAGAAGGAACATATTCTACGCTCCAAGGTTATACCTCAAGTTAAAGTTTTGTGGAGAAACCACGATGTTGAGGAAATGACTTGGGAGTTAGAATCAGAAATGAAATCAAGGTATCCTTACCTCTTCGATATACCAGGTACGTACCCTAATTTCGAGGGCGAAATTTCATAAGAAGGGGAGGTTGTAAGACCCCAATTTTTTTATAAATAAAGATGAATTTTCTATAAATATCATTTTTGAATATTATGGAGTTAATTTGATATAATGTTATAGTTGTGGGTAATATTTATAAATTTTGCAAAGTACGCAAGTTGTTATATAATATTGGTCGGGGAATATTCGTTTTAACAGGGAATATTCGTACAACGACACAATCATTGGTGGACCCCACAACAGAATTATTGTCGGATTGAGAAAACGACAAAGATAGTTTATTAAAAATAACGGCGGAAGTTTTACCATTGTTACTGTTGAACTACTCGGTAGTAAAAGTACAGTAATACGTGTGGTTGCATAGTAGCACTCGGTATTGATTATTAATGCTTATGTGAGAAGTCACTCAGTTTGATTCCATTATTGTCAGTTAATAATATGAATTATTTAGCGATAATGACGTTTTGTTTTATTCGTATTATTAACGTAATAAAACAGAAACATCTTTTTATATAAAATAAAATACTTTATTAAAGTTATTCTATAAATAGAATATATTATATTTTATTTAAAAGATTTTTCTTTAAATATGGACCGTCAGATTAAAGTAATCAATCTGGACCGTTCATGGATTAGTTACTATGCATTCTATTTTTCTATAAATAGCAGCTCATTCCTTCATTATTTCTTACGAATTCACTGAACTCTAGAGAGAGAAACTATAGAGAGAAACTATAGAGAGAAACTATAGAGAGAGAGAAGAAGAGTATTCTGCTACTTAACTACTTCCTTACTTCAGCTCTTCTTTAAAACGGTAAGGGGTGTTATTCTTTCTTATTCATGAAGAGAACTGTTGTTATTCCATTTCTTATTATTCTGTTGGAATAACCTGTATACGCGGATCTACCCTATACTTGGTGACATTCTTCTATTATTCTGTTGGAACATCCTGTCTGTGTGTTTTACACCGGACCTGGTTCCGTTTTTATTATTATTCTGTTGGAACATCCTGTCTGTGTGTTTTACACCGGACCTGGTTCCGTCTTGTTATTATTCTGTTGGAACATCCTGTCTGTGTGTTTTACACCGGACCTGGTTCCATTATTTATTATTCTGTCGGAATATCCTGTCTGTGCGTTTACGCCAGACCTGGTTCCATTATTATTATTCTGTTAAGAATAACCTGACTGTGCGGTCTATCGCATGCATGGTGATTTCTTTTGTTATTCCATTTTTTTATTATACTCAGTTGATTAAAACTTTGACTTCTATACTCCATGAAATTGGTGGAATATCCTTGATATTTGTGCTTCATCTAGTATCTATTCATGAAAATATTCTCCTGATCATTCTTGAAGTTTACTCCACAAAACAGTATCATGTTGACAATTTGGACGTTATTAATTCCTGGATAAACTAATTCTTGAACTTGTTTTATTGAATTCTTATATCATTGTCATCATCCTCATGTTTATAAAATGTTGAAAGTCATCTGTGGTATGTAGTGCATAGATGGACTTGGTATGATTATGACCAGGGATTATTCGGTATAATCATGACCGTAATGTTACAAATGATGTGGTAAAAGTCCTCATTGGCCCGTAGTGCATTGATGGACAGTTGTTGGCATGATCATGACCATTAATGAATACACGAATATCCTTGGCCGTAGTGCAGGGGTGATTCGATGATGTGGATTATTTTATTAAGCTGAGTCTCAGCGATCGCAGTGTTGAAAAACCTTTTAAATCATAAAAGATAGTAGAGTTTATTTTCTACTTGACTCTTTTAATGGATTGCTTGTTCCGCTGCAGTTAAACTTGATGTCTATTATATTTTATCAGTTTAACATTGTTGAAGGCTAATGATAATTTATTCTGCATTATCTTAGTCATAATATTTCTTACTGGGCTAGTTGAGCTCACCCTTTCTTTCACTGTTCTCTTCAGGAAATGAGAACGTAGCTGGGGCAAGTCGGGGAACGGAGTGATGGTCCGAATGATAGTATTAGTTAGTAGTCCTCACTATTCTATGTAATGGTGTGTTAATAAATGTAACGAGGACTCCTTTTGAGTATGAATACTCTCTAGAAGATAATATTTGTATTCAAACTCACAGTTTATGTTTTGTCGTATTGTACACGACAGTTGTATTAGTAAGTTGTATTTGTATTCTGTACTATGTATCTGACGACCCAAGATGGGTGATGTATACCTAATTTTGGGGGCGTCACATTTATACTAATTTGAATAGGGAAAAAAAGATCATCCTCTTTTTGTTACTATTAGAAATATGAACATTTTTAATTTTTCTTTTGAATAATGCCTTACAAATATGAATAGTATATATTTAATTATTATAAATTTGTATAATAATTATACTAATTTGAATAAGAAAGAAAAAATTCTCCATTTTTTTTGTTCCTATTAGAAATAAGAACATTTTTAAATCTGGATAGTTTTTAATTAATACAAATCTGAATAGTACTCGTCTTAATATAAATAGAAAAGTTCAACCAAAATGTATTTTTAATGAGTAGTGCTAGAGACACAAACTATTTTACAAACATTTTACAAACTGCTGATGTGGTATACTCAACCTCAGCATATTGATCAATAAATTATTTCAATATAGTTTTCGGCCCCACACAATATGCTGAGATGGAGTATGCCATATCAGCAATTTGTAAAATATTTGTAAAATAATTTGTGTCTCTAGCATTATTCATTTTTAATTACATACTTTTTTTCTCTTTTGTCAAAACCCATCACATTTCACATATATAACGCGCGCATCCTGTCTTTTATCCTACGGACAATTAGCCTTATCTAATCTCCTCTACCTTCCGCCCCCGTCTCCGCCTCCATCTCCGCCGCTTTAGGGTTCTTTCTAATGATTAACTTTTTCCTCTTTCTGAGTTATGACGGCTATATCAGGCTTACTTTTAAGAAATTGATCTTATGTTATTTCCTAATCCCAAATTTTATTTACTAATTCTTATATTTACAAAAACAAACACCTATTTATCAGCTCAACAAGCTAAATTAACTTTATTATATCATATTTAATAATAAAAAAAAAGAAGAAATCTAATTTTTATATATATATTTTTTCACAAAAACATTTCACATTTTTAATAATCGTACTATAGACAAAAAATATCAAGTTTGTCTTCATAATTTATTTCATTACTATTACCATATCACACTGCTAACTAACAACTTAATATTTAGGTGTAAGTTTAAATATTTGTAAATTTTACAATTGTGGCTCTCCTAGTGAAATGGCCTGGAAGAGTAATAGCTAGCTAAACTTACAGTTAATTTCAGAACAATTAAAAGTAAATCTCTTTTTACTGTATATAGTCATTTGACTTCTTAGCAAAAGGATGTTGTTTTCCTCTATTTTCTCTTGTGATCGGTCCATTACTAAGTTTTTTTTTTGTTTTTGTTAATTTGGGAGAGGGGTTGAAGCTAAGAGCTCTTATTTAGCAAGGATCTAGTGTTACCTAAGCCTCAAAGATTAAAATTTAATATTATAAGGTTCTTAAGAAAAAATAATTATATAAACTGTATTTAAATTAATGTTTAAAACTTATATTTAAAGTATATATTTTCAAATTAAATTTTTATGGGTGGATTACGGCGGCTGAATCCAAATTGAGTCCGTTGGATAAAATTTTGCAACTCCAACTTTTACATGATAAAGAAATGGAGTAACTAGGAAGTTTACTTTTAATGGTTTGACTACTCATTCTCTCCTCTCTCTCAGTTAAACATCTTCGTTCACAGACTATAACCTAGCTAAGCCCTACCCCCACCTTATCACCTTTGTCCTTTTTCTGCAAGATTTTTAACTCTGTTTTCTTTCTTTTTGGCTTATATATATACTAGCTAATTTAGATAGATTTAAATCGCTTTTCCGCCACACATTTTTAGGGTTTCCTTTCCTATCCTACTTGCAAGCCAACCCCAACTGTGGTGAAAAGATGGGTGTCAATTTTCACTTAAATTAATGTTTGTACCAACTTTTTAAGATAATTCCTCCCTGCAGCTTTATAATTTTGTTATTGAATTGTGAAAGTTAATTTGAAATGTTTTTAAATTTAAAATTGGTTAAAATATTAAAAATTTATGTCAATTCTAAATTTTAAAAATTAATATTCTTAGAACGGAGGGAGTATTTCATAACCATCACCGTCCATATCATTTTTAGTAGTTTTCTTTAGGGTTTAGCATGCCCAAAAAGTTCCTTTAAAGGTATACTTGCACTCATAAATTCAAATCACGTAGCTAGATGTAATACCCCAATTTCAAATAGAAAAATAAATATTTGTCTGTATTTAAAGAATTAAGTTATTATAAATAATATTTAATTTTAATCATGATCTTTTGGATGAGTATATGAGTAGAAAGATGATCCAAACAATATTATTAAAAAACTTATTTAAATATATACATTTGATTCAATTTTTAATTAAATTTAATTCAAAATTTATTCTGAATTTAAAATTTAACCCGAAATATTTCACTAGAGTTGGCACTACTTGGTAGTGGGGGTACTGTGTAACTTCTGTGGAAGTATTTATTGTGTTTTCTGACTAAGAAAAAAGTTACAAAAGTATGTTGACCTTTTACAGGCCTTTAAAACAGTAAATTTGAATTAAAATATGGTACCCATCAATATGGAAATAAATTGGCATGGAAGTGAATCTGAGAAAAGACATCCTTGGATGGGTTTCATTGAGAAAGTCAATGAAAAATCACGGGGAGATAAAAGACCGAATTATATACTGTACGGAAAGTCTTTTTATTATTATTATTATTATTATTATTATTATTATATAATTTCTTTTAGATAATTAGTTTTTCTCCTTCTTCGGTTTCTAATAAATTATGCCCCAACATTAAAGAAAAAGTCTGATTATAAGAACTAAGAGCGTGTATTATTTGTAGTCAAATAAATTTATATATAACAGTAGACCAATTTTTTTTAAATTTTTGAACCATTAGGAATGAAATTTTTCTTGTTGATTCCTGAATAGGAACTTGTGCTCATTTGGAAAAAAGGAAGGAATTTCTTTGTAGAAAATATTCAAATTAAGTTCACACACACGCGCGCGCGCATATCTATATATGATCTCACAGTAGCTAAGGGATAGTATCAGAGAGGGTGAGGGTGAAGGTTGGTACTGCAAATGGACAGATTATCTGTGCTGAATAGGGTATTCAGCGAGACAAAAAATCTATTAAGTTGCAAATAGACAAATTATAGTACTCACATGCATGTACACGGTGATTGGGTTTACAAATTACACACTATATGATTGTTTCAAATTTGGTTATAGAGTACTATATAATTCTCAGTTTCTATTTTAGATTGTGAAGCGCAGGGAACACCAAATTCATCCCTACCCGTCTCCCACCCATAAAAAAAATAGAAAAGTTCATATATAAACCTATATATAACAATATGATGGAAAATGAATTATTATAAATGTAGAAATAAATAGTATAACAATGATATTTTAAAGCAACAAAAACGAGCTATAAATGGATTAATAATATCTTTATATATAAAAGGACAAGTTTGATCTGACAGAGATGCTGGTGGAGATGATAAGCTGGATTCTTTTGTTCAGTGATCGGAATCTGCTGACGCTACAAGAGGTAGGTCTAGCAGTACTGGTAATTATATATTGGGACTCTAGCTAGCTAGCTATATATGTATCAAGGCTCGATTTCTCATGCATAAAATTTAAAATTAATTATACAATTCCATTTAGTGTCATTTTAATTTGGTCACGAGGGAGGTTGAAAGGGAGATCAACTATATATTGCATATATATAGATATTTTGAATAGTTTCTCAAAACTCTTGGCCAGGACATGATATTCCATGTCCATGCATGTTCATGTTCATGTCATTTCATGCATGGTGGTGCAGTGATGATATATATATGGCTGCATGCATGCAGGGTTGAATGGTAATCAAAGCTTAATTTCACTAGTATATAAAAAGCCTGCAACGTACGACCTATTTGTTCTGTTTGATAAAGTATCATGAGGGTAGTATCATGTCTCTAGCTCATTGTGTGAATACCGACAGAGATAAAGAGAGGGTTTTGTATGTGAGTCTACGTACGTAGAACCCGATAAAGGCAACAATTGAATTGAACCGACTGAGCGATCGAGCGAGCGTACGTGTCTTAAAGGCCTTAGCTAGGGCCACTCTAAGTAATCGGTGGACGGGGCACGTAGGTCAATTCCGAGCTAGCTAGCTAGCTAGCTATATAAGCTTATTATAATTAGGATTATTCATAGCTTAAGAAGAGTATTGGTAAACAAGTTATCTAGCTTTAATTACCGTAGCTCCATTCAAAGTCGTGACAAATTATATGGGTTAAAGTACAATAGATTCATTTCAAAATTCATGACATGACATTTTGAGAAACTGCTCGAATTTTATTCACATATGAAATTGAAATATTTGAAAATTCGAGTCAGAGAGGAATTATTGAGTTACTTCTTGAATTCTATTAAAAATTAAATTTGTTATTATAGAAAGAAAGGTGTTTTATTTTAAATAGGATATTTGTTATATATTGGAGTCTAATTATTAAAAAAAATATTCTTATTTTTGGTAAGAATTTTATTTTAAAAGTGTCCTATTTTGAATGAGAAGAGGAGAATTGTAGATATTTTATAAAGAGGGTATTATGTATGAGTTGTTGGAGAGTAGCACAATTAAAAGTCATGTAATATCCAAAGAATTGAGAGAGAGAGTGTGAGTGAGTTTTGTGTTTGTGTGAGCGAGAGTTAATTAGGTCTTATAGTGAAGTACTAGGCTAGCTACTTAATTACACCCACAGAGACAGTAATATATGGTGGTACTGTCCTTGTATTAAGCTACGAGGTGGTGTTTGATTGTATTTTAATATATCTGAACAGTCTATATATCTCTTAATATATCTTAACAGTCCGTAAATTTGTATTAAGAGATACTCTAAATAATTTAGACTCATATTTATATTTTAATTATTCAGATTACCTCTTAATAGAAAGATATGAACTGATATATTAGATAGACTATTAAGATACGTTAAGATGTAATCAAACTTAACTTAGTGACACTAGAGATCGAGTACATAGAGAGGTAGAGATAGATATGGTCTTTAATTAATAGACTGAACAAACCACGGACATATATAAGACATTAATTAATTAGAGATACCACATCCCCATTCACTGCTCCACACCACAAAGGATGATTCCCTCGCAAGGATTTTTTTTCTTAAATTAATTTATATATATTTGGGACTAGTAGCAAAGTTTTTAAAAAAAAAGTGTTTTGGGTGTGATTTGGGAACATATAACAAAACATTGTTGTACAGTCAAAAAAAGATAGGGTGAGCTCGGGGTGAGCTCAATAAGGGTGAGCTTAAGAAATGGACTATATATATATATATATAAAACTCAAATTCATGTTTTTTATCCATCATAATTTTGATTTAAATTTCTCTTCATTTTTATTATTATATATTGGAATTCCGTCAGCTCACCAAATAATGAATTTTATTTATCATTCTCGTGAAGACGATGTGTTTTCTATCTTCTTCTGATCAACATCAAGATACTTCAAAATTTATTCAGGAAACGAACTGATTACTCCCTCCGTTCTTTAATATAGGTCGTTTTAGGGTTATGCACAAGCATTAAGGTAATGATTGTATAACATTAATTATAATAACAATTGTCTATATTACCCTTGTATTGGAATAAGGAAATGTTATTTATTGGACAGAAAATAGTTAGAGAACCAAAGTTATATTTAATATTTAAGGTAATATTGGAAACTAAGCAATTAATACTTACTTGAAATTCTAAAACGATTTATATTAAGGAACAAAAATATTTCTCTAAAAAGACCTATATTAAGGAACTGATGGAGTAGTAGATTTCTTTTTTGACGATTTTTTTTCCGTCTGGATTTCAATTCTCCAATTAATGTTTGATACTTGATTCTCTCTCATCCATTCCTGTTTTTGTTTTTTGGCATAATATTCTTGTGAGATGTGAGATTGACAGTTTGGTTCTTGTGAAATTGAATGGAAATAGTTGAATAATTATTGTTATTGATCACACAACAGCAGCATCCCCTAAATTAGACGGCAATTCCAATTATACCCCCCAACTTAATCGAGTATTGTGAGTTGATTCATGCCAAATGTTAAACTCCAAATACGTACTGTGGCACAAATTAATAATTGAAGACCTTTGAATGTTAAAGTCTACCCATTTGTTGTCAAATATGCATCATATCAGTTGTATCAATGAGTGAGGGTCAATTGTTTGTGCTGTAAATAGCTATCTGAGGACATAAAAATAATTTAACATCTGCATTGTAATAATGCGGAGTTTAGAAAATTTAAAATTTGAATTTGATAATGCTGAGCTTGGAAAACTTTAAAAAAAAAAATTGAATTTGGAGGGGTATTTTGAACATCTTTCCCGTCTGTAGAATGAAACTGCGGAATCTCTCATATTAAACTACGAACAAGGGATCAACTTTACCGTTAGATCTGCAATTGGACGATCACAAATTATTATAAGGATAAATTTAAATTTATAACATTGACTATAAATCAGTTCTCATATATATAGATACAGGCATAACGGATCAAAATAAAAATGGATGAATATCAGATATATTGAACAATAGGGTTTTTGTTTTTTTCCTTAACAAACTTTTTAGGTAACAACATTCAAGAAATATGTGGGCAGCCCAGCCCACTTGGTCATTCTGGGCTAAACATTAACCACTACGTCGAGTAGTTGAGTTGAATTATAACATTCAATTCAATTGTATGACAAAGAAATTAATATATTTCGAAAATTAAAATATAAAAAAAGTACAGAACTGTGAATTAAGTATGAAATAAAATAAAAATCTGACGTCATGATGAGTTGCAACTAATTAAGGTAGCATCTAAAAAACAAACACCAGAAAAGAGAATTAAATTCAAGTAAACAAGCACTCTTAATTTGTCAATGGCTTTGCTTTGCCTTGCCGATCAAGGATGATCGAGGTCAAATTAATTATCACAACATCCTCTTTCAACAAATATAGCTGCACTTAGGGCTTCATACATAAAAGTTTCAATGGGTCAACAGCTTCTGAATTATTCATACACCATTATCAAGAGCTAGCAATACCTAGAAACTAACTCTTATAACTATGTATTACTCCCTCCGTTCCTAAAAGATTATCGTTTAAGGTTTTGATACATGGATTAAGAAAGTCAAGTAAAATTTGTTTGAAATTCCATCACTACCCCTCTATGGAAAGTTGAAAACTATTAATACAAGAGAGAGAATTTCTTGGGACAATGAGAGAAGGTAGGAGCAATATAGGAAAGTAAATAATTTATTTTTCTTGAAAGTTGTAAACGACAAACATTTTGGAACAAATTTTTTCTTTTAAAACGACAATCTTTTAGGAACGGAGGAAGTATTAATTATGCTCTGGATAAGATCGTCCGAATCATGGCACCAGAACTTATATCATAAAAATTAATGAGTAATGCTAGACACAAACTATTTTACAAACGGCTAATGTGGCATACTCTACCTCAGCATATTGATCAACAAATTATTTCAATGTAGTCTTCGGCCCCACACAATATGTTGAGGTGGAGTATGCCACATCATCAATTTGTAAAATGTTTATAAAATAGTTTGTGTCTCTAGCATTATTCAAAATTAATTTATCTTTTATTGTTTTTTGTATTTTAATTTCTATTTTTACATAAAAATTGAAAACAATCTACTTTTTTTTTGAAAATAAATTTTATTTTCTTATTTAATTTTTTTAAATTTATATTTTATAAGACTTTACTCATTTTATGAAGAAAAAAAATTAAATAATAATAAAAGAAACGAAAACGCTAAAAAATTAAAATGAAATTTAAGAATAACGCCATTAAAAGTGAATGTCATTCATCATATAATTAATGAACCCTAATGATACGGTCACACATGTTATACACACTGCATTAATGCGCGTGGTCTGGTTGCACGCCAAATCATTGTGTCTCCCGTAGAATAAATTGTTATTGCTTGAATGAGATGAGATCAGATCGAGGGACTTAATTTCATAATGAAACCTTGACTTCAACTCATCAAGTAAAATGATGCATGCTATTGCTATTGCTATTGCTATTGCTATTGCTATTGCTAGCTAACTTCAAGTCAACAACAACATCCTCATGATCGATCAAGATCATAGTACTACTCTTGTTTCCTAGTTTTGTTGCACAATTATGACCTACAACATTCAATGTCGTTATGTTGGGAGTATATATTTATAAAAACCAACTGGCCGGGCAAGTTAATGTATGTTTGAATTGTACTTGATACATTTCGGCCTGCCCATTTTCACTCATCTTCTTTTGACCTTTTCCCATTTCCAGCTCTCGTACAATTCAACCTGCCGGCCGGCCGGGAAGCCATGTTGATATCAATATTTCGTTTCTTTAATTTTATGTTCTTCTGGTACTCATGTTCTCTCTATGGTTTCAACTTCAATTAAAAGCGCGTAAATGGCTTCATTATTTGCTCCGGTACAAGGTAAATTATTTTAAGTATAGGTTAGTACATGTTCATATATTAGAGTTGGCTTTTGGTTACTTTCTTATTGTCTCTTCAAGTTATGACTTGCTTTATGAATATAAGAATTCTCATGTCCTCTCAGTACAAACACACCACAACATAAAACAAAACTGATCTTAATATAGCATCACCATGCCTTATAGAGATTGTGGTAATATAATATTCTTAAAGAAACCACAATTCATCGACTAATTACCATTTACCACAAAAGTATCAAAATTCACTGCGCATGATAAACCTCCTTGCAAAACAGAACATGTTTTAATGTATCACCACCACGCCTTGTAAAGATCTCAACAAGGGTTGGCACTAAGCACTTAAGCCCCTTTCATAGTTTCTCGACTTGTGCATGGACCGTAGTACGTATTTTCATGCAAGCATTATTTGGATTTTGGAAATCTATGGAATACATGGTTATTATTATGAATTTGACAAATTGTACGTCTTCGTTGTTCCATAATTCCTCCTACCTGCGCTCTCCCATGTTTTACTAGATGTGGCCATGGCAAACTGTTCCAGCGCTTTGCTTACATTGTAGACTTTATGAATACTATTCCATTCATTTCAATTTAGTTATACGTACCACATTTTTGGTGCGTACGTGCTGCACGGATTCGACATGTTGAATATTTTTTTTTTAATTTTATGTTCTTTTTAACATGTTTAAATGTTACTGTCTCAACTCTATATACATATATTCAAAAACTAATATCTAAATTCAAATGTAACTAGTGCATCTTAAAATCCGCGTGGCACACACCAAAAAATGTGTGCAACTAAATATTTTTAATGAGTAATGCATGTCATGCTCTTTCATGGACGTCAACACTCCTCTTCAATCATCTTTATGGTCCTTAAAATCATTTCACCTCTTCCTTGTTCTATATTTTTATTGATTAGATTATACCAGAGAGAGAAAATCTGAGAATATATATATATATATGTGTGTGTGTGTGTGTGTGTGAAATTTTTTTTTTGCCCAAATCCCAATTAGAGTGAAATGATCAAATACATAGCCAAAAACATCAACTCTTCAAATACACTTTCAAGCTGCAATGCAAATTAAAAAAAGAAAAAAGAAAAAACATTCAATTCAACGCTCATTAATCAGTCCCAACTATAGCACTCGACCATACAATCCATATATTTATTACCATTAAAAGCTTCCTGGAATTTTTCAGTACATTGTTTAGCACAAATCTAACAGCTGATTAAAGCCATCGCCATAATAGTTTTATTATTTACAGGAATTAGACGAAGTTCTCTTCCCTTTTATAATATTGTACTTTTAATAATTAATTAGTGCATAGTAATAATAATTTCTAGTCACTATAATATGTTCTTTACTTCCACAGATCAATCTGGCAACTCAAGGTGGATATAGAAGTGCTTTCTGAAGCCACTTGATCCGGCCTCTTCAAATCATTGCATAGCATGTTTATTTGCTCCGCCACTTGAACATTTGAGCAGGTCCCCTCCTTAGTATCAGCTTGATCTTGACTTAGTTGAGATGCAACAAATTTGTCAAGGGCTCGCCAATCGGTCACTTGATCCACTGCTTGCTCAATATTGTTACTACCATAAAGCGCGTTAATGTTTAGGGCTTGGTTGTTTTGCTGCATATGTTCTTCTTGTGTGAGTGTTGATGACTGCTCAAATCCATATGGAGTTACTGAATTGCAGCTTGCACTTCCTGCTGATAATTGTGGAACTTTCGGACTTTCTAAGTGCGGAAGTTGGAGGAATCTTTCATGAGGCCTATAATACTGCAACTCAAGTTCTTGTTTGCAGGGATATTGATGAATATTATGGTATGGTGAATAAGGCTGAGGTATTTGCCTAGGAGAATCAAAATCAGGCATGAATGAGACCTGATCATCGTACCAACACAGAGGCTGGTGCTCATCCATTTTCCTTACCGTTGTCAAACGCTTCTTGAAAGCCCTACACACAACCCATCCTTCTTCCTGATGCAATTAGTCAAACATGATTAAGTCACTAAATCAAATGAATAACTTACGAGCGCGTGAGAAAATGCATTAAAATCTGTTATTTAAAGTCAAAGTAGGAAAGAAAATTAAACAAAATAAATCAAACAAGAGTAATGCATGATGCATTTCATAATAAGTTCATTCGTCTAGCAGATTTAAGGAGGACTAATATCTACTATAGCAGCATGTATACCCGTTGTCTCGTAATCTTAATCTATAGGGCTTTGGGGATTGGAGAGGAAAGAATAAGGCTTTGATGTTTGAGACTAATAATACCAGAAAAACTTGGTTTTACCATTTTAGGTTTTAAAACCTATGAAAACATTTTTTCCCGTAGGGTTTGAAAGCTAAGAAGTGTGAAACCATAAGTTAATTTTTTTGGGGGATTAATTTCTTCATATTTAACATGATAACATGGTAATGGACCATGTAATAACACTAATGTTGTTGCTGAGACGTATTACTCAACTGTTAGCACCATGATATATTATCGAAGCATCCATATTCCGTGTACCAGGATATGTGATGGTATTGTGAGCATATTCGTTACTACAATCTTTTTATTAAAAAAAATCTGCTTTTTGCTCCAACCCCGCCCCAACTCCACCCCACATCCACCCCACCCAACCAACGCCCAACAAAAAAAAAGCTTGTTGATTTATAGATAAACTGGGCTTTAATTTAATTGGTAAACTATGCCATCCGTTCATGTTCAAGATTTTCAGTTCCATTTTTAAGAATCAAATACACAAATATTCATATACTAATATCCTAGCCTCGATCTATGTATACGAATGCTTAAAAAAATTACTGACACAATAACATACAGTATTTACTCATCCATTATCAAAGTGTGGGAAATCATATATACATTAAATATATATCCTTAAACAGTGACCTATATATCATGATCGAGATTGTATTCACTCAGTTTGATAAATTCAGAAAACTCGTTGCTTCTTTTAAGCTGTGATTGTTTCTATTATTCTATTAATCTTTCTTTGTGCCAACTTACCTGAGGAGCCGCGTTTTCGTTGGTTTCTAGTCTATATTCATGCATAATCCAATCTGACTTCTGTCCGTTTGGGGCTCGACCTTTATAAAACACCAAGGTCTTTCTCATGCCAACTAAACTGTGCTTAGAGTATATGGCCTTGTCTCTTCCTGTAGCTTTCCAAAATCCTTCTTTTGTAGCTCTATTAGTTCGAGTTCCGGTTGGATACTTCTTATCTTTATGACTGAAGAAATACCACTCATTCTGGTCCTCAGTTCCTAGCTTGCAAAGTTCTGTTCAATTTCATTGAAAAAATAATAATAATAATACGAGCCAGATGAACAGCATATATGATAAAGGTCAATTTTGAAATGGATATTATATTGAACATTTGATAAATATATAAAAACTGGCTGCATGGATGGAGTTCAAAATTAGAAAATGCTATATAATTTACCTTCAAGATCCCATGGCTCGATTTTATAGAGATCAACATCTTTGATGACATCTAGATCGATTCTTTTTGAAGCAATCTTTTTTCTAAGGTAGTAATCAACAAGTTCTTCATCTGTAGGATGGAATCTAAAACCCGGAGGGACATGCGGAATAGTATTCATATTTCACAATTATCAATTGAATTAAACACTGCATTTGAAAAGGTAGAAACATTTATTATTAGTGCTTAAGAAACAGATCAATATCGTTTTTACTCGTAAAGTGTCGAATATATATATATATATATATATATATATGTGTGTGTGTGTGTGTGTGTGTGTGTGTGTGTGTGTGTGTGAGAGAGAGAGAGAGAGAGAGAGAGAGAGAGTGATGTACCGATGAAGATGAAATTTGTATAGAAAAACTGATGGAGTATATGATGTTTTATCATATGGTGCTAAGTTGCATATGGAATCCCTAGCTAGGCAAAATGGTAGTATCAGCATAAACTTTACATGCTGATGAAAATTTCATCTCAAGAAGATATTAGAAAATTCTACTACACATGTACTTGAGTTCAATAGCTCTTGAAGAAATTTCATGCTTAACAAATTCATGGTCACATATATTACACTACTTAGCAATTCAGCCTAATATAGCGAAAAAGACGAGACACATACAATACCAATTAAAAACGAAGAAAATTAAGGGTTCTATATGTTGCAAACTACGCATGCATGATTGTATAAATCTGGAAAAAGACTTGGACAGATAGTGGAATTTAGAATATGCTAATATTATAATTAAGCTTATATATCAGTCTTAACAATATAGTGCAATTAACCTCATTCTCCTTTAATGTATAAATTTTAGTCAACGAAGAATGTAGTATTGTGTTGTATCAGTTAACCATAAGAAACATTTAAAATTTAAGCTAAAATTTTGAATTATACTTTAATATAGTACACTGCTTTTAGCCGTTCACACACACACATATATGTATATTAGGATAAGTAGAATGCCATACTTATGTCTTGTACAATAAGAAAAAAGGAAAATAAATATGCATGTACACTGTGCTTAACATCTTCAAGGGAAAGCTGCCTCTACTTGATTGTGTAGATAAATCTACTCAAGTTGGCTTTTGCTTGAGGTATATGTCACATATATGAAAACGAGTGAATTAAAGTTGTTTGCTCCACCTAGCTCAAAAGTGAAGGCTATCTAAGAATAATGCACATATAAGAAAAATTCATTACCTTTACTTGTGTTTATATATGTCATTCAAATATAGAGGTTACACATACACAAAGTGAATCAAGAAAATATGAATTTATTGCACATAATATATAACAGCATGCAATACATAATATAGAAATGGAAATAAATCATTTAAAATCAAGAATGCGTTAGTAGTGTACTTATAACCCATGACTTACTTAGTTTTACCATGAATAATTAATTAATTAAAGTTTTACGGAATCCATTGACAAACAAGGCGAGATCTTGCTGAAGAGCCTTAAAATGAAGACATAAACATATATTGATATGAAAACATATAAAAAAATAATAATAACATCGATAATTATTAATTATAAGCCACTATTTCAGTTCTCATAAATCGATGCATTCGTTATCCATTAGAATAAAGGGAAGAGGTTATGGAACATAGAAAACAGAGAGATATTTTAGGCCTTGCATCGATTTCTTAATCTATATATGAACCGTAAGATATGCAGAAGGTGATATTTTAATTTATAACACTAACATGCAAATATTAAGGTAAACTATTGGAGCAAAATCAGTCATTGCATAAACATAAATAATCCCATAAATTTTGTGGGGAAAGAGTTCATATATTCCAAATATTAAATACACAATTATAAAAGAAAGAAAAAGAATGAATCCAACCAAGAACAAGAGAGAAATGAAGAAGAAGAACCTTGATAATCCTATACAAGGAATTAACCCTAATATACAAAATTGAATGAACTTCTTTGAGAGATCTCCCAACTTTGTTTCCACCAATCAGTGTAGATAAAAGTCATACATAATTAAAGTCAATATGGTGCAAAATTCTTGGCCAAATATATATGAAGCTGACAAAAAAGATCATAAGCTAGCTTTCCTCGGGAATTGAACAGAACACAAAACAAAACAGTTTTTTTCAAGAATGAACGGATCCCGAGGAAAGGAAGGAAAAGAAAGTTGAAAGGAAAAAGTTGAGGAATGGAAAATTAGGAATAAAGGGAAATGGTTAAATATATACTCCATATAAGAAGCAAGAAAAAATAAATAACCAGCAGAAACTAATCACATTAGACTTGATTATATATCTGAAAAAAATATATCCCTCTCACAATCTTTTAATTTTTTTCTCAATATATTAGTTGTTTATGTTATCATCATCACTGGGAGTGGAAGCTTGATTGTGGGAAAAGTTACCGGGAAAAATGGGGAGGCGGAAAATGGTGGTACGTAGTACTGAAATACTCCACCCACCCTTCCCACCAGCAACTGATAAGGACAAGAAAGAAAGAAAGAAAGAAGATATTTAATCAATGGTACTGCTATTTGATGTTACCGGGAAAGGTAGAGAAGAGAGAAAATTAAAGCTCAAGACCAGAAATCTGATGGCATGGGATGAATTGGCCTTCTTAAAGCCCCCGCACCCGACCAAAAAAGTGTTTTTGGTTTAAGAGTGAATAATTTATTACTCCTAATTTTATTAATTAGTTGGCAAAATTTTCAAATTGATACATAACAAATTTTATAATAGTACTCCGTTGTCTTAAAAAAAATAAGTAAATTATATTTTTCACAACGTAATTTTAATAAATGAATGTTATTTAAGAGATAGTGCTATTTAAGATGAGTGTTTTAGATCCGTTACATATATATATATATACTCAGCTGTGTACTATACAGTCGGGCTATGACGACAGATTTTTTGGACTATGGCGACGGTTCACCCGTCCGTCGCCGTAGCCCATAATAGCTATGACGACGGATAAAACCGTTACTAGCCCAAAAAACCGTCGCTATAGTTACTTTAGTTCAACTAATTACTCCCTCCGTCTCCCTCCGTTCCTAAAAGATTGTCGTTTTAGGAAGTAATTTTTGTTCCAAAAAGATTGTCGTTTTGAGTTTATCAATACACATTTGCTATTTTTTTCCTACTTTACCCTTACTTAAAGCTTTCTCCTATTTAAAGTTTTTTTGCCTTCTCAATGATTCTTATCCAATTCAATACTATAATTCAAGTAATAATTGGTTGAATTAGAAGTAATTGGTTGAATTGAATAAGAAACATTGGGAAGAGAATAATTGGTTGAGACAATTAATAAAGGTAGTATAGTATTTTCGCTAGATATTAATTATATTTCTTAATCTGTGTGCATTAATCTTAAACGACAATCTTTTAGGAACAGAGGGAGTATAATATATCACGTCCATTGTATGCTTACCAATGTAAATTTGGAATTTTGAGTACATACCCTCGTATCTTTGGGCTTAATTTAACTTCATCTAATTTAACATATTTCCACTGTCAAGAAAGAAAAGAATCAATTTTTATACAAAGGAAGTATAATCTTGTTCCGAAAGACAATTAATTTTAAGCTTTCTTTTTTATTGACTTTAAAAATCTCTCCTTGTGAAAAAAGTAATAATTTTTTTCAATAATATATATTTACTCTCTCAAGTCTCAACAATAGTGGCCAACCACCACCTCGAGTTAAATAGAAAAATGAGGCGCGTGACACTTTATAATAATAGAATAATGGAAAGAGAGAGAGCCTAGAATAAAATTTAGCCATAAACCAAGTCCCTCAAGTCATTGAACATAATCAAAAAAATAAGTTTACTATCACATAAAGCTGTTCACATACTGCTCACATACACTTATATGTATATTTTGATAGTTCAGGTGCAGAGCAAGTCATGTGGACCATCAAAATATACATATGTGATAGTAGACTTAATATTAAAGGTGTAAACGAACTGAGTCGAGCTGAATATTGAGTTGCTCAGATTTGGTTCACAAAATTTATCGAGTATAAAATAAAGTTTGATTTGAGCTCATTTAGCTATCGAGTCGAGCACGATTTCGATTCGAGCCCGAGCAGTTTGAACTTTTCAAACGAATATGATCCAAGTATCAATAGAAAATTATAATTTGAGGAGGTTCGAGTAGTTTATCGAACTTTAAAATTTGCTCATATTTGATTCATTTATATTTCGAGTAAAGCTCGAATCGAACTTTTAGTCGAGCGAGTACGAATCGAACCGGAACTATTTACTCATTTTACAGCCTTACTTAGTATAATCAAAATTAGTTGAAGACCCTTTTTAAAGTTAAGGGCAATAAAGATGAATAAATATAAGTTCAAGTCCTCGCCAGCAATTTAAGTTCAAGTCCTCGCCAGCAACTCCATGCTGCCTCTGGTTGGTCGACCTGCAATTTTTTATTTTTATACGGATGGCGGGAGTATATTTTTCGTCTCTTCAGGAGATGAGGCCCCCACAAACCGACCCAATTGATCCGACAAAGACACCTCTCCAAATATATATATATATATATGAATTCGCATTCATGAGAATTGATTATTGAGAACAATTAAAAAAATCATGACATAACAGTTTGTTACTATTCATATTACTAATTTGTAATATTATTATATTAATATTTTGTAATATTAATATTTATAACAACAATAAACATTGACGCTAGCCAAGGCGCTGGGTTTACTGTGTTTGACTAAGGATTTTGGACCCCACAAAAGGGAATGATACGTGGCACTGATTGGACCGGCGTGGGGCTAGGATTTGATCATTAGCCTCACAAACGCGGAGTGCAGGCCGGTTGTGCAAACGGGACCTACACCGTTATCCCGTATTGATGATGGCCCCCTCTCTCTTCTAATACTTTTGCTTATGAATCAATTACATATACTGGAGGAGGAGTAGTAGTAGTTTAGTGGAGTCATGTGCTTGTGCGTGCCGATAAGTTAGTCGACCTCTTCACTTTCTCTCACTATTTATACTAGCATGAGTAGCACGGTAGAATTCTCGGCAGCGGCAAACGTATAAATTATGTAAATTAAAATAATAATAATTTTATAAAATTTGTTAAAAATATAAAAGAAGTTATTATAAAAAGGATAAAATGATAATATAAATAAAAAAATACGACACAATTACACTATTAACCTCAACAATTTTAGTCACTTGATAAGTGCATTACATGTGTAAATAATGTAAGAATAAAAATAAAAATATAGATGATTAGACAGGAAATTTAATGCCATATATAACTTTTCTTTGATCAAGTCTAGGTTTGAATTGCAAACTGTATTAAATTAAGTGGAATAATAATAATAATTGTATTTGTATTTGAAAAGTATTAATTAGTAAAGAAATAAGCACCTATGTATGTATTGTCCCTAGCTAGCTATCATTCTGTCATGAACATAACGCATAAGGTAGATGAAAGTTCTATTGATGAAAGATAAGTAAGTCCTCCCTCCATATGCACATATTAAGTGGTGGGCTGAAATTCAAGGAATGATGAAGCAAGCCTTGATCATTACTGGTATACACTCATTATTGTTTCGGCTCCCCACGTTTCAACAACTTGTTCCAAAACCCTAACTAAGTAAAACCTGTCCATAAATATATATATATATATATATGCAGTACAAACTTAGATGACTAACTTCTTTCGTATACATTAGAAAAAAGATGGTAAACTTAACAGTTCGTAAAATGATATTCCTATATATATGGTGGTTGATTGAATTAATTTTGAAATTTGGTGTTTCTGGCCAAGTCCCATGTATACTCCTATCCAAGTCTATCTTGTTAAATAAATTATATTTCTAAACTTGTTATTGCATATAATAAAATAATTAAATTAATCTTCACATTAGGTACTTACACGAATTGAGAAAAGTCATCTTTTATGTATCACGTTTCCGTTACGCTTATGGGTGAAAGATTCCAATTGTTTTTCTCAATCTTATGATGAATGTATGGGTGTGTATAAAGTTCTTGAAACGAGACAATTGGAATCAAACCTTAATTGTTTTATTTATAAAATAGCTAAGGGTCAAAATTGTCTATCAATATTATAAAACCCTAATGCCCATTATGCCACATTAATATTAGTAATAATATTTATCATGAGCCACATATAATTACCAAATCTATAAATAAGGTGATTAAATTAATACAATATATAAGTCCAAAAATTTCATAAATAATAGAGGCAACATAAATAAATAAAATATTCTTAACATATCTATGTATTATGTATATGCATGCGTCTACCTGCAGAACGTATAATGGAGTAAAGCTTAGGCAATACGAATACTAGGTCATACGTTTCGTATATATACCAATATATTTTATGCACAGGAAGACATCAAAGGTGTAAATCATGAAACACAACTCCGTACCAACTCTAAATTCGCGTTGTCAAGATCTGGGACAATTTTTGGATTATATTTTCTACTGGAAAATGAGTTGCCAATTTCCAATAATTTAATATGTAATTCACTAAGTATCCTTAAACTTATTATTTCTTCCGTTTCACAAACAGGATTTCATTTATATGTAATATTTGTTTCACAAAAAGAGATTACTTTTTATTAGTGATATTATTTTTGTTAACTTTTTCAACATTAATATTAAATTTTGCATATGGTATAATCAGACATAATTATAATTAAAAAATAAAAAAAATAAAAATTGTATATATATATATATATATATATATATATAGAGAGAGAGAGAGAGAGAGAGAGAGCAAATTGAAACTTTTTTATCCCATGAAAGTCCGAGTAGTTTGTCTTCTAGTACAGTATAACATGCTAAAGTCATGTTTGGTTAGAAGGATTATAATTTTATGATTATATTTTATGTATTGTAGTTTCGAGAGTATTAATTAATTTCGGAATTTAATAGTCTTGTTCACATATTTGTTTGGAATGAGAAATATTCATTAGACAAGTTAAAATAATCACATGAATGTTATGTTTGTTTTGTCTAAGATTATTTAAAGAATTGGATAAAAATATATTGATTGGACTATTATACTATTATTACTATTAACAAAAAGATCCTATTCTCAAAATCAATAGTGTGAGTATAAATTGATAGAATATGATACACCAATCATTTTTAAAATGATTAATGTTAATTTTGTCTATAATTTTTTAATCTAGCTCAAAGGATAGGAATTATAATACTTAATTTGTTGAATATGATATTAAATAATTCTCTTTTCAAATTATTTTTATTATCTTTAAACTAATAGTTCAAGTCTAATTTTAAAAACAAACAAGTCACTAAAAATTAATAATTAAATTCTAAATATTATACTTATAAATAAACATATCCTCAGAGTTTAATATTATGTATAGACAATAATGATTTTTTTTTGTATCACTTAATTAAGTGCCTTACCCCAATACAAAAGGCTAGTAAAATAGAAGAAATTGATAATATTGTTGTGGCCGTTGACCCTTTGACCACGAATATCCTGGTCAACACTTCACAAACAGTATCATCATGTACTATTTTAGTAGTAATATCTTAAGGTTCATTACATTGGTGTGTTGGGTATGAAAAAACATGTTATTAGCAAATAGCAATAATGATGTTAATAGCAATACAGAAAATGATTGCAGTTTGGTTTATGTGTCCCCTTCAGTATAATAATGTTGAAAATAATAATAATAATAATAATAATAATAATAATAATAATAATAAGAAATTACTAGAACAAATAAAGGGTTAGTTGTGGAGTTTTAAATCATTATTACCGTCACCTTCCTGTGAATATTCAAAAAGTAAAACAATGAAGCATGTCTAGAAGAGCTTGTAGTATACGGATCCCGTTGACATGAAGTAAATTTTAGCACATGTTAAGTTCACTTCATACTCAATACAGTGTTGACATACAGACGGGAGGGTGATTTTTCCGCCCGCATGTCAGCACTGTATTGGTCATAAAATGAATTTATCATAAAATTCACTTCATACTAATCACTCTCGTAGCATAATATTATACTTGACGGGAAGAAGAAAATAAAGACGTGCATTGACTAGGAAAAATTAATAATGTTGAGGTGGCAGTGTCAAACAATATAAAGGTTATTACTGCATGTATTTGTATTTGTTGATAACAGTGGTGAATTTGTGATTGATTACATAATAAATTAATGATAACAACAAAATTACGTGACGTTATTTTGAGAGCACTAATGTTACGTTAATTACGTACTCTAAATTACAATTTGGTGAAAATAAATAAGTGTTAGATAGAATAAACGAAAGATAGCCTGCTTGCAGAGTTGAAGGAGCGAGAATATATACATCATTCGCATAGCAATTATATATATATATATATATATATATATATATATATATATATGCAATGTAGGTTAAAGCATGAATCACGAGCTAATGATTTAGCATATATTATAAAGATCGATGCATCCTTTACCCTAAAACTGAATTATATGAAGTGGGGTGAGAATATATAAAGGAAAATACAATAGTCAACTGTTTCCATCATGTCTCTTTCTTTCTTTTTTACAATTTATTTTAACTAGCTAAGTGCTTGCAAAGCATTGGTTGTTTTTTAAATAAAATTATTTTTAATTTATTTTATATAGTGGTTATACAATATATTTTTGAATTTTAAATTTACTTCATGTTATTATTAGAATAATTATAAATTTTTCAAATACTCACAAATGCGTATTACTAATTAATATGATTCTTTTGTTATTTTTAATTTAATATTAAATTTTTATGTAGTTTCAAATTTTAATATGTAGTTTTTATAATTAATCATTCATATTTATATATGTTTTTTTATAGTATTTATTAATTAAAAATAAATTCTATAAAAAAATAAATTGTTGCAAAATAACAAGTTACGACCATAATTTTAGTTTTAAAAGGTAATTAAATTTTAATCAGTAATATACAAGTCGGGATTTTTTTTAAAAAAAAATTAATTAACTCAATTTCTCCGTTGGTTTACAAAATTTTAATCATTAATATATATTGTTAAAATTGGGTTGTAGAAAAAGGTAAGATTAAAAAAAGTTAAAATCACCCATAAAAAAGATTACAAAAAACAGAATATTTCGCAACTTTTCCTATAACATCTCTGCTTCAATTTTCGGAGTTTACGGAGAGTAAAATAATGGGTCCTTTATAATAATATATAATATTTAAAAAGTAATTATATTATTAGTGTACTCATAAAATATTTACACAATTAATATATTTTTTATATTTATTTATAATATTAGTGTAATTAGGATTCCTTAATTTAGGGAATTAGTATGCAATTAGGATTCAATTCATAATAATAAGGAAACCTAAAATCAAGGAGAAATAACTAGCATAATTAATAATTCAAATCAAATATCTTGGATCTAACAACAAATTTAAATTCAAAAATAATAATTAAAATTCAAATATTCAAAAGTTTGGCAACGTCATCTTTCTCCTCTCCTTCGCCGGTCATCTTCCTCCTCCCCTTCGCCGCCGCTTCAACACCATGGACGTCGATCTCCTCATCCATTACGGCAACAGCTGACATTGTGACGAAGGTTGATTTAGTCTAGAAATTAAAATGAGAAAAAGATAAATTTTAATGATTTATACAAAGGTAACCAAAAGAAATTTCAGTACAATTAATAACCAAAACTTTCAAAGGTAACAATTTTAGTTTATGTTGATTACATTTGTATTAAAGTTTGGCTACCAACTGCCCTATGAAAAAAAAATCTATAATATATTTTTTATAATTAATTGATAACCCAAAAAAACTGAATTGGTTACCTTTGTATTAAGGTTTGGTTACCAACTGCATTATAAAAAAAATCTACAAATAGATTTTTTTTAATTAATTGGTAACCCAATAAAATTGAATTAATTATATTTGTATAAAGTGTTAGCTACCAACTGCACTATTAAATAAAAAAATCTATAATAAATTTTTTAAAAATAAATTAGAAACCTAATAACACTGAATTGGTTACCTTGGTATGAATGTTTGGCTACCAACTGTACTATAAAAAAATCGCAGCAATTGTACTATGAAAAAATCGCAGGTGGAGGATGGCGTTAACAAGTTGGGGTTGTCAGCGTTAATGGTGGAGGAAGGCGGAGGATGGGGACTGTCTATGTTAATGGTGGAGGATGACGTTAATGATGGAGGAGGGCGAAGGAAAAAGGCGTTAATGGCGGAGGAGGACGCTAACAAGTTGAGACTGTAAATCGGGAGGAGTAGAAGACTGACAAAAACGAATGAAGCGTGATTTTTATTAAGGAAAGAAAAAATATGCTATATAATTTACTTATTAATTACTTAATTTAATAAGTAAATCAATATTAATCCCCTAAATTAAAAAATCTTAATTGCATACTAATTTTCTAAATTAAAGAATCCTAATTACATTAATATTATAAATAAATATAAAAATGTATTAATTGTATAAATATTTTATGAGTAAACTATTGTTGTAATTATTTTTAAAAATATAATAGAATATATAATTGTTCCTAAAATAAAGTAAGGGATGATTTCAATATATTTGGGTACAACCAAATATAGTTCTAAACTATGCACAACTTGAATTATAAAATATAGATATCCAACCCAATAGATCGATCTAGTTAAGTTTGGGTTGTAAAATGGTTTTCCTACTATATTGTCGGAGCTCTAATTACACATTTGGAAGACGATCAAGAGATTCTGATCTGCTAAAGTGACTTAATTCATTTGAACAATTCCCGAGCTTATCAATTTCTGGATCTTGTTCATCACAAGAGGGTTTTTCATGTGCTCCTGTGAAGCCTTGGGATTCTCCTGCAAATCAACCAACACCTGTCGAGAATACCACCCACGTTACTCAAACACAAAGTTAATTAGAAATTCAGCAACTTCAGTATGAGAAGCTAAACAAGAAACCCCTCCCTCCCTTTAAAAATCCCCAAAATGTACCTGTCTCATAACAGGATCCGAGAGAATGTTCTGAACCTCTGGGTCCTGCATTGCCTTACCCTGCAAAAGTTAAATCAACTTCGAATTAGATCTCAAATTAACCTCAACCAACTGAACTCAACACAAGTGCTTCAAGTTTCCAAACCTGTCGCTCCTTCAATTCCTCAGGGCTCAAACCCCCACGGCTAGCCTTGTTAATTTGATCTACACATCTGCAGAAAATTTGGTGTACCAATTGGCATATTCAGAAACACTAAAGAAACTCATAATCGAATGAAAGCACACAATAACGACTGTCAATGACAAATACCTCCGAACACCATCTAGCAATTCTTGGTTGCGAGCATCATGTTTCAATCCCTCTTGATATGTTTCCAAAGCTTTGTCATAATCTTTCATAAGAAACTGGGCAGCCCCTTTTCTGGTATACCCCTTAGCAAATGTGGGATCAAGCTCAATACACTTTTCTGCGTCCTTCAATCCCTCGGGCAATGCCCCAAGTTTTGTGTAGCAAGCCGCTCTGTTGCTGTATGCCTGAGAAAGACATCAAAGATTTGTGCATCTTAACACCGAGTAATAGAAGCATTTCTCCTACAGAATAATGTGTACACAGTAGTAAAAACCCAAAACAAGGACAAAACCTTATGGTCCTTGGGATTCCTCCTCAAAGATTCTGTATATTGCTTAATTGCTTCTGGATACTTCTGTTGTTTGAAATACTCATTGCCTGATGAGAAATGTAGATTAGTCAAGTACTTGAGGAAAGGAATACAATGCTACAGGGTGTTGGTTTATATCTTTTATGATTTTAATGATGACAATATTCTTGGGTTTGTATTTAGTGTAATGGACTTTGTTTAAATTGTTTGGGCTGATTTAATTTGTTGATTTCTTGGTTGGCCCAAAATTGATTAATAGTCCATTAGTTGATAAATTCAAAGGTATTATTATTGCTGAAGATTTACTTAATATATATATATATATATATATATATATATATATATATATATATCCTGCTTAGAATCAAATAAAGATATGCGATCTTAATTGATTAAGAGTCTGTTACGGAATCCATCATGGCTATGCAATCTATTAGAGTATTTCAATCAGTCTCTTTCTCTCCTTATTTTATGCTATTTAGTTTGCTTTGGAAACCATCTGTTTAAAAAAGTTGTTGAGGAGATTATATTATATCTGTTGATAAACAAATTTCTCGAAACATGTGACTTCCCAACTGGACCAAGTCTTTTATATTAACAGCTCTTTTTTAGCGGTTGGTCATATTATTATAAATACTCCTCCTTCTCAGCTAATCATAGTGCAGAATACTTGAAGCTCTTATGAGTTCAGGAAACTTTAAGCTAATATCAAGTTTGATATCTTCAGAGAGAGCTATCAAAGTCTAATTTTCAGCAAGTCCTTGTTCTATTGTTGATCCTTTATTGGCTGGAAAATTATAGCATATTGTATTTAAAATTCTTTGTATCAAATTTTGAGTTCAAGCCTTGTTTGGCTTGACTGATCCAGTAGTGGATAGGGTCTATTCAAAGAGAGTTTCCAAAGTTGCAGAGGTGCAAAGGGCAGTAGTGTCCATCTCAATGTGAAGCAAGGAGTTTTTCTTTGTAATTAATCGAGTTTTAAAGATTAATAAAAAGAGTCTCTGATACCAATTGGTATTGGACGTGAATTAGGCCACTAGATAGAGGATAGAGGATAAGAGTTGAACTACGAAAAAATCCTTGTGCTTGTGGTTTGTTATTTCCTATGGTTTGATCATTTAAAGCTTACTCTGTATTTGAACACATTTACACAATAATGGAATGCTGATAAATAAAGTATACTAAAGTAAAATTTATTCTAAAACAGACAATATAAGTCACTCTTCACCTGTCTGTTTTAGTTTTGTAACAAGAAAATAAAAATTTGACATTGTTAGTCACGTTTTAGTTTAGACACCTATTCACCCCCCTCTAGGTGTGCACATATACAGAATTACACAGGGAACAGAATACGGTAGACAACCCTCGACTAGAAAATATAGAGTGGAAGAGTACCTTTCTCACGCACCTCGTCAGCTAATTTTGGATCAAAATACTCTTGTTGCTCCAGATCTTTCTTTGCTTTCTCAGCGTCATTGAGTTTCTTCAGTGTGTCTGGGTTGCGATGTTCCGTCAATGCTTTCTGGAATGTCTCAATAGCAGGTTCATAGTCCTTTGAGCTTTTCGCCGTCTTGACTAAGGCAGTCCCCTTTCTTGTCAACGCCCTCGCAACCATCTTATAGTCTGACCTAAGTTCTCTTCCTCTTTCAACAGCCTATCACAATCTTTGATGCATTCCTCATACTGGGAAAGATGAAGAGTTAATAAAATTAACATTCATAATCCATTTTCCTTCATTGACAAAATGGATTGCAGAGAATTTAAGTAATAAACAAATGAGAAGGTTTCTTACGTCTTTCTCACATCATAGAGCACTTGAAACTCATGCATTAACCAACATTCAGTCACATTAATTGCAACAATCTCTAGAATTTTAGCAGTATCAACTATGTATAGCACTAATTGTAACTAAATAAATGAAAACCAAATAGCAGTGCAATGTAATAGTAACAACTTTAATTAAAAATCAACGAGTGAGAAAATCTACTTTGCACATTTTGTAAGTTTTATGCTTTCTTTTTCGTTGACTAAATGTTAAGAATCAAATTAGAATGACAAGTTTAAAATGGAAAATGAGAGATGGTAAGATGTTCTACAAAAAGAGTCCTATTTGCAAACCAAAAAATAATATATATATATATATATATATATATATATATATATATTGTTCAACAAAAGAACTCCTCTTTTTATTGATGATATTTTTTTTATAGAATTACATAATTTCCTCAAGTACAACAACACAATTGCATTATCATGCCATTGTTACTAAACTAAATTCTCATTATATTTAGGAATAAACATGGAATAAAAACATATCCTTAAAGTTTGCAAATTTTGCAAATAAGAATTTTTGTGGAACGGACTGAGTAACAGTACAACCTCACACGTTGAATGGGAAACAAAGCAGTATGACCGACATATTTTACAAAACGATAAGATAAAAATTTACCATAGAATAAGTGTGATAATGATCCAAACACGGCTTTTGCCAAAAGAACAAAAAACAAGTACATTTCGAAACGGCTTTCGCCAAAAGAACAAGAAACAAGTACATTTTATACAAGTATACGGATCCTGATTACTTAAGTTCATCATTAATAGAATAAATACAAACCGCTACTTAAGTTGATCATATATAGGATTTTTTAAATTTATTATTTTTGACAAGTCATCATAAGGACGTAAATTAAAATGCAATCTTTAGCCAAATTGCTTAGCCCCAAAAGTAATATGAAGCACCAATTCAAACTATCAGGCTTACAACATTAGATTGCATAAAGATTGAGACTTTTCAGAACTTGGAAAGGAAAAAAAAATATTTGCTGTTCAATATTTGAAAATGTAAAATAAGATTGAAGCTTGATAATGCGTGTACCTTTCCCATTTCAAAATACACAGCAGCCCTGTTTGTAATAAAGGATATATCAGTATCGTCCAATTCAATGGCTGCGGTATAATGCTGAATTGCCGTCTCAAAATCCTTCTTCTTATAAGCCGCATTTCCTGCTTCCTTCTCTTTTTGTGCCTGTGCCTTTCTCTCTCTACTTTCCCTCTCCTCATCTAATACTTCCATATTCTCCGGCTCCAGTTCAGGCTCCCGCGTCTTCTCCTTCACAGGCGGCTCCTCCTCAGCAGCTCTCTTCCTCTCCGGTTGAGCATCCGGCATTTCCATATCCTCCTGAGATTGTGCTTGAAGCTTAATGTTAAGCAAAACGCGAAGAGCTTGCATAACCCTCGGATCCTTCAAAAATAGATTCAAATTGCTAGGGTTTTTCTGAAGCTCCTTCATCATATTAACAAAATCGGGCTGCTGTATATAAACCCTAGTGGAAGGATCGGAAGTCAGCTTAGCCCACATCTCCGGCCCAAACGCGTCGCCGAACGGGTTCGGAGGCTTAGCTCGGGTTGCCGCGGTCGACTGTGCGTCGGATAGTCCGGATTTTAAGGCTTCATTGTTTGGGTCAATCTCGAGGCCCTTCTTGTAAGCTTCTACGGCGTCGTTGTAGTTGTGGAGGCCGACGTGAGATGCGCCGAGCCGGGAGTAGCCCTTGGACCAATCAGGCTTCAGCTCGACTGTCTTTTTGGCATCGGATAAGGCATCGGAGTAGTTGCTGAGAGAAGCGTAGGCGGCGGATCTGTTGGAGTAAAGCACGTGGTTGGTGGGGGACATGCTAATCGCATCGGAGAAGTGACTTACGGCGTCGGAAAAGTTACCGGCGGCAAACGCCGCGTTTCCTTTGGCTTTAGCTTCGTCCGCCATTGTTTGTTGGCCAGTCTTCGTAGTCGTCGATTGGGCAGTGTTTGGGAAGGAGGGGCTTTACTGGAAAAAGGAAAAAGTAAAAAGGAAGAGAAAAAAAATATTTATAGGTTGATTTGTCTCTAATGTTTCCAGAAAGTTCTAATTTGGAGAGGTTGATTGTAGGAGGTAAATTTAGAGATGGGCTGTTTGGCCACAAATCCCAATCTTCACTCCAACCTTATTCCTTTCTTATGTACTCAAATGGAGTATTAATCTAAAAATGTCTTAATCAGTCTACGATTATAAAATGAGTTAATAATTTTAGAATTATAAAATAAGTTAATAATTTTGATATGCAAACAAACATAATGTCATGTGATTAAGGAGTGGTGAAAAAGAAAAAGAAAATTCGTATTATTGTGTAGTGATTAGTTCCCAAATATTATGGAATAAAACAATTAATTTCATTAAATAGAAAATATTAGCACATTGCATAAATAGTGTGCATCACATAAAATAAAATTACATTTGCTCCTAATCACTACTATTTACTAACTATTGTTTGTTCTATTAGAGAATGGTGCCTGATATAAAGAAGAAACAACAATTTTATAGTGTCTATAAATAAGTTATTAAAATATATAAAAGTATAAGTTAGTATGCATGTACAAATCACAGGGCTAGACAGCCTAGACTATCCGTAAGACCTCAATTTTTATAAATAAATATTAATTTTTTTTCTCGAAATATCATTTTTACTATTATGGTGTGGTTTTGATAAAATATTATAGTTTTAGGTATTATTTATAAATTTTACAAAGTATGCAAGTTGTTATAAAATATTCGATTGGTCGGAAAATATTCGTTTTAACAGGAAATATTCGTACGACACAATCATTGGTGGACCTCACAACGAAATTATTGTCGGAATGAGAAAGCGACACAAATATCTTTTTATAAAAATAACGGCGAAAGTTTTTCCATTAAACTGTTGAAATACCCGGTGGTAAAAGTACAGTAATACGTGTGGTTGTATAGTAACACACGGTATTGATTATTTGATACTTACGTGAGAAGTCATTCTGTAAGACCCCGAATTTTATGAAATAAAAATATTCAATTTTTCTTATAATTATTATTCAGTAAATGGTTAAATTGATAAAAGTTTAAAGTTATGGGTGGAATGTGAATTTTTTTGAAAATAAACAAGTGGTTATAAAATAATCATTGTTGTCGGGGAATATTCGTTTGGTCGAGGAATATTCTTTCTGTCGGGGAATATTCGTACGACGGCGCAGTTATTTGTGGGCCTCATAACGAATAACTGTCGGATGAAAAAAACGACAAATTTGAGTTTTTATAAATAACGGCGTAGTTGTTACCGTTAACACTGTTGGAATACCCGGTGGTTGAAATACAGTAATACGCGTTATTGCACAGTAGCACACGGTATTGCATAGTATTTTTGAAATTATTGATTCTTACGTAAGAAGGCACTACTCAATAATTGTTACAGTAATTACTGTTCAATATTTTACTATTGATTCAATAATTGCTGCATTGATATTTTATATTATTGTTGTTTCAATAATTGTTGCTGCACAGTATTTCCCATTATCAGATCAAAAATTCATATTATTTGAATAGTATTATTAGATAGCATTATTGACAATGTCTAGAAAGTTCTGTCTAAGGAGAGGTTTGGTCATCTAATTGCGCGCCAGTAAGGAGAAATCCTTATTGGAAAGGCCCCTCTTTCCTGGGAACGGCCTGGTTGTCATAAATGTGATTCTGTAATATTATTTGTGAATAATTAATTATTGATTCATATGATAAGAAAATATTTATTTTATGTGGATATAAATGAGGGATATATTTTTGTGGTTAAAAAAATGAAGGAGTTAATGTTGAGATTTTTATCCGTATTTTTGTCGGAATGGAGGTATTAAAAATCAGGGTTTTTGAGATATTTTGCGGGGGTTATAATTTTTAATCCGACCGTTGGATCGTGGTAATTTTTGGATATGTTATACATATATAAGTTGAGTATATGCCCACAAATTTTGAACCGTTAAAAATGAACGTATGATTTATTATGAATTTTACGAGATGACTGGTTCAGAAATTGTTAAATTTTCGGAGTTTATCATTTTGGTAGAAAATTCTAGAATTGGTGGGCCCCACTTGTGGTTGGTGAAGAAATGTGCTGAATTATATTTCAAATGTGGTGGGTGGGAATAGTAGCAGGTAAAGCCATCAGGTTGCAGGTCAAACCTACCAAAATTTTCCTATAAATAGAGGGCTAAGTTAGAATTGAAAATCACACCAGAAACAAGTTTTCTCTCTTTCTCTCTCTATATTATGAAGCATATTTTGTGAGTTTTTAGATACTTGGTGAGTTACTATTCATCAGTGCAAGTTTCCTTCGGCTTTGCATTCCAGTCAGAAATACTGCACTTTTGAGGTAAGGGATTGTAAGGGATATTAAGGGATTTTAAGGGTTGTTATGATTTTCAGTTTCGTAATTTTTCTGATCTTCAAAAATTATGGAAAAATTTGAAATGATATTTTGATGAGTTTTATTGATTGTATCCAAAAATGGTGATTTTTGGATGTATAGATTAAGAGTTATGAATTTTACGGGAAAAGACTATTTTAAAAGTAACCGCTTATAATTCCTTGTGGTTAACTCCAAAATTGATGAAATTTTTATTGGGAGTACATGTGTATGATAGAAGTATACTCTGTAAATTTCAGAATTTTTGGACAAAAGTATAATTTTTGATAAATGTCTAAATATTCGGTGGTTTTGGCCATATGAAAAATAGTAAATGAATTTTAAAAATTCTGAGAAAAATATATGTTCAATATGGGACTATATTATGCTAAATCCCAGAAAAGAAATATTTTTAGAACTGATTTGGTATTTTTCATGAAAATGGACTAGTTATGAGTAAATGAATTAAATACGTTATGTGAAGTAAGAAAATTGGAAAATAGGATTTTATGGCTTGAGAATCCTATATGAGGTATATGCAGATTTTTGATGAGGGTTTTGATTATTGGTGATAAAATCTTATGAGTTTGGTATTTTAGAATGATTAAATGCATTATTTAGTAAAGTGTAAACAATTTAAATAAATTGTTTATAAGCTTAAGAAATATTATTCTTTCAATATCATTATACCGAAATACTGGTATGGATTTTATTGTGGAATTTCTACCTTTTTGTGTCGAGTTTACTATTTATGAGTTACTATTCACGAGTTACTATTCATGAGTTACTATTCACGAGTTACTATTCACGATAAAAATTGGTTTCTTTTTCTAACCAAATTATAGTTGAGTTATGAATATTACTCTTGAGATTAAAACTATGTATTGATTATATTGATTTTATTATCATATATAACATTTTTATAACCCTGATGTTGAAATTCTCTTTCACTAGAGTGTAAAGATGGGTAGATTATTGGTATGATCATGACTAGGGTTCTCTTTGGCCTGTAGTACAAAGTTGAATTGTGACTGGTATGATCATGACCATTGAATATATAAGTGAATATCTTTAGCTTAAGTGCAAAGGTGAATTGATCAACATGGTTATAATTATTGTTTATATAAATTCTGAAATGATTATATATTTCTTTGATATATTAATATCTTTGGCCTGTAGTGCAAAGATGAAATATTGATGAATATCTTTGGCCTGTAGTGCAAAGATGAATTGTTGATGAATATCTTTGGCCCGTAGTGCAAAGATGACATGTTGTTGAATATCTTTGGCCAGTAGTGCAAAGATGAACAGATGTTGAGATAAACATGACCAACTGGTGATACAAATGAATATCTTTGGCCGTAGTGCAAAGATGAAGTTATTAGTATGATTATGAACAGGAAATGTGATTTGGTGTAACCATGATCTTTGATGTTTCAGGTAAAGATAAGTGATGAAAATTATCTTCGTCCTGGATGAGAAGAGGAATTTAAAACTACAGTTATGATTATGAGTTATTCATATGATTGTGGACCAGAATTGTTGATTGATGTTACAGGGATAAAATATTGTTGGTGGATTTTTAACATGGAGAAGATAATAGACTTTATAGTCTATTTGACTCTTCTAATGGATTGCTCGTTCCGCTGCAACTATGGTTGAAATTTTTATCATTTACCATATGTTCTAAATCTCTGATTTATTGTTGATGAAGGCTATTGATAATTGAATTATCTTTAGTCATGATATTCTTTACTGAGCTAGTTGTGATCACCCTTTTGCTTCACAATTCCTTTCAGGTAATAAGAGTGTAGCTGGGTCGAGCGGGATAACAAGGGAATAGAACGGTGGTCATCATTTAGTAGTTATATTTGGTGAAGAAAATAGGGTGAGGCGAACCCAACGTTGGAAGGGTGGTTTGCCACTATCATACAAGATGTCTAACGACATACAACCTCGTGTCATCATAAGACAGGGATGTGCTCATCCACTTGCTGAGTATATATATGAGCACTACCTATATAATCTTGGTGTTTGTTTGAAGTATAATTCTCAATTAGAGACAGTAGATATAATGATATGTCAAGAGAAGACTCACCATTGGAAAGAATATGATAGTAATCTTCTCGTTTTTCTTTGGGGTATATTGGGTCAACCAAGAATAATTCTGTGGCCATATGATATCTATCATAACCTAGACGCATGGCCTCCCATGTACGAAGGTTTCCTTGAGCACTTCCCAAAGATTCTAATTTCTAAAACAATTTTTGACTATACCTTTATGTAAGGTGTTATTGTGAGGTGATGTCCACGGTTGGAACATGAGTCACATTTGGTATATATTTGTATCTAAACTCACAGCATATGTGTTTTGCACGACAATTGTTGTAATAAAGTTGTAGTTGTTTTCTGTACCATGTATTTGACGACTCAGAATGGGTTGGGTGGAATGGACCTATTTTGGGGTTGTCACACATTCAGTTTTATTCAATTATTACTACAGTTATAAGACCCCAACTTATTATAAATAAAATTTAATTTCTCTATTTATTATCTTGAAATAATAAGGTAATACTTTGATATAATACTTTGGTTATGGATAAAATGTGCAAGTTTTGTAAAATAAGCAAGTGGTTATAAAATATTCATTTTTGTCGGGAAATATTCGTTTGGTCGTGGAATATTCTTATTGTCGGGGAATATTCGTACGACGGCGCAGTCATTTATGGACCACATAACAGAATAATTGTCGGATGAAGAAAACGACAAGTTTGAGTTTTTATAAATAACGGCGTAGTTGTTACCGTTAATACTGTTGGAATACCTGGTGGTTAAAATACAGTAATACGCGTGGTTGCACAGTAGTACACGGTATTGCACAATATTGTTGAATTATTGATTCTAACGTAAAAAGACACTACTCAATAATTGTTACGGTAGTTACTGTTCAATATTTTATTTTATTGATTCAATAATTGATGCGTTGATAGTTTATATTATTGTTATTTCAATAATTGTCATTACACAGTATTTTCCATTATCAAATCAATAATTCATATTATTTGAATAATATTATTAGATAGTATTATTTGCAATGTCTAGAAATTTCTGTCTAAGGAGAGGTTTGGTCATCTAATTGTGCGCCAGTAAGGAGAAATTCTTATTGAAAAGCTCCCTCTTTCCTAGAAACTGTCTGGTTGTCATTATTGTGATTCTGTAATATTATTTGTGAATAATTAATTATTGATTTATATGATAAAAAATATTTATTTGATGCGGATATAAATGATGAATTTATTTATGTGGTTATAAATGAAGGAGTTAATGTTGAGGTATTTTATCAGTATTTTATCGGATTAGATGTATTAAAAGATCAAATCGGTGCTCTTAAAACTCTATTGTAAGACCCCAAATTTTATGAAATAAAAGTATTCAATTTTTCTATTTAGTAAATGGTTAAATTGATAAAAAGTTAAAGTTAAGGGTGATATATGAATATTTTTCAAAATAAGCAAGTGATTATAAAATATTCATTTTGTCGGGTAATATTCGTTTGATCGTGGAATATTCTTTCTGTCGGGGAATATTCGTACGACGGCGCAGCTATTTGTGGGCTCCATAACGGAAAGCGATTGGATGAAGAAAACGACAAAATTGAGTTTTTATAAATAACGGCGTAGTTGTTACCGTTAACACTGTTGGAATACCTGGTGGTTAAAATACAGTAATACGCCTAGTTGCACAGTAGCACACAGTATCGCACAGTATTTTTTTCAATTATTAATTCTTACGTAAGAAGGCACTACTCAATAATTGTTACAGTAATTACTGTTCAATATTTTATTTTATTGATTCAATAATTGCTGCGTTGATATTTTATATTATTGTTGTTTGAATAATTATCACTGCACAGTATTTCCCATTATCAGATCAATAATTCATATTATTTGAATAATATTATTAGATAACATTATTGATAATATCTAGAAAGTTCTGTCTAAAGAGAGGTTTTGTCACCTAATTGCGTGCTAGTAAAAAAAATTCTTATTGGAAAGCCCCCTCTTTCCTGAGAACGGCCTGGTTGTCATAAATGTGATTTTATAATATTATTTGTGAATAATTAATTATTGATTGTTATGATAAGGAAATATTTATTTTATGTGGATATAAATGAGGGATATATTTTTGTGGTTGAAAATAAAGGAGTTTAATGTTGATGTGTTTTATCTGTATTTTTGTCGGAACGGAGGTATTGAAAATTAAATTAGAATTTTTGAGATATTTTACGAGGGTTATAATTTTTAATCCGACCGTTGGATCGTGGTAATTTTTGGATATGTTATACATATATAAGTTGAGTATATGTCCACAAATTTTGAACCGTTAAAAATGAACGTATGATTTGTTATGAATTTTACGAGATGACTGATTCAGAAATTGTTAAATTTTCGGAGTTAATCATTTTGGTGAAAAATTCTAGAATTGGTGGGCCCCACTCTTGGTTAGTGAAAAAATGTGCTGAGATTTTTATTCAAATGTGGTGGGTGGGAATAGTAGCAGGTAAAACCATCAGTTTGCAGGTTAAGTCTGCTTCGGCGTGCTAACATTTTCCTATAAATAGAGGGCTAAGTTAGAATTGAAAATCACACCAGAAACAAGTTTTCTCTCTTTCTCTCTCTAGATTATTGAGTGTATTTTATGAGTATTTAGATACTTGGTGAGTTGCTATTCATCAGTGTAAGTTTCTTTCAGCGTCATATCCGATATCCAGTCAGAAGTGCTGCTCTTTTGAGGTAAGGGATTTTAAGGATTGTTATGTTTTTCAGTTTCGTAATTTTTTTGACCTTCAGAAAATTCTGGAAAAATTTAAAATGATATTTTGATGAGTTTTATTGATTGTGTCCAAAAATAGTGATTTTTGGATGTATAGATTAAGAGTTATGAATTTTACGGGGAAAGACTATTTTAAAAGTAACCGCTTATAACTCCTTGTGGTTAACTCCAAAATTGATAAAAATTTTATTGGGAGTACATCTATATAATATTAGTATACTCTGTAAATTTCGGAATATTTGGATAAAAGTATAATTTATGATAAATGTCTAAATATTTGGTAATTTTGGCCATATGAAAAATAGTAAATGTATTTTAAAAATTACGGGAAAAATATATGTTCAATATGGGACTATATTCTGCTAAATTCCAGAAAAGAAATATTTTTAGAACTGATTTGGTATTTTTCATAAAAATAGACTAGTTATGAGTAAATGAATTAAATATGTTATGTGAAGTAAGAAAATTAAAAAATAGGATTTTATGGCTTGAGAATCCTATATGAGGTATATGCAGATTTTTGATGAGGGTTTTGGTTATTGGTAATGAATTTTATGAATTTGGCATTTTAGGATGATTAACTGCATTATTTAGTAAAGTGTAAACAATTAAAATAAATTGTTTATAAGTTTAAGAAATATTATTCTTTCAATATCATTATACCGAAATATTGGTATGTATTTTATTGTAGAATTTTTACCTTTTTGTGTCGGGTTTACTATTCATGAGTTACTATTCACAAGTTACTATTCATGAGTTACTATTCACGACAAAATTGATTTCTTTTTCTAATCAAATTATAGTTGATTTATGAATATTTCTCTTGAGATTAAATCTATATGTTGATTATATTGATTTTATTATCATATATAACATTTTTATAACCCTAATGATGCTATTCTCTTTCACTTGAGTGTAAAGATGGATAGATTATTGGTATGATCATGACTAGGGTTCTCTTTGGCCAGTAGTGGAAAAGTTGAATTGTGACTGGTATGATCATGACCATTGAATTTATAATTGAATATCTTTAGCTTAAGTACAAAGGTGAATTGATCAACATGGTTATAATTATTGTTTATATAAGTTTTAAAATGATTATATATTTCTTTGAGATATGAATATATTTGGTCTGTAGTACAAATATTAACTGTTGAGAAATATCTTTGGCCTGTAGTGTAAAGATGAATTGTTGTTGAATATCTTTGGCCTGTAATGCAAAGATGGTCTGTTGATGAATATCTTTGGCCTGTAGTGCAAAGATGAACTGTTGTTAAATATCTTTAGCCGTAGTACAAAAATAGATTTATTAGTATGATTATGAATAGGAACTGTGATTTGGTATAATCATGATCTTTGATGTTTCAGGTAAAGACAGGTGATGAAAATATTCTTCGTCCTAGATGCGAAGAAAAATTTAAAATCACAATTATGATTATGAGTTATTCATATGATTGTAGAAAGAAACTGTTGAGTGATGTTACAGGGATAAAATATTATTGGTGAATTTTTAACATGGAGAAAATAATAGACTTTATGGTCTATTTTACTCTTCTAATGGATTGTTCGTTCTGCTGCAACTATGGTTAAAATTTTTTATCATCTACCATATGTTCTAAATCTCTGATTTATTACTGATGAAGACTATTGATAATTTATTTATCTTTAGTCATGATTTTCTTTTACTGGGCTAGTTGTGCTCACCCTTCTGTTCGCAATTCCTTTCAGGTAATAAGAGTGTATGTAAGACCCCAACTTTTATAAATAAAGAAGAATTTTCTATAAATATCATTTTTGAATATTATGGAGTTAATTTGATATAATGTTATAGTTGTGGGTAATATTTATAAATTTTGTAAAGTGCGCAAGTTGTTATATAATATTCGATTGGTCGGGGAATATTCGTTTTAACAAGGAATATTCGTACAACGACACAATCATTGGTGGACCCCACAACGGAATTATTGTCGGATTGAGAAAACGACAAAAATATTTTATTAAAAATAACGGCGGAAATTTTACCATTGTTACTGTTGAACTACTCGGTAGTAAAAGTACAGTAATACGTGTGGTTGCATAGTAGCACACAGTATTGATTATTAATGTTTATGTGAGAAGTCACTCAGTTTGATTCAATTATTGTCAGTTAATAATATGAATTATTTAGCGATAATGACGTTTTATTTTATTCGTATTATTAATGTAATAAAACAGAAACATCTTTTTATATAAAACAGAATACTTTATTAAAGTTATTCTATAAATAGAATATATTATATTTTATTTAAAAGATTTTTCTTTAAATATGGACCGTCAGATTAAAGTAATCAATCTGGACCGTTCATGGATTAGTTACTATGCATTCTATTTTTCTATAAATAGCAGCTCATTCCTTCATTATTTCTTACGAATTCACTGAACTCTAGAGAGAGAAACTATAGAGAGAAACTATAGAGAGAGAGAAGAAGAGTATTCTGCTACTTAACTACTTCCTTATTTCATCTCGTCTTTATAACGGTAAGGGGTGTTATTCTTTCTTATTCATGAAGAGAACTGTTGTTATTTCATTTCTTATTATTCTGTTGGAATAACCTATATACGTGGTCTACCCTATACTTGGTGACATTCTTCTATTATTCTGTTGGAACATCCTGTCTGTGTGTTTTACACCGGACCTGGTTCCGTTTTTATTATTATTCTGTTGGAACATCCTGTCTGTGTATTTTACACCGGACCTGGTTCCGTTTTTATTATTATTCTGTTGGAACATCCTGTCTGTGTGTTTTACACCGGACCTGGTTCCATTATTTATTATTCTGTCGGAATATCCTGTCTGTGCGTTTACGCCGGACCTGGTTCCATTATTTATTATTCTGTTGGAATAACCTGTTTGTGCGGTCTATCGCATGCATGGTGATTTCTTTTGTTATTCCATTCTTTATTGTACTCAATTGGTTAAGTTTTGACTTCTATACTCCATGAAATTTGTGGAATATCCTTGATAATTGCGTTTCATCCAGTATCTTTTCATGAAAATATTCTTCTAAGTATTGTTGAATTTTACTCCACAAAGCAGTATCATGTTGACAATTTGGACGTTGTTAATTCTTGGATAAATTAATTCTTGAACTTGTTTTATTGAATTCTTATATCATTGTCATCATCCTCATGTTTATATTATGTTGAAAGTCATCTGTGGCCTGTAGTGCATAGATGGACTTGGTATGATTATGACCAGAGATTATTCGGTGTAATCATGACCGTAATGTTACAAATGATGTGGTAAAAGTCCTCATTGGCCCGTAGTGCATTGATGGACAGTTGTTGGCATGATCATGACCATTAATGAATATACGAATATCCTTGGCCGTAGTGCAGGGGTGATTCAATGATGTGGATTATTTTATTAAGCTGAGTCCCAGCGATCACAGTGTTGGAAAATCTTTTAAATCATAAAAGATAGTAGAGTTTATTTTCTACTTGACTCTCTTAATGGATTGCTTGTTCCGCTACAGTTAAACTTGATGTCTATTATATTATATCAGTTTAACATTATTGAAGGCTAATGATAATTTATTCTGCATTATCTTAGTCATGATATTTCTTACTGGGCTAGTTGAGCTCACCCTTTCTTTCACTGTTCTCTTCAGGAAATGAGAACGTAGCTGGGGCAAGTCGGGGAACGGAGTGATGATCCGAATGATAGTATTAGTTAGTAGTCCTCACTATTCTATGTAATGGTGTGTTAATAAATGTAATGAGGACTTCTTTTGAGTATGAATACTCTCTAGAAGATAATATTTGTATTCAAACTCACAGTTTATGTTTTGTCGTATTGTACACGACAGTTGTATTAGTAAGTTGTATTTGTATTTTGTACTATGTATCTGACGACCCAAGATGGGTGATGTATACCTAATTTTGGGGGCGTCACAGTGTAGCTGGGTCGAGCGGGGGTAACAGGGGAATAGAACGGTGGTCATCATTTAGGAGTTATATTTGGTGAATCATCTGGGGTGAAGCGAACCCAACATTGGAAGGGTATTTTGTCACTATCATACAAGATGTCTAATGACATACAACCTCGTGTCATCATAAGACAGGATTGTGCTCATCCACTTGCTGAGTATATTTACGAGCACTACCTATATAATCTTGGTGTTTGTTTGAAGTATAATTCTCAATTAGAGACAGTGGAGATAATGATAAGTCAAGAGAAGACTCACCATTGGGAAGAATATGATAGTAATCTTCTCATTTTTCTTTGGGGTCTATTGGGTCAACAAAGGATAATTCTGTGGTCATATGATATCTATCATAACTGTGACGCCCCCAAAATAGGTATACAACACCCATTCTGAGTCGCCAAATACATGGTACAGAAAGCAAACTACAACTTCTCGTGCAAAATACGACAATACATACTGTGAGTTTAAATATAAATATTGTCTTCTAGACAATATTCACACTCAAATAAGTCCTCAATACAATTATTCAAATATTATTTTACAGAAATAGTGAGGACTACTAAAATATCTTTCTAGAACCATCACTCCATACCCCGACTAGATCCTGCTATGTTCTCACCTCCTGAGAAGAAAAATGGAACAAAAAGGAAAAATGTGAGCTCAATTAGCCCAGTAAAGAATATTATGACTAAGATAATATGCAACAAATTATCATTAGTATTCAACAGGGAAAAATCTGATAGAATATAATCGACAACAAGTTTTAGATCAACAACTGCAGCGGAAACAACAAACCATTAGAAGAGTCAAGTAGAGAATGAATTCTACTATCTTCTAAGATTTAAAAGTCCATCATCAATATTGTATCCCTGTAACATCAATTAATAACCATCTTTATCTAAATATTCATCTTTGCACTACAGGCAAAAGATATTCATTTGTATCACCTGTCAGTCATGTTCATATCAACACCTGTTCATCTTTGCACTACAGGACAAAGATATTCATCAAGTAATCATATATTTTTGCACTACAGGCCAAAGATATTCAGTAATATCATCATTTAGGACTGAGGATGATGAAAAATATCTTAAAGAGAACGAATCCAGTGAGACAGAAGGACAAATAGTAGGGATTCGTATATCAGTTTATCCAATATCAATAATACTTCATAATAATCAATTGTGAAACAGAATTCAAAAATAAAGATAAAAACATGGATACAATCAAAGATAGTAACCATAATAGACATCTTGGACAAAAAGGAAAAATTTTATTTTTCGGTGAATAGTGCCGTATTCGTGAATAGTGCCGTATACGTGAATAGTAATCCCGACACAAAAAGTTCCAAATTTGATAAAAAGTTCATATCAATATTTCAGCATAATGATATTGAAGAAAATAATATCATTAAGAAGAAAATAATATCCCTTACCTCAAAATATCAGTACTTCTGGTCGGAATACCGGTATAAGGCCGAAAGAAACTTACTCTGATGAATAGAAACTCTCAAAGTATCTAAATACTCACAAAATACACTCAATAATCTAGAGAGAGAAAGAGAGAAAACTTGTTTCTGGTGTGATTTTTAATTCTAACTTAGCCCTCTATTTATAGGAAAATGTTAGCATACCGAAACAGACTTAACCTACAACCTGATGGCTTTACCTGCTACTATTCCCACCCACCACATTTGAATAAAAATCTCAGCACATTTCTTTACCAACCAAGAGTGGGGCCCACCAATTCTATTTTTTTCCACCAAAATGATTAACTCCGAAAATTCAACAATTTCAGAACCAGTCATCTCGTAAAATTCATAATAAATCATACGTTCATTTTTAACGGTTCAAAATTTGTGGACATATACTCAACTTATATATGTATAACATATCCAAAAATTACCACGATCCAACGGTCGGATTAAAAATTATAACCCCCGCAAAATATCTCAAAAATCTTGATTTTTAATACCTCCATTCGACAAAAATACTGATAAAAACCTCAACATTAACTCCTTCATTTTAACCACAAAAATATATCCCTCATTTATATCCACATAAAATAAATATTTCCTTATCATATGAATCAATAATTAATTATTCATAAATAATATTACAGAATCACATTTATGACAACCAGGCCGTTCCCAAGAAAGAGGGGGCTTTCCAATAAGGATTTCTCCTTACTGTCGCGCAATTAGATGACCAAACCTCTCCTTAGACAGAACTTTCTAGACATTACCAATAATGTTATCTAATAATATTATTCAAATAATATGAATTATTGATCTGATAAAGGAAAATACTGTGCAGCAACAATTATTAAAATAACAATAATATAAAATATCAACTCAGTAATTATTGAATCAATAAAATAAAATATTAAATAATAACTACTGTAACAATTATTGAGTAGTGCCTTCTTACGTAAGAATCAATAATTGAAAAAAAATACTGTGCAATACCGTGTGCTACTGTATTTTAACCACCGGGTATTCCAACAGTATTAACGGTAACAACTACGCCGTTATTTATAAACAACTTATACTTGTCGTTTTTTCTTCATCCAATCGCTTTCCGTTATGGGGCCTACACAAGGCTGCGCCGTCGTACGAATATTCCCTGACAGCAAGAATATTCCACGACCAAACGAATATTCCCCGACAAAATAAATATTTTATAACCACTTGCTTATTTTGTAAAATTTGCACATTTCACCCACAACCAAAGTATTATATCAAATTAACCCCTTATTATTCGCAATAATATTTAGAGAAAATTTGATTTTATTCATTAATAAGCTGGGGTCTTACAACCTCCCCTCCTTATGAAATTTCGTCCTCGAAATTGACGTACGTACCTGATATTTCGAAAAGGTGAGGATACCTCGCTTTCATTTATGATTCCAACTCCCAGGTCATTTCTTCAATAACATGGTTTCTCCACAAAACCTTAACTTGTGGTATAACCTTTGTGCGTAGGACATGCTCTTTCCTATCCAAGATCTTAACAGGTACCTCCTCGTGCGTTAAATCTTCAGCTATCTCGTCAGGTTCTAACTCAATAATGTAGTTCGGGTCTTTAACATATTTACGAAGCATAGATATGTGAAAAACATTATGAACACGAGACATGCTTGAAGGTAATGCGAGTCTATATGCCACATTTTCTATTTGCTCAAGAATCTCAAATGGACCAACAAATCTTAGATTGAGCTTTCCTCTCTTCCCAAATCTTGTAACTCCCTTCCATGGTGCAACACGTAACAATACATGATCCCCAATATTAAATTCCACGTCCTTCCGATGAAGATCCGCATAACTCTTTTGTCGATCCTGTGCCGTTTGTATACGTTGTCGAATCGTTTGGATCTTCTCTGTAGTCATGCGTACCAACTCTGGTCCCAACAATGTTGCTTCACCCACCTCGTCCCAGCATACTGGAGAACGACATTTTCTTCCATACAACGCCTCGAATGGAGCCATACCTATGCTCGCCTGATAACTGTTGTTGTAGGAGAATTCCACCAATGGTAAGTACTTATCCCAACTCCCTTTGAGATCAAGGACACAGAGTCTTAATAGATCTTCAAGAGTTTGAATAGTCCTCTCTGATTGTCCGTCCGTTTGAGGATGGTATGCCGAACTGAATCGTAAATCCGTGCCTATAGCTTTCTGCAAGCTAACCCAAAATCGTGAAGTGAATCTTGGGTCACGATCCAAAATAATGGATACTGGCATGCCATGCAGTCTCACAATCTCATCTACGTATATACGAGCAAGACGTTCAAGGGAATAAGTCTCCCGTATCGGCAAGAAATGAGCAGAGTTGGTTAATCTATCAACAATAACCCAAATAGCATTTATGCCTTGAGAAACCGTGGGAAGACCCGTAACGAAATCCATGGTAATGTGTTCCCACTTCCATTTCGAAATCTCAAGTGGTTGCAATGGACCCTTTGGCACTTGATGTTCCGCCTTTACACGTTGACAAGTTAAACACCTCGAGATAAACTTTGCAATCTCTCTCTTCATATTATTCCACCAAAATATATGTCGAAGATCACGATACATTTTGGTACTTCCAAGATGGATTGCAAATGGTGTATTGTGTGCCTCCATCATTATTCTATGCTTCAAGTCAAAATCGTTAGGAACACAAAGTCTGGAGTTGACTCGAAGTATTCCTTCTTCATCGATTCTTGCTTCTGCAATAGCACCTTCTTGCACTTTCTTCTTCATACGCATCAGCTCTATGTCCGTAGCTTGAGCAGCTTTAACTTTATCGATTAAAGTCGGTTCTACTCGTATATTTGATATTATCATGTAGGTACTTGGAGCCTTCATCTCTATCTCCATCCTTTGCAAGTCATACAAAATGGGCCTTTGTGTTAACAACATTGCACTCGTACCCGCATATGATCTTCTACTTAATGCGTCAGCTACTACGTTTGCTTTTCCAGGATGATATTGGATGGTATGATCGTAATCTTTCAACAGCTTGAGCCAACGTCGCTGCCGCATGTTGAGTTCCTTTTAGGTGAAGAAATATTTGAGGCTTTTATGATCTGTATAGTTAACCACCACGTATTCCAACAGTGTTAACGGTAACAACTACGCCGTTATTTGTAAAAACTCAAATTTGTCGTTTTCTTCATCCGACAGTTATTCTGTTATGGGGCCCACAAATGGCTGCGCCGTCGTACGAATATTCCCCGACAGAAAGAATATTCCACGACTAAACGAATATTCCCCGACAACAATGAATATTTTATAACCACTTGCGTATTTTGAAAAAAAAAATTCATATATCACCCTTAACTTTAACTTTTATCAATTTAACCATTTACTGAATAGTAATTATAAGAAAAATTGAATACTTTTATTTCATAAAATTCGGGGTCTTATATTCTTTCTCTCTATATTGTCGAGCGAATTTTAGTGAGTATTTTGATACTTTGAGAGTTGTTATTCAGTGCAAGTTTCCTTCGACTTTATATTCGATATTCCGAACAGAAGTACTATCATATTGAGGTAAGGGATGTTATTTTCTTCTTAAATGATATTATTTTTTTCAATATCATTGTGCCGAAATATTAGTTTGAACTTTTTATCAAATTTAGAACTTTTTGGTGTCGGAGTTACTATTCACGTATACGGCACTATTCACAAAAAAATGAAATTTTCTTCTTTTTTTCCAAGATGTCTATTATGGTTACTATATTTGATTACATCCATGTTTTGATCTTTATTTTTGAATTCTACTTCACAATTGGTTGTTATGGAGTATTTTGCACTTGAATAAACTGTAATACGAATCCCTAATATTTGTCCTTCTGTCTCATTGGATTCGTTTTCTTTAAGATATTTTTCATCATCCTCAGTCCTAAATGATGATATTACTGAATATCTTTGGCCTGTAGTACAAAGATGAATGATTAACTGATGAATATCTTTAGCCCGTAGTGCAAAGATGAACAGGTGTTTAGATGAACATGACCAACTGGTGATACAAATGAATATCTTTGGCCTGTAGTGCAAAGATGAATATTTGATTCAAGATGTATATTGATTGATGTTACATGGATAAAATATCGTTGATGGGCTTTTAAATCTTAGAAGATAGTAGAATTCATTCTCTACTTGACTCTTCTAATGGTTTGTTGTTTCCGCTGCAGTTGTTGATCTAAAACTTGTTGTCTATTATATTTTATCAGATTTTTCTCTGTTGAAGACTAATAATAAGTTGTTGTATATTATCTTAGTCATAATATTCTTTATTGGGCTAGTTAAGCTCACCCTTTTCCTTTTTGTTCTATTTTTCTCAAGAGGCGAGAATATAGCGGGAACTAGTCAGGGTGTGGAGTGATGTTTTCAGTCAGTTGTGTTAGCAGTCCTCACTATTTTATAGAATAGTGTTTCAATAATTGTAATGAGGACTTATTTGAGTGTGGATATTGTCTAGAAGACAATATTTGTATTTAAACTCACAGTTTATGTATTGTCGTATTTTGCACGATAATTGTATTATTGAAGTTGTAGTTCTTTCTGTACCATGTATTTGGCGATTTAGAATGGGTGTTGTATACCTATTTTGGAGGCGTCACAGTTGGTATCAGAGCTTAGGGATATGGTCTCTGGCAGAGATCAGAGAATAGAATTAGGAAGGGAGAGATGAGTAAATCCCTTGCTAGTGTGTCCTATTTAAGCTTATCTGTTGGTCGGTCATAATATAGGAATATTATGTGATATGTTAATTTGTTTAATTAACCCTTGTTTTATGGCAGTATTTAAGAATGGCTGCTGAGAACGTTAACAATGGAGTGTATGAGACTGTGGAACAACTTTTAGTCACAAATCAGGAGAACGTACAACAGGAAGGCAATATTCCTCCTGTAAACAAGACTACCGAGCAAACGATGAATGATAGAATGTTTAGGAGCTTTTTGCAGTTCATGCAAAATCAGACGAGGGATACTCGTGTACAAAATACGGGTGGAAATGATAGCAACGCGCGGTCTGTCATAGCCAAGCAGTTCAAGGAGTTGGTGTGACGCCCCCAAAATTAGGTATACATCACCCATCTTGGGTCGTCAGATACATAGTACAGAATACAAATACAACTGATTAATACATCTGTCGTGTACAATACGACAAAACATAAACTGTGAGTTTGAATACAAATATTATCTTCTAGAGAGTATTCATACTCAAAAGGAGTCCTCATTACATTTATTAACACACCATTACATAGAATAGTGAGGACTACTAACTAATACTATCATTCGGACCATCACTCCGTACCCCGACTTGTCCCAGCTACGTTCTCATTTCCTGAAGAGAACAGTGAAAGAAAGGGTGAGCTCAACTAGCCCAGTAAGAAATATTATGACTAAGATAATGCAGAATAAATTATCATTAGCCTTCAACAATGTTAAACTGATAAAATATAATAGACATCAAGTTTAACTGCAGCGGAACAAGCAATCCATTAAAAGAGTCAAGTAGAAAATAAACTCTACTATCTTTTATGATTTAAAAGGTTTTTCAACACTGCGATCGCTGAGACTCAGCTTAATAAATAATCCACATCATCGAATCACCCCTGCACTACGGCCAAGGATATTCGTGTATTCATTAATGGTCATGATCATGCCAACAACTGTCCATCAATGCACTACGGGCCAATGAGGACTTTTACCACATCATTTGTAACATTACAGTCATGATTATACCGAATAATCCCTGGTCATAATCATACCAAGTCCATCTATGCACTACATGCCACAGATGACTTTCAACATTTTATAAACATGAGGATGATGACAATGATATAAGAATTCAATAAAACAAGTTCAAGAATTAATTTATCCAGGAATTAACAACGTCCAAATTGTCAACATGATACTGCATTGTGGAGTAAAATTCAAGAATGCTTAGAAGAATATTTTCTTGAAAAGATACTGGATGAAACGCAACTATCAAGGATATTCCACAAATTTCATGGAGTATAGAAGTCAAAACTTAACCAACTGAGTATAATAAAGAATGGAATAACAAAAGAAATCACCATGCATGCGATAGACCGCACAGACAGGTTATTCCAACAGAATAATAAATAATGGAACCAGGTCCGGCGTAAACGCACAGACAGGATATTCCGACAGAATAATAAATAATGGAACCAGGTCCGGTGTAAAACACACAGACAGGATGCTCCAACAGAATAATAATAAAAACGGAACCAGGTCCGGTGTAAAACACACAGACAGGATGTTCCATCAGAATAATAAACGGAACCAGGTCCGGTGTAAAACACACAGACAGGATGTTCCAACAGAATAATAAACGGAACCAGGTCCGGTGTAAAACACACAGACAGGATGTTCCAACAGAATAATAGAAGAATGTCACCAAGTATAGGGTAGACCGCGTATACTGGTTATTCCAACAGAATAATAACGAATGGAATAACAGAAGTTCTCTTCATGAATATAAAAGAAATAATATTCCCTACCGTTTTAAAGAAGAGCTGAAGTAAGGAAGTAGTTAAGTAGCAGAATACTCTTCTTCTCTCTCTCTATAGTTTCTCTCTATAGTTTCTCTCTCTAGAGTTCAGTGAATTCGTAAGAAATAATGAAGGAATGAGCTTCTATTTATAGGAAAATGGAATGCATAGTAACTAATCCATGAACGGTCCAGATTGATTACTTTAATCTGATGGTCCATATTTAAAGAAAAATCTTTTAAATAAAATATAATATATTCTATTTATAGAATAACTTTAATAAAGTATTCTGTTTTATATAAAAAGATGTTTCTGTTTTATTACGTTAATAATACGAATAAAACAAAACGTCATTATCGCTAAATAATTCATATTATTAACTGACAATAATGGAATCAAACTGAGTGACTTCTCACATAAGCATTAATAATTAATACCGTGTGCTACTATGCAACCACACGTATTACTGTACTTTTACTACCGAGTAGTTCAACAGTATCAACGGTAAAACTTCCGCCGTTATTTTCATAAAGTATTTTTGTCGTTTTCTCAATCCGACAATAATTCCGTTGTGGGGTCCACCAATAATTGTACCGTCGTACGGATATTCCCCGACAAAAAGAATATTCTCCGACCAATTGAATATAATATGACAACTTGCATACTTTGCAAAATTTATAAATACTACCCATAACTATTATATCAAATCCACACATTAATATAAAAAAAATTATTTCGAGAAAAATTAAATATTTATTCATAAAATCTGGGGTTTCACAATCTCCCCTCCTTATAGAATTTCGCCCTCGAAATTTACGTACGTACTTGGTATGCCGAACATGTGAGGATACCTTGACTTCACTTCAAATTCTAACTCTTGAGGTATAACCTTTAAGCATCGAATATGATCCTTCTTATCCAAGATGTTAACACGTATCTCCTCATACGTTAAATCTTTCGCTATTTCGTCCGGTTCTAAATTAATAATGCGGTTCGGGTCGTCCACATATTTACGTAACATCGATACGTAAAAAAATATTCTGAACACGCAACATACTTGGCGGTAAAACGAGTCTATAGGCCACAGTTCCTTCTTCATCGAGGATTTCAAATGGGCCAATTAAATCGAGAGTTGAGATTTCCTCTCTTCGTCGATTCTTGCTTCTAGAATAACGCCCTCTTGAACCTTCTTCTTCACATTTATCAGCTCTTAGTATGTAGCTTGAGCGGCTTTAACTTTATCGATTAAAGTCGATTTTAATCGTATATTCGTTATCTTCACGTGGGTTCGAATATTCACACTTGTAACCGTATACGATCTTCTACACAACGCGTCAGCTACCACGTTCACTTTTCCACGATGTTATTGAATGGTACGATCGTAATCTTCAACAGCTCGAGCCAACGTCTTTGGCGCATAATACGTTCGTTTTAGTTGAAGAAATATTTGAGGGTTTAAGAAATAGGTTTTGTACTGGGGTCAATACAAAATTCAATTTTACGCTCTGGGGTAGGCTAAGAAGTCTTCAAGAATACGTCAAGAAATTTATTAACAATAGAAATATCGTTCAAAACTGTGACCCTCATCCAAGACTTGGATAACACGTCACATTGATACCTATCAACTTGCCATCATCATTTACAACGTCTCCTACGGAAAGTCTAGCTTCGGTGCATTCCACACCAGGAAGTCAACAGCGAAAGGAACGGGGATTTTTACTTATGGCTTGATATGACAATGATTGACTTTAGTGGTTTGGTTACTTTGAATTTGCATAACAGGTTGGTTAGGAATATGAAAGCTAACAACCTTACGAGAAGCATGATGAGTAGTGAACCAATCGTTTCAAAAAAATCACATCAAAGGCAAGTATTTTCAAAGAGATAAGATCGACAGGTAACGTGAAAGTGTTGATTTGAACAAGATTTATAAATAGTAGAGGTAACGAAGGTTTCTCCCAACTGAGTTTAAATAGACATATCAAAGTCTAAGTTCTCCGGAGTTAACTTCAAACATTTAACACAACTAGGTGAAATAAAAGAGTGAGTAGAACCGGTATCTAACACGGTATAGACTTCGCAAGAGTTTATGACTAACATACCCGTGATAATTTTATTCAGGTTCCTCGTCACGAAAAAAAAAATACTCTCTCTTAAACTACTGGCTTTGGCTTTTCTGGGACGGTCTTTGGTGCCTCCATCCTATTTGAACTTGTCTTCGGTGAACGACAAAATCGGGCTAAATGACCTTCTCTTCCACAATTATAACATGCTTTGGACGGCATCGCGCAGTTTGGACTGATGTGCCCCTCCCCTCCGCATTTGAAACATATGATAGGTGATCGTTCTCCTTCCTTAACGACAGGTGCTGGTGCTGACATCTTTCCATCATTGTTGAATCTCCTCTTCTTAAAATGTTCATTCTTATTGTTTTGGCCCTGATTACCACCGAAGTGATTACCATTTCTGGCCTGTTGATTCCCTCCACGCTTGTTGTCACCGCTTCGATGACTGCTCTCACTGGTATTATCATTTTGCCGGCTGCTCTCTTTTGGTTGCGTTATCTCGTTATCGCGCTCCACCAACTGAGCCCTATTTACAACATCTGAATACAAACACAGTTTATGAGAAACAAGATGTTGACGTATCTCCGGCTTCAAACCTCTTAAAAACATCCGCGTCATTCTTTCTTCATTATCCACCAGGTGGGACGCAAACCGGGATAACTCCGCAAATTTTGCCTCGTACTGCGACACGGTCATATTATTCTGCTCCAATTTGATGAACTCCACCTCCTTCATGTGACGAATACTCTCGGGAAAGTATTTGTCGTTAAACAGATCTTGGAACTTCTCCCAAGACATCTTCAGTGCGGCAGGTTGAGTACGCTTTATCGATTCCCACCAGTAATCTGCCTCTCCTCGCAACATAAAGGCGGCAAAGGGAACCTTTTGCTCCTCGGAGCAACCCAAGACATCAAATATCTTGGTGATCTGCTTTATCCATGTTTCAGCTACAAGTGGTTTGGGTTCTCCCTTAAACTCCGGTGGTCCCAGCTCCTTAAACTGTTTAGCGGTGACCGCCTGAGAGTTTCCAGTATTTCCACCTACGTTGTGGACAGGAGCCGCTTTCACCTGTTGTTGCATGAATTGCATAAAGCCTCTGAACATTTGATCATTCATCATTTGGTCAGTGTTGTTGTTTGCATGAGGATTGACACCTTCCTGATGCACATTATCATGATTATTGATGTGTGGTGAATCAACAGTCGTCTGTGCTCCATTGCTATTCTCAACATTCTCGGATGCCATTTTCAGATACTGCCACAAAATAAAAATTAATTGATATGTCATATATTATCCTTATGTTATGACCGACCAATTAAATACCATGCAAATAAACTTAGGTAGGTCATACTAGCGAAGGAATTCCCCGTCTCTCCCCTCCTAGTTCTATTCTCACATCCTAGCCAGGGATCATATCCCTAAGCTTTGATACCAACTGTGACGCCCCCAAAATTAGGTATACATCACCCATCTTGGGTCGTCAGATACATAGTACAGAATACAAATACAACTGATTAATACATCTGTCGTGTACAATACGACAAAACATAAACTGTGAGTTTGAATACAAATATTATCTTCTAGAGAGTATTCATACTCAAAAGGAGTCCTCATTACATTTATTAACACACCATTACATAGAATAGTGAGGACTACTAACTAATACTATCATTCGGACCATCACTCCGTACCCCGACTTGTCCCAGCTACGTTCTCATTTCCTGAAGAGAACAGTGAAAGAAAGGGTGAGCTCAACTAGCCCAGTAAGAAATATTATGACTAAGATAATGCAGAATAAATTATCATTAGCCTTCAACAATGTTAAACTGATAAAATATAATAGACATCAAGTTTAACTGCAGCGGAACAAACAATCCATTAAAAGAGTCAAGTAGAAAATAAACTCTACTATCTTTTATGATTTAAAAGGTTTTTCAACACTGCGATCGCTGAGACTCAGCTTAATAAATAATCCACATCATCGAATCACCCCTGCACTACGGCCAAGGATATTCGTGTATTCATTAATGGTCATGATCATGCCAACAACTGTCCATCAATGCACTACGGGCCAATGAGGACTTTTACCACATCATTTGTAACATTACGGTCATGATTATACCGAATAATCCCTGGTCATAATCATACCAAGTCCATCTATGCACTACAGGCCACAGATGACGTTCAACATTTTATAAACATGAGGATGATGACAATGATATAAGAATTCAATAAAACAAGTTCAAGAATTAATTTATCCAGGAATTAACAACGTCCAAATTGTCAACATGATACTGTATTGTGGAGTAAAATTCAAGAATGCTTAGAAGAATATTTTCTTAAAAAGATACTGGATGAAACGCAACTATCAAGGATATTCCACAAATTTCATGGAGTATAGAAGTCAAAACTTAACCAACTGAGTATAATAAAGAATGGAATAACAAAAGAAATCACCATGCATGCGATAGACCGCACAAACAGGTTATTCCAACAGAATAATAAATAATGGAACCAGGTCCGGCGTAAATGCACAGACAGGATATTCCGACAGAATAATAAATAATGGAACCAGGTCCGGCGTAAAACACACAGACAGGATATTCCAACAGAATAATAATAAAACGGAACCAGGTCCGGTGTAAAACACACAGACAGGATGTTCCAACAGAATAATAAACGGAACCAGGTCCGGTGTAAAACACACAGACAGGATGTTCCAACAGAATAATAAACGGAACCAGGTCCGGTGTAAAACACACAGACAGGATGTTCCAACAGAATAATAGAAGAATGTCACCAAGTATAGGGTAGACCGCGTATACTGGTTATTCCAACAGAATAATAACGAATGGAATAACAGAAGTTCTCTTCATGAATATAAAAGAAATAATATTCCCTACCGTTTTAAAGAAGAGCTGAAGTAAGGAAGTAGTTAAGTAGCAGAATACTCTTCTTCTCTCTCTCTATAGTTTCTCTCTATAGTTTCTCTCTCTAGAGTTCAGTGAATTCGTAAGAAATAATGAAGGAATGAGCTTCTATTTATAGGAAAATGGAATGCATAGTAACTAATCCATGAACGGTCCAGATTGATTACTTTAAGCTGATGGTCCATATTTAAAGAAAAATCTTTTAAATAAAATATAATATATTCTATTTATAGAATAACTTTAATAAAGTATTCTGTTTTATATAAAAAGATGTTTCTGTTTTATTACGTTAATAATACGAATAAAACAAAACGTCATTATCGCTAAATAATTCATATTATTAACTGACAATAATGGAATCAAACTGAGTGACTTCTCACATAAGCATTAATAATTAATACCGTGTGCTACTATGCAACCACACGTATTACTGTACTTTTACTACCGAGTAGTTCAACAGTATCAACGGTAAAACTTCCGCCGTTATTTTCATAAAGTATTTTTGTCGTTTTCTCAATCCGACAATAATTCCGTTGTGGGGTCCACCAATAATTGTACCGTCGTACGGATATTCCCCGACAAAAAGAATATTCTCCGACCAATTGAATATAATATGACAACTTGCATACTTTGCAAAATTTATAAATACTACCCATAACTATTATATCAAATCCACACATTAATATAAAAAAAATTATTTCGAGAAAAATTAAATATTTATTCATAAAATCTGGGGTTTCACAGTTGGGACCACCAGAATTTATTGGAAAGCCGGATCCGATCAAGGCGAAAACGTGGGTCAAGCAAATTACCAAGATATTCAATGTCTTGGGATGCACGGAGAAACAGAAGGTTCCATTCGCCACCTTTATGTTCCGCGGTGAGGCAGACTACTGGTGGGAGTCTGTGAAGCGTACCCAGCCGGCCGCACTCAGCATGTCTTGGGAAACATTTCAGAAGCTGTTCAATGATAAGTATTTTCCTGAAAGTATTCGTCATATAAAGGAGGTAGAGTTTATCAGACTAGAACAAAACAACATGACTGTGTCCCAGTACGAGGCAAAATTTGCGGAGTTATCCAGGTTTGCACCTCATTTGATGGAGAACGAGGAACGAATGACGAGAATGTTTCTGAGAGGTCTAAAGCCCGAGATTCAGCAATATCTTATATCTCATAAATTTTCTTTATATTCAGATGTTGTAAACATGGCTCAATTATTAGAGCGAGATAATGAGTATGTATAACCGAGGGACCACAAGCAGGGTCATACCGGTGGCGGCAGCCATCGGAGCAATGAAAACCAGCAAGGAGGAAAATATTCGGACAAAAGCGGTAACCACTCTGGTGGTAATTGTTGCCGTGATAATAGAAGGAGCGAGTCGGGAGGAGATTTCAAAAAAAGAAGGTACAACAATGATAACGTGAAGACGTCAGCACAAGCATCAAATGTTTCTAGGAGAGGAGAACGAGCACTTGTCGTTTGTTACAAATACGGGAAAGAGGGACACATCAGCCCAAACTGCCCACAACAATCCAAGGTATGTTATAACTGTGGAAAGGAAGGTCATATAGTTAGAGATTGTCTAGTTGCGAAACCAAGTTCAGCGGGGATGGTGACTCCAAAAGCTGTCTTGGATAAGTCGAAATCAGCGGTTCCTGAAAGAGCGTTTGTCGTGACTGGCCAAAACGCGAGAAACCCGAACGAGGTGATCACGGGTAAGCTAATCTTGAATTCTTGTGAAGTTTATACTTTACTAGATACCGGTTCTACCCATTCTTTTATCTCTCTTGCTTGTGCTCAACGTTTGAACTTGACTCCGGAGAAACTAGATTTTGACTTATCTATTGAGACTCCGTTAGGAGAAACTTTCGTTACATCTACAGTTTATAAATCTTGCTTAATCCAAGTTGGCACCATCACATTACCTGTTGATCTTATTTCTTTAAAGATACTTGCAATTGATGTGATTTTAGGGATTGATTGGTTAACCATTCATCATTCCAAAATTGATTATTTTCGTAAGGTTGTTAGTTTCATATTCCTAACCAACTTGTTATGCGAATTCAAGCTACCAAACCACTAAAATAAATCACTGTTATATCAAGTCATAAAACTATTCGTTTATTGAAAAACGGATGTTAAGCTTTCTTAGCCCATGTTATGGATTTGAACAAAGACAAGTCAGATTTGAATAATATTTCTGTTGTTAAAGAATTTCCTGATGTATTTCCTGAAGAACTTCCCGGTCTACCCCTAGAACGTGATGTTGAATTCTTTATTGACCTTACTGAATATCTTTGGCCTGTAGTGCAAAGATGAATGTTTAACTGATGAATATCTTTGACCCGTAGTGCAAAGATGAACATGTGTTTAGATGAACATGACCAACTGGTGATACAAATGAATATCTTTGGCCTGTAGTGCAAAGATAAATATTTGATTCAAGATGTATATTGATTGATGTTACAGGGATAAAATATCGTTGATGGGCTTTTAAATCTTAGAAGATAGTAGAATCCATTCTCTACTTGACTCTTCTAATGGTTTGTTGTTTTCGCTGCAGTTGTTAATCTAAAACTTGTTGTCTATTATATTTTATCAGATTTTTCCCTGTTGAAGACTAATTATAAGTTGTTGTATATTATCTTAGTCATAATATTCTTTATTGGGCTACTTGAGCTCACCCTTTTCCTTTTTGTTCTATTTTTCTCAGGAGGCGAGAATATAGCGGGAACTAGTCGGGGTGTGGAGTGATGTTTTCAGTCAGTTGTGTTAGCAGTCCTCATTATTTTATAGAATAGTGTTTCAATAATTGTAATGATGACTTATTTGAGTGTGGATATTGTCTAGAAGACAATATTTGTATTTAAACTCACAGTTTATGTATTGTCGTATTTTGCACGACAATTGTATTATTGAAGTTGTAGTTCTTTCTGTACCATGTATTTAGAGACTCAGAATGGGTGTTGTATACCTATTTTGGGGGCGTCACAACAGTAATTGTTGCATAATATCTTACTTTATTTGATTTAATTATTGTCAATATTTTTTATAAATCAATAATTGAGATAACAAGTTATTCATATTATTATCTGCATAATTAACAATGTTTAAAAAATTCTGTCGATGAGAGGTTTGGTCACCTAATTGTGCGCCAATAGGGAGAAATCCTTATCGAAAAGCCTCATCTTTCTTAGAAACGATCTGGTTGTTAATATTGCGAGTTATAATAATATGAATAAATGTTGTTAAAAATATTGAGGTGATTTTTATGAAATATTTGTTATAAATTTTGTTTATTAATTGGACCCCCATTCACCTATTTTTTAAAATAATCGGTAGAAAGTTATTCGGTATATATATATAATAATAATAATAATAGGTGGGGGCCCACATATGGGGCCCACATGTTGAAAAATGAAATGTCAGAAATGGGGAGGTGGGAAGAAACGTAAGGTAAGGGCAATATATATATAATAAGTTTTGATTTTTATGAAAAATAGAATATATTATATTTTATTATGCATAGTATTTGCATAGTGCAGCATAGTAGAAATCATGTGATTTTGAAAATCAAACCTGCTCGTGAATTGAATTCGTCCGAATATATACTGTTGATCCGTGATTTTAATTTTCTAAATAGTATCCTTCCATTCTCCTATAAATAGGATGCTTAGTTAGAATTGAAAATAACACCAAAATCAGAGAATTCTTCTTCTATAATCTTGAGCGTATTTCTTTAGAGTTTAAGGAAGCTTTGAACATAGTAAACAGTTCAAGTTTTCTTCAAGAATATCCCTGCCCTACCAGTCGGAATACTCTTCTTTTTAAAATAAGGGATATTATTTTTGTTCAATATTCGTAAGAAATAATATTTTCTTCCATACTCTGTAGTATGTAAGTAATATTATTTCATTTCAGATTCCAAATTTTATACTCATTTTATTAGAGTTTTGCCTTCTATACTACATGAAATTAGTAGAATATCCTTAAAATTTGCGCTTCATCCAATATTTTTCATAAAAATATTATTCTGAGCATTCTTGATAAGTTTTAACTTTTCCATGTCGGAGTACTATTCACGGGGTTCTATTCCCGAATTACTATTTACAGAGTACTATTTACTTGAGTACTATTCACCTGAAGTACTATTCATGACAAAAAATTAATTTTTTTGGTCCAAATCACTTTTGATATAATATTATTCTTAATTTTTACTCCACAAAGTAGTATCATATTGACAATTTGAACGTTTTTGAATTCTGGATAAATTAAATTATAAATCTTTAAAAATTTATCATTTGCTTTCATTTAATTGAATTCTTATATCATTGTCATCATCCTCATGCTTATATTGTGATGAAAGTCATCTGTGGCTTACGTGCATAGATGAACTGTTGATTTGTATGATTATGACCAGGGATTATTCGGTATAATTATGACTGTAATGTTACAAATGATGTGGTAAAAGTCTGCATTGACCCGTAGTGCATTGATGGACAGTTGTTGGCATTATCATGACCATTAATGAAAACACGAATATCCTTGGCCCGTAGTGTATGGATAATTCGTAGGTGTGATACTAATGAATATCCTTGGCCCGTAGTGCCGGGATGATTCGATGATGTGGATTATTTATTAAGTTGAGTCTCAACGATAAAATTGATGATAAACTTTTTAAATCATAGAAGATAGTAGATATCATGCTCTACTTGACTCTTCTAATGAATTGCTTGTTCCGCTGCAGTTAAACTTGATGTTTATTATATTTTATTAGTTTAACACTGTTGAAGGCTAACGATAATTTATTCTGCATTATCTTAGTCGTAATATTTCTTGCTGGGCTATAGACTTGGCAAATGGGTGGGTCGGGCCAAAACGACCCGAATTTTGGCGAGCTGAATTTGTGAGGATCGTGGCCCGGGTTGGGCCGACCCGGCCCGCGGGCTTCTTCCTTTTTTTTTTTGCAAAATCTTGATCATCAAAAATAGTAATAATAATAAATATTAAAAAAAAACCTAAATTAATGTAAATGAAATGATGAGAAAATTAACTAAATTCAACTGCTTACATGATTGATATCTCCAAGTATAAGCAACAACATTATCCCAAGAGAGAATATCAACATTATCCCAAGAGAGAATATCACAAGGCTTGGCTTCCTAATTGCCATTGACTCTTGCTAGCTAGCTAGGAACATAGAATTAAAGAGAATGAGTGTAGTTGTAATTAAGTGGCATTTGAGGGGGGTACGAATTTATAGGCAGAATTGGATAGATTTAATTGGGCTCTCTATTCTTCTAAAATGACAATTACACCCTCAATGACACAAACCATCATAATCTTTTGACCTTACAATGACCTACTGGTAAAATTAACCAACTCTACTATAATGTAAGATTAGGCGCAGTTGAAATTAATACATATCATAAAAATTATGCCCATAATTATGTCTTGTGTTTACTTACAAGTTTTGTGTTCAAACCTCACAACCCACAAGTAGCAATATTTTATTAAAAAAAACCACAAGTAGCAATATTTTATTAAAACAACACGGGCCACGGGCCAGGCCTTTACGGACTGGGCCAAAACGGCCCGCATTTGCCTGGGCTAAAAAACTGCAGCCCATAGCCCGGCCCGTGGTGGGCAGGCCTGCCCGACCCGCGGGCTTGGGCCATATTTGTCAGGTCTACTGGGCTAGTTAAGCTCACCCTTTTGCTTTCATTGTTGTCTTCAGAAAATGAGAATATAGCTGGAACTAGTTGGGGAATGGAGTGACGGTCCGATATAGTTATTTTAGCAGTACTCACTATTTAGTATGATAATTAATGTAATGAGGATTGAATTTGAGTTTGGATATTGTCTAGAAGACAATATTCCTGTTAAAACTCTCAGCTCATGTTATATAATTAAGTTTGTATTTGTACTCAGTACCATGTATTTGGCGACTCAAGATGGGTGATGTATACCTATTTTGGGGGCGTCATACTATCCAACAATCTGTTTATAAATTCTAGCAAATTCTTGTTTTATTGAATGTTATTTCTACAAGATTTTCACTATATTTTCAAATAATTAATCGCACATTCATTTAAGGGCAACTTTTATATTATCAAATTCACTTGTGAAAATACCATTCCCATCACTATTTATACTAGGCTTATGATAAGAATGAAGAACTCTTTTATTCTTTCTTATCTGCATAATGAAGTTATAGCAGAGTATTTATAGTACAACTTTTTAATCTATAGATACAAAAAATATGTATTGACTTAACTGAGAATAGTTACTCTGTTACAGCTGAATGTCTAACTAAACAATACAATTTGTATTACTGAAATTACAATTAAGGACAATTGACAAAATAAACTAACTGTGCTACATTTGTTTGTGCCACTTGTGCTAAACACCTTTGTATTTGATGCTTGAGTTCAATTACTTGTAACCGGGAATGATCTTGTAATGCAGCAGTAACATGGGCACCATGATGTGTATCAGCTCTATTACTCCCCCTACAAATGAGAGGTCCACAAGGATTTTGGAGTCCCAATTTGGAAATGATAAATCAGTGAGCAGTACGCCCCAAGGTTTGGTAAAAATGTCAGCAAGTTGCTAAGAACTGGGAATAAAAACAGGTTTAATGAATTGAGCTTGAACTTTGTCTCGAACAAAGTGGCAATCCACTTCAATATGTTTTGTCCTAGCATGCTAATGAAATAGTAGACAAATTATCAACATGTAGGGTAATGGGAGTAGAAACATGAAGGCTCAAATATGATAAAAGGATGTGTAACCGAATTAGTTCACATGTAGCATCGGCTACCGAGCGATATTCTGCTTCAGCAGAGGAACGACTGACCACATATTGCTTTTTAGCACCCTAAGAAAGCAATGAATTTCCAAGAAACATGCAATAACCAGATATAGATCGTCTCCCCCCATTCTGGCCAGCCCAATCACTGTCAGAATAAGCTATCAAGCTCAAATTACTAGAAGAAGAGAAAAATAAGCCCATGCCAATGAAACCCTTCAAGTACCTCAAGACTCGTAATGCAGCTTTCATGTGATCTTGACAAGGAGCTTGTAAAAATTGACTGAGGTGATTAATTGTGTAGCAAATATCTGGTCGAGACATAGTGAGATATTGTAATTTGCCAATCAAACACCTATAAGAAGTGATATACTCCAAACATCACTTAGAGACGCAAAAACCAGCTTGTTGTTACTTCAACTAAAGCCAAGACCCTAGGGCATATTGGTGGCTGCAGCGGCAGCTCGGTGTCTTGCGATTCACCAGTGTAAGTGAATTGCTAGTGACTTGTGCAACAGTGATGATCCTTCTTTTAATAGCAGCCTTAACATTTCCTTCCATCAAGTCCCTAGAGAACCCCTCCGCACAAGTGTTTTCATTAGTGAGAGCAGCACTAACCCATGTCTGCACATTGCTCATGCGCCACATGAAGTCCCGACCCCTGACTCGATCCATGTGATCAAGCTCCTTGATTGACCGGTTAAGCTGATCAACAGTATCGCCCATGTTGTTGATGCAATCTTGCACAGCTCGATACTCTCTGGGTTTTATTCCTGCGACTTTGGCCATTTTGGAGACGAACATTGTGGTGAACCGTGCCTTAGCAAGGCTTACAGACAGGGCCGCTTGAGCAAGTTCAAGCTCGTTTAGCTGGATTTTATTAGCGTAACTTGAGAGTGACTGAAAACATAACACGGGTTAGAGAGTAGCTTTGCATGAAGCCTTGATGAAGTGTGACACCAGGGTTTGAATTTGTGGCAACAACAGACTCTGCCATATCAGGCATATAATGGACAGAGAAGAGTAGGAACAAGTAAAGGCCAAGATTTGCCATTTCCTTGGAACAAAAAGAGCTGAGATGATGAACTAACTAGGAAGAAGCCAATGAAAGCTCGAAGCTTTATATAGGCTCTACCCTTCAGCAATTACTAAGGATGCTTTACAGCTATGACCGCGAATTCTGCTTGTTTTCACAAGGATTTAAACTGGACTCAGTAAAGAAGCACTAAAGAATTGGAATTGCTATAGAGATAAGCATTGAATGCTAGTCAACATTAAAGAAACCTACACATAATAAAGATCTTTTAACTATAATACTACTCTTATTTAAACACGGTTCATTAGTACATTTAGATGCCTTTCCCTTGAGCAATGTATAAATACAATCAATATTAAAAAGCACTAGTTTGTCAGTATCAAAGCAAAGCATAACTAATATCTTGAATACAGGAAACAGGGTGGAAGACAGGTTGAGTGGTTTAGGATGGGATTGGATCACTTGCCGATGCAGGTTCTTGAATTTAATACAGAAATAAATAATGCAAAGTCTCTGCCTCGTTTTTCAAATCTAACAATACTAAAATCTATGACAAGAAAATTGTCAAATGCCATAGCCGACACTTAAAAACTACTACTATTCTCAGTGCAACCATACTGATTGGGTGTGGTTTACCTGGGGCCACTAGATCAACCAAATCTTTACTGGTGATACTGTAGACATTCCTGGTTCACTCCATTCTCTTTCATTTCACCCTTGGCCTGTTGGCCAATCTAGTTTTTCACACCTCAATTTAGTCTTGGGTTTATTATTCACATGGAACTGCGGCTTCCAAATACATTTAACTCAGGGACTTGGTAGAGAATCTTTCTCCAACAAATTTAGTTTTATGGGCCTACTACTCCTTCCCTACTCACAAATATCCTACTACGTAGCACACTAAAACAACTCTTTCTACACAGTCTTACTCATCAAGAAAATTATTTCTTCTTCTCACAGCTCACTTTCTTCTTTTCTCTCTTAAGTTTACCGCTAAACAATTTACTGTCTTGAACTATAAGACAAAGAAAAAAAAATCCTAAAATTTTGACGTCCTTTCCTCAAGGAGCAGTAAACACTACTGCTAGAGCTTAGAAAGGCTTTAAATCTATTGATCATTGAGCAACAATGCTCATTGTCAAAATATGGTGAAAGATGAACTGAAGAAGATTCTCAACTTTCTTCATAGTACTTGATATTATACTAAAACAGCCTTGCCTATAAATTGTCCTCATAAGATTACAATAATTAGAAAAACCTTCTGCACCTCTACGCTCAATCTGATAACAAAATCAATAAGAAAAAAAGTTGGAGAATTGTTATTTCCATAAGGTAAAATTGATGTGTCCACAAGCTCACTCACAAGAATGTGGGTTCCATTTCTATTCATGTGAGTGGAGTCCTACGGAAATATCAATTTTTCTTGTGGAAATATCAATTCCCAAAAATTAACTTCTTTGGGCACGCATTTAAGATTAAAAAAAAACTTACATATCGGTTTGAATTTGCAATTAAAAGGAGTAGAGACGTTAGGTTCATTATTACTCTTTTGACATTTGAAAGTAGTCTATTTCACTACATGTGTAAACTAGAATATCATAATCTCATAATACAGCATAACACTACTCAACAAGTTAAGTTTCATTGTGAAAAAAGAAAAGGACACTATTTTAAAGCATGCCCAAGAGATATTCACTATTGTCAATGTCATGACAGATCAAAAATTACATAGATTAAACTGTAATGTACTTCAGAACAGCCCCGCGAAGTTTTTCCATGAAATCAGCCGCTTGTTTCTGCAATAGAAATATGCATTAAAAGAGTGCAGTTTGATATGTAACTAGTTTAAGCTTATGATCTAGTGTTAAATTAAGATTAGTTTCTAGATCTCTGCTTTAGAAAGCTAAACAGCCGCGGTTCGACCCACTGCTTCCCTTTCATTCTTTCTATCACGACAAGAGAACTGTGCATATGTGTGGAAGTAGGGCTGTGTGTGTACTAGCCTTCAGGTGTGCACTAGGGAAGCCCCTGGTTACAATGAAGTTTTGGACCATGACTTGTACTTACTATGGCACAGTCACTTATCAATTATCATGATACCCAATACCACTTGAGCAACCCCACGTTATATATATTTTCTCAATTTCTTTACTTCCCTTCTAAATTTGTTAAATTTCACCCCGTTTTTGGTTATGTTCATATTAAGAATAAGATTATATGGTCAGAACAGGTTATGTTTGGATGTGAACAATACATGTGATCTACTGTCTTGACAAGTTACATGGTATTCCGACATTTCTCACCTGGTTACCCTTATGCGCACTAGCTATGTTTTCATCGAGAAGAGTCAACAAGGATCTATTGAGCTCGTTTCGCTCAAGCATCTCCAATAACTGCATAACAAGAAGAGTTATTTTAGTTGGACAAAAATTTAACTAATTTCCTCAACCAATATAAGATTTGAAACCATAACATAAAGGCATGGTGATAAAGGGTAGCACATACGGTTACTTTTATATCCTTTGATGTTAAGATTTTGGTTAAGCTTTCTCTTGCTTTGACAAGGTCAGCTTGCAATCTATCATAGGCTTCTGTAGAAAGACAAGGGCCATGAATATTGTGAAATTTTGAAAGGAAAGTCACAAAACCTTAAGCACAATTTTTGTACTAGTTAACAAACCTGTTCCTTCCAGCAAAGCCTTTTCCAGTGCTTCCAGTTCAATCACTCTATCTTCCATGTCCTGCAAATGTCATCATCAAATGCATTGTGATTTGCTCATGCATCTAAGTAAGATTTAATTAAGTATCAATAAACACCAACCTCAGTTTTAGACACGGCGAAGCGGAGCTGACCAAGTTCAAATTTTAGGTGAGAGAAAAATTCCTTGTTCAAACTGCAAAAATTGTATGCTAAATCATTTTGGAAGCAAACCTCATATATGAGGATAAAGATACGAACACTACCTAAAATACATGCCTTGTCTGTAAAAAGTAAAAAGTAAAAAATAAAAATACAATCAAACCATTTAATATCTACAGAATTGAATCCCCAACCTTGTCTTAATTTAAAAATAAAAACTACGTACAATGCTTCAACGCCTTGGTTTCTCAAAATAAAACCAATCAAGCTGCAATTCATATACTTGTGGATACATATATCAGTGTATGATTTATGAGGAGATTCAATGAGCTTCATGAATGCATTACATTGTAAGCTTGAGGTCAGTTTGTTGGTTGATGCTCAAATCTAGGTATTGCTCAAAGTTGCAGTATTCTCGGTGCAAATACTTAATATGTTATACATAAATATAACCAAACCACTTAATTTCTACAGGGAAATCAACTACAGTTGATAAAAATTATTTTATCAACCAGGTTAAAATATGTACAAATGAGCAGACTGCACAGCTTACGAATTAATATACATTTTGTAGCTACACAAACATCTGCAAAAGCATGCAATCCAATCCTATCCTCATCAAATGCTCTAAATTTAAATATAAATGTTGAGATTAAATGAAGAACTAACCTTGGCCTCAATCGGGCAATTTCAAATTCAAGTTCTCGCGCTTCAGTATCTAGAAAATACTCGGTCAGCCCGGCAGGAGTATCCGGAACTACCCGAGACTAGTAGAATCAAAGGAAATGAAATTAAAAATTATATACAGATACAATTACGTGAAACACCTAAAAATCATAAATTTCAATTGAAAGAGGGTATTGATAATATAAATAAATTTTTATTACCGCTCTGAGATTACGGAGACGCTCTTTTTCTTCAAGGACTTGGCGCTGAAATTCCTCTCTAGCCTCGGCGTCTCTCTCGAGGCGTCTCTTGAACTCCAGTCTGGCTATGTGGCCGGTGCTTGGAGGGCCCAGTATCCCTTCTGGATCCTTCCTTCACAAAAACACAGTTCTCCATTGGAATTTTGTGAAAAATGGTTACAGCAAGAAAATGAAGAGAGAGAAAATTATCAAATACCCATCCTATGCAGCGTATTTTGATGTTGGGTTTGGCCAGAGTTGAGATCCTATTACTACCATATATAGCAACGCCGGAGCTGGCAACGCTGAGGCTGAAGCAGAGACTGATTGAGCCGGACATAAAATGGCCGTTCGTTTAAACCTCTCAAGTTTTATCCGTTCATGAAGGAATGGGAGATATAATACATAATACATACTCTATATGCTCCCGTCCCCCAAAAGGATGACAGACAAAAAAGTTTAATTTCAAAAAAAATTACTCTTTTTTTTATTTATTATTTTGCACATTATTTCGGAGATGGAAGGAGTATTTTATTTTAAGTTACATTTTTATTTTAAAATTAAATATAATAATCTTTTAGTTTAACAATACTTATCTAATAATCAAAGTATAATATCGCATTGTTTTTAAAATAACAATCAATATCCACGTTTGAAAGTCAATTTTTATAAATTCTAGATTCAAGATTGATTTTAATTTAATTTTAGACAATATTATTATAAAAGTTATAAATTATATCAATAGTATTATAAAATTTATTATTTTTAACAGTTAAATAAATTAAATTAATTTTAAATTTGTTAATGGCCACGCAATTCTCAAAATCAGTATTGGTAAGCCCAACTTAATTTGTAGCATTGCCAAACTAAGAAATATTCTTTCAACCTTGGGTTACATAGGTTCCTAATAATTTTTGGCTACAAACTCCTGAGTCCAGATTTGAAAGTCATATAAATTCCCATTTTTGAATACTAGACACCAACTGAATAGAGCCCAAACATTCTGGGCCTGGTCAGTCTATTGTTTAATGCCCTCATGGGCCTCATCAGTTATTTGAAATTTGATTTTGCAAAATGATATACATGTCTATAAATAATTAACAAGACGTAAAAATGTATGCGATAAGATAAAATAAATTAAAATATAACCATTTTTAATTCCTATCTTTCATATAATCATAATTCGATTGAAAACTTTTGCAATGTATAGCAGAACTATTTAATTTTTAGTTACCCAAAAATATAAATAGCACATTTATGTATTTATTAAATTTATCTTTTTTATAGGTACTTCTTTCATAATAAAATACTAATTGAGTTTAAGAAGCTACTTGGTGATTATTTTTTATTTTTTTTGCGTATTTCCTTTTAATTGGACACGAGAAAAGAACTTTTGGCGATCTATGTTACTAAAAAAATTAAATTTTACAAAGTATTAAGGGAATTATTCTTGGGTACGTTTTCATAACATGTATTTATATTATATGCCTGAACTAAAACCAAAAAGAAAAGTAGTAGTACTAGTAGTATTTTCATTGACTAGCTAGCCAGTAGCCAGCCATATATTTCGTCTAGAAGAAAATACTCCGTATAGTAATAATGTACAAGTCAGTCTTGGTACGTGTATGAAAGCCACAACAATTAAATTCCTAACTAGACTACTCGTTCGAACTTGATCAATTCAAACAAAGGAATTTATCAATGCCTTCACCCCACCACCTCACTTCACAATTAATAAATAAAGTACCAATATTGACTTAATTCCAAATGTTAATGCTTGTTAAATTGATGATAACATACAAGTAATACAGCTCTTTTTGGATTTAGACGGACCAAATCAGATGCTTTAAATTTTATTTATTTATTTTATTTTCTTGCTCATCATTGAACAAATAATATTATATAAATTAATGTTATACGTACGTGCATCATCACTTTTCCATTCTCTTTTTTGGTTTAAATAACACGCACGAATATAAAATATCTGAAAACTAACCAGTACTAATATAAAAAGGGGATTGTTAAATTTATAATATTTTTTTGTTATTTTCACAACAAAAGTGTCGTTATCGATATATAACGGCGGTGAAAACCGTCGCTATAAAATTTATTACGACACTGTTATTGTGGAAATAAGATTTTTGTTGTAGATTTAACTATTTTTCTATAAAAATCTCCACATTCTTTGGTTTCATTTGCCTAGAAAACCATACTTGTTTATGGATTGGCAAAGAAAGTATAATTGTGCTACCTCTGCTTAAGAAAAATTAAATCATAGCAAAAATATATTAGTTAATATAAGAAAAATTATTTATTTTTGTCAAATTAGTAAACACCGCGCGAATAAATAACGTACAATCATGTATAAATTGAAGAGAACCTATATAAATAAATACGTGCTACAAGAGTTTTAAAGTAGAGGCAGAAAACTAAATCCCACCAGAACAATTGTCAACGAGCATTTAGAGAGAGAGAGAGAGAGAAGTTAATGGGGTGTTTTAGGAAGATGAACAGCTTGTTGGTGGCGGTGGTAGTGGTGGCGAGTGTGGTGGCGGAAGCGCAAATTCCGTCATGCGCAGAAAAGCTGGTGGGATGCGCCAGTTTCCTCAACTCCACAACCAAGCCACCGGCTTCATGCTGTGACCCCCTACAAGAAGCGGTGACCAAAGAGCTTACCTGTCTCTGTAATCTCTATAATAACCCTAACTTGTTAAAATCTTTCGGCATCAATGTCACTGAGGCCCTTGGTCTTCCCACTGTATGCGGTATCCCCGGCGATGATATTAGTGCCTGCCCGGGTATATTTCTCTTCCATTTTGGCCTCTCTCTCTCTTCTTTTTTTCTTTCATAATATTATGTGTTTTAATTCATTTTTTTCCTTAAATTTCCATACATAATAATATGCATGTTCTTATGTGTGATTTCCCATGAATCGGATGGTTTACCTTATTTTTCCAGATTTTGTTTAGAGTTTGACAAGAAAATAATCCATCCGTCCAACATCAGTCCCAAAATTAATAGAGGATAGTATTGAAATTAATTTGATATACTTTTCAACTTCAAAATAATTAATAAATGAAGAAGCATTTATCGTGCATGTTTTTGATGATATGTACTTGTGTTTTACGATTCATTATATTTTTGACTAGTTATAACCTTAACTAATAATTTTTATATTTTAAAATTTCATTTTTTTTACTTGCAGGCCCAACATCATCCCCATCGCCACCAAAATCAGGTAATGTTTTTCACTTTGTATTCAATTATCCATCTTTACGCAATTTATTTATAGTGAACTAAGTACACACACACACATATTTATATATATATATATATATATATATATATATATATATATTGAGTTCTTTATTGTATATATGATGACAAGAAATAGCAAGATCAAACATGCTTGGACAATCTGTTTATGTTTTGTTTTTTTTAAACAGGATCATCACCTAAGAACAACGTGGGCAGGGCTGCATCGACTGGGATATTTGGCTTGTTACTGATTTGGATTTCTCTATGATGTTTCATTAATTATTCGGAATTACTAGCTATAGTATATATGGAACCATTTCAGTATTTTTGCCGGGGCGGAACTCTCTCTCTCTCTCTCTCTATATATATAGAGAGAGAGAGAGAGAATTTGGAGTCTTGAGGAGATTGATTCAGTACTCGTTCTTTATTATTGCAAAATGTGAACAGTGTAATGTGTATAAATTTATATGTTTACGGTACTTTTGGATGCTCCATCAACAAGTAGTCGATCATTCAATGAGCCTTTTTTTATTTTTGGTATCTGATGATACTCAACCCAACCACTGCTGAGTGCTGAAACTCGATCGATCCCTCTCTATTGGGAGTCATATCACTCCAACAACTGATTGATTGATTAAAGTATGTTCCTAAAAGTATGCTAATCAGGTTCAGGTTTCCTCCAAATATTTTGTTAATAACAAATTTGTTTTCCATATTATTCAATGATTTGATTTGAGGTGCTTTAAGGGAGGAGATTGTGTGCTCATGAAATTTTCTAAATTCTATTGTACATATAAGGAGTTGATATAATTGTAATTGTTTTATTAATATTAAAGGAAACCTCTTACGTATCAATTGATATTTGACCTTAGATGCAGACCCATAGAGTAGAGGACTAAAGAACTGAACCAAGCATAAAATTTGGTGTGCATGCGTGATTGATTGTTGCTTTACTTTTTCAGTTTATTTAATTCTGGTTTTTGCATTAAAAAATTCCAAAATATCATTACGTGCATGATTTACGTTAGTCTAAAATAATACAGAAAGAATTAAATGAATAGCTCAAAACAGACACCTAAATTTTATCTGTCTGGATTACTTCTGAAATAAAAAAAAATTTTAAAATTTGACATAGTTGACACACAACACACACATGCACATGACACATTATTTGAGACAAAAAAAATTAAGACCATTTACTGTTTAAAATTAACATGATTCATGCAAGTTTTAAAAATACAAATAACCCTTATAATCAAATTGTAAATAGTTTATAATATAATTGTATTTTAAAATAGACGTAATTTTTTTCCCAAATCAAATTTTACGGTGCTCATTTAAATTTGATAATATATTTTGGTTACTTAAATTATTCAAATTATTAAAACAATTTGATTGTTATCATTATTACAATAGTGTAAAAAATCATTGTTACCTAGAGAATATTTTGCTCTCACAAGTTGAATAAAAATAACTAGGGTTCATCTTTGTTTTTTCAAAATTTGTCAAAAGTTGATCAATCAAAAATTACAAATAAATGAATAAACAAATTGGTCTTAAAATTTCTTCAATTCTAAAACAATTATTTTGGACTGGCACCAAAAAAGATCCACCACAAAGATTTGGATCCAATTAATTGGGCTACCCAGCAACGACAGTATTTGCAGTAATTCGAATTAAGGGCCAAATCCAATTATGATTGGCCCGTTAAAATGTACTGAAACTCACCATTTTTTAGAGCCTGTTCTGACCTGCTCGAAAATGACTTATTTTTTTTACTTATAAGTTATGTTTTAAATTAAAAAAATAAGTAAGTATTTATAACTTATTTTAAAATTATATATAAGTCATTTTTAGTTTAATCAAATGTAATGTCTATTTTGTCCTTCTTTTTATTAATGTCATTTTTAATAATTTTTATATTTTTATTAACTTATAAGTCATTATGAGCCGAATAATTTCATAATTTATTTTAACTTAATCTTTAACATATAAATTAAATTATTATCAAATATTTTTATTTATAAATTATAATTTAAATAAAATTATAAATTAATTTATATTTTAACTTATAAGTCATTTAAAAATAAATAGTTCTCCACTCAATTTTTTGGGAGAGAAATGTTTGACATTATCTGTATGTATCTATTTTGGAAGCTACTAGAAGCGCCCAAGTCAGTTTCAGGTCCATTGCAAGTCTTTTTGCTTTTTTTCCCTTAAAAACAAAACAAAGCACCGTCACCTAGGCCCTATCCTCTTCAATTCAGTGAAAGTGTGAAACCCTAAACATTTTAGCCATGGACGCTGCAAAGTTGAGCCAATTAAAGCAATTTATCGAACAGTGCAAATCCAATCCCTCCATTCTCAGCGATCCTTCACTCTCCTTCTTCAGAGACTATCTCGAAAGGTAACATTAGCATCTAGTATCTCTTTTGCTCGTCTGAAAGTTTATTATTTTTAGTGTTCATAGATTGATCTTTTTTTTTTATATATTTGTTTTTGTATCAGTCTTGATGCTAAGCTTCCTCCATCTGCCTACAAGCCTGGAGAACAAAAATCGGTATTTTTCTTTCTTTATGTTTTTGCTGGGAAGAAAAAAATGTGAAAAAACTAAAAAATCAAAATTAACTTTAACCATATTTAAGCCTAATTCGGTAGTATAGTTCCGTATGAATTCCTTCATATAGTTAGGATCTTGGGTTTATTATATACGTGATTGGGTTTACAGAAGTCTTATGTGGTCGATGAGAGTGACGATGATATGGATGAAGTGGAAGAGCCTCCACAACAGCCTGTTTATGAAGAAGAGGAGGCTGAGATAGTTGAATCCGATATTGAGCTAGAAGGTGAAACCGTGGAGCCTGATAATGATCCACCACAAAAGGTCTCCAATTCAACTACCCTTTCTAACTCTAATATGTTAATTTTGATTTTTTTTTTTGTTAAAATTTATGGGTTTCTACTGTTGTAGATGGGAGATTCTTCTATCGAGGTTACCGATGAAAACCGTGATGCTTCTCAAGAGTCGAAGGGAAAGGCCATGGAAGCAATCTCTGAAGGTATTTTGATATACTAATATATGAGAAATAGTGCTTTACCTTTATTTGTTCATCTATATACGTGCACAAGTGCTTTATACAAAACTCTTTTTTCAATAGACCTGTAGGACAACCGATTTTTATTGGAAATTCATTTCGTTATTGGAAAATTATTTTACAAACACTTTACAGTGATATCTTGGTTAGTTTTTAAATTCAAATGGAACTAGAAAAAGCATTAAGCTTCGGCGTTTACCAGATGCATAAACAATGTTCTAAAAGGCACTAGGCAGGAGGCCGTGGGGGGCTAGCGCCTAGAGGGCTTAGGCGGGATTTTTTATTGTAAGCCAATTTTAATATTTTATCTCACATTTATCCAAACAAAACAATAATATAAAGCAAAACAATCTATAATAAAGATAATAAAGGCATTTGCTTAAAGTTCAAACACATATCCATATTGCTAATGTCAAAGGTCAAACACAAACATGCAATTGTTCAAAGTTCAAACATATTTTTAACATATTAGTTTTATTCATAAACAGAATTGCTATTAAATAATAAAATTTAAAATTTCAAGAATTTAATTCAATATTAAAATTTAAGAAACTAAACATAAATTTAAGAATTATATTAAATTAAACTAAATATTACAAATGTATCATTATTTATATAATTTGAAGTTGGCATAAATTCAAAAAATTACAACTATAATAAAATTATTCATTTTGACTTGATATTGTTCACTTCTTGTTGTGATTTGATATACTACAACATGTATTATGAATATTGTAAATCATTAAAAAAATAAATATATCAAGATATGGTTTGGGTAGTTATTAAAATAAAAAAAACTCTCCGTCTAGGCTTCGCCTAATTTTTTGAAAGAATTTTTATGCCGCCTTGGGCTTAGGTGAGGCGCCTAGCGCCTAGGCGGGGCGCCAAGGGGCCTAGTGCCTAGGCGGGGCCTAAGCGAACCTAGGCGGGAAATTTTAGAACACTGTGCATAAAAGTTAAAAATATTTTTTAAACACTCTAAAACACGAATCTTTAAATTAAATTTGCTTTTATGCCACCGCTTCTCCAAAAGAGAGTAACTATATTCTTTTGACTTTTATAAGCTTGTGATTATGTACAGATATATGTTAATGTTTTATGTTATGCGTGCCTAATCTTATTATGTATTGTTCAGGTAATCTTGATGAAGCAATTGAGCATCTTACACAAGCTATTTTGCTCAACCCTACGTCAGCTATCATGTATGCCACTAGAGGTAAACTTGATTCTAAATTTCCTTTCAAGCAAAAATATAATAGTGTATATTCAATAATGTCTTGTGCTTGTTCAATGTTTTACAGCAACTGTATACATCAAAATGAAGAAACCAAATGCTGCTATCCGAGATGCTGATGCGGCTCTACAGGTCGATCTTAGTTTTCTTGATTTGCTCACTTGTGAATTGTCATAATTTTTATTATCAATTGAGGCAGCCTATTTTTCTGTAAAAGGGATTCCTAAATGAAGATGATATGATTATCAGCATGCATGCTCATGCATTGCTAAATATGTACATGAATGTTTTCCTTTGCGACATTGTTACGGATCCCACATTTGCAGCATGTTATATTGATGCTAGGATAATTTATTGGCATGCATTGATATGCATGTACGTCATAGATACCTATACTAAATGCAGATTTCGTGTAATGACTTCCAGATGTGCTAATTATTGACCATATTTTATTTCCCTTTTGTTTTCTGGATATGGTTGAACTTATTTAATATGCATTGTTACTAAAAAAAAAATTCAATATTCTAAGGGGTGTTTGTTTGTTAATTAAAATTTTGTGGCTGAGGAAGATTTTTCGCAATGTAATTTTTAGATTCGTCAATCTGGGGTCACATGTTTTTGACAATTTCCGTTGCAGATTAATCCCGATTCCGCTAAAGGCTACAAATCTAGAGGAATGGCACGAGCATTGCTTGGCCAGTGGGAAGAGGCTGCAAAAGATCTCCACGTAGCTTCGAACATAGACTTTGATGAGGAGATAAGCACTGTACTAAAGAAGGTTGGCCTTCATATTCACAAACAATTACAATGTTAAACCTATTTGTATATCATTATGTTTTTTCCCCTTGAGACGTGTCAATCTCAAAACCATGATATTATGTTACTTCAATTTTTGGACCATACAGGTCGAACCCAATGCTCACAAAATTGAGGAGCACCGTAGGAAATATGACAGGTTGCGTAAAGAACGAGATGAAAAGAAGGCTGAACGTGAAAGACAACGTCGTAAAGCTGAAGCTCAGGTGAGATATTTTCATTCCTCTTTTGCAAAGTGCTATAAAGATTGTCAGTTGTATGCCTTTGTAGGGCTAGTTTATTAATGTAATTCTGTACCAGGCTGCATATGAAAAGGACAAGAAGCAAGAGAAGGCATCATCCAGTAGAGGATCTGGAGGCATGCCGGGTGGATTCCCAGGTGGCATGCCTGGTTTTCCCGGGGGCATGCCTGGTTTTCCCGGTGGCATGCCTGGTTTTCCTGGTGGCATGCCTGGCGGCTTTCCTGGGGGCATGCCTGGAGGTACGCCTGGGGGTACGCCTAGTGGTATGCCCGGTGGTACGCCCGGTGGTATGCCTGGGGGTATGCCTGGCAACATCGACTATAGCAAAATATTAAATGTAAGTATGACATTGTATAGATCTGATTTCCTTTTCCCATATGTTATAAACTGTCTTTTATCTTGTGGATTTAATGGTCTAATGACCTCTACCTTTTTCACCACACTTTTACACAATCTTGTGTGCTTATTGAGCTTGATTATGCCTGGTATTTAATACTGTTTTAATTTCTTTTATCCTTTTTTTTTCCATTTGATTAGGACCCTGAGTTGATGTTAGCATTTAAAGATCCAGAAGTCATGGCTGCCCTTCAAGATGGTACTTGTTTTTGTTCTGATACGTTTTGTCATTTGCTTATCACATGTTTTTTCCTTGTTTACTTGGCTAATTTAATAATTGAATCTAGCTTTTATCAAGTTAAAGCTGCTCGTCATTGGATAATTGAATAATTGAGTGCTAATGAGCGTTCCAGTTAAATTTTTTTATTTCCGTTGACCCCACTTGTTTTTTAAAATAATCTCCAAAACGATGTAGTTTTAAAAGATGTATGCTATTTAAAACAACGTAGTTTTAAGAGATGTATGCTATTTAAGAGGTATGTTTTATATCTGTCCTATATATATATATGGGGGATGATTCATTGACAACGTTGTAAAAAAATGTACTTGCAACAAATTTCGATCATCCATCCGTATATCTAACAACCTATATTGCTCCTGTCCGCAGTTTAATTTAGTACTGTGGACGTGATAGATGACAAAAATACTCCTCCTAGAAAATTTATCTCGCCCGCAGTATTAAACTGCGGACTCTAAATATGGTTGACCTTCAATTTTTTTTAGTTTTCTAGGCTTTATAGTATTAAACCACGGATGCCAAATAATTGATTTGATTCGAGCCTTGCCTTGCCTTGCCTTGATGATTTTGGTTTTGCGAAGAACATAGACCATATCAGAGTCCATTCTATCATCCCTTAGTCCTCGAAGAGTTTAAGCACTGTGAGTGGATTTTGTCTGTTCATTCAAGTTTTGAAGATAAGTAGGAGACTGGTAATTTCTTCAATATTGACCTTAATGGTCTCGACTTCTTGAAAGAAGTGAGAGATTCACTTCATCCGTGGGGTTAAATTGGGATTTTTCTATGTTTGTATCGGTTTGGAGGATTCATATGGGATTGTTTCTTCAATTCCACATAACTTAAAAATGACTTCTATTCGGTCATTCATTATCGCAACAAAATTGCAAAAAAACCCAATTGACAGAAAATCAAGAATTTCATTCATACTGCAAGAACATAATCATGAATATTCAAATATAACATATACTTATAGACAGTCCTAAAGGGTTTGTGAGAGAGAAGATGCAGAAGAAATTAACCCTTTTGTAGATTTGAAATTAGAGATTAATTTCTGGTATTCTCAGAGTTCGGTTCAAGCCTAGAGCCCGGAAATCTGAAACAAACAGATAAGAAATTTGTGAAGAGAAAAAAAATCGACAAACAAGACGGTATTTAAGAAATCTCTGCCACTTCAAGGTTTTATATAAAGGGATTTGTAGAATTAGGGTTTGAACGGGGGGAAATATGACTATCTTTATTATTTGACATCCGCAGTTTAATAGTGCGGAGCCTAGGAAACTAAATAAAATTTTTAATTTGATCAATATGACATCATTTTTCAATTAATCCAATTGGCCATACTTAGCCTTCGCATTTTAATACTACGAGGAGGGGCATTTATGCTATTTGTCACGTCCGCAGTATTAAATTTCGGAATATTGAAAATTTAGCTGCAGACGGGAGCAATATTGGTCGTTAGATATACAGATGGACGATCGGAATTTGTTGTAAGGATAAACATTTTTTTTACAACGTTGTTAATAAATCATTCCCGTATACCGTATATATATATATAGTCCGGATCCTATACGGGATCTCGGACGTTATTAAAATGCAGGATTTTTTTTATTTTATTTTTTTAAAGCAACTAAAAAAAATTTAATATTTTATGGAACTGGAATATTTACATAATACAGTATTTTGGGTGTGATTTGGAAACATATAACAAAACTGTACAGACCCAAATCACACCAAAAACACTGTTAAAAATTCCAGTTCCATAAAATATTAAATTTTTTTTTTAGTTTTTAAAAAAAAAGTCTGTGTATGTGTGTGTGTATGTATATATATATAGCAAATACATCTTTCTGTTTTACCTTTTTCCTTTTTTATATACTTTCTATTTCAAAATGGGTAATGTACTGTTTCCTGTCACCTAAAAGAAATAAAAATTAATTCATTGATTTCTTAAGCATGGCAAACATTTTGCGACATACCTAAATGGGAAGCATGCCATAGAGCACGTTACAAAGGGAGTGAATATTTAATACTTATTCCCCTTTTTTCTCTCCCATAAACACTAGCATATACAAACGAATGCATGGTTGCTGTCACACATCCCCAGTCTGTGATGCAGGCGCCACAAACTTTCTTGTCATGCTGTTTAATTTTATTTTACTTTCTTGCCCTGTTCATTTTTATCCCATTAGCAGAATTGATAGCTTCTTTGTATGGGACACTTTTCTTCCCTCATTCTGTATGGCATGGGTTCTATGTCCTATTACATACACAACAATACAGAACTAAACAATATATTGGTTTTTCTCACAACTTCACTAGATTCGTTGCTCCCACAAACAAATGTACTATATGAGTTACTTGTTGATCTTCTTCTCCTGTCTTTTTCTTCTCCTTTTTCTATTTGGCGTGAGCGGTGAAGAGGATTCTTGGTTGGCAGCAAATATTATTTTGGACAGCGATGGGTGTAAGGATCTGGGGCTGAGATGGGTTTTTCTGGTGCAGCAGTGCCGGAGCGGTTAGGGTTTTAGGTTATGGATATATTTGGTTGGATGGGTACTTGGTGGCTGGATATATTTGGTCCGAGGTTTGTAGAGTTTTTTCTAATTGTTATTATGATGCAATTTTGGGATAGGGATGGGCAGTGGAGGGTTCTTTGATGCCAAATAATAGGGGACGAGAGGGTACTTCTCACACAAGATATTTCTTTCAGAATGCAATCAACTATATAGTTTTTGTGTAAAATAACATAGTACGTATGTCGTTATTTGTAATACTCTTCAACTTTCATAACCGAAAGTAGATTCTAACAAGATAATTACCAAAAATTTCTGGAATCTTCTTTTATTTTCGTGTGCTTCCAAAGTCTCTTATATTTGACCAACCAAATCTTGCCGGCTATCCTGCATTACTGGGGGCCTGCCTTGAAGGCCAACCAGTCAGTAGTCCATAGTGCCTTGATTTGAGGTACGCAGGCTGGACTATACAATAGAATTCAGCCCTCATTAAGAGCAATATTGGCACATCATTTTTAGACTCCGGTGTTTGACACAATGTTACCTGGATTGTGGTTCGATAGGATACGTGGAGCGAAATATGTCAATGTGTGGTCCAAAATACGGTAAAGGGTAGGTTTTCTCAAATTGCTTAGTCGGTATGAAAAAGGTTACAGAACTTGGTATGATGGGAATAACTTTCTTAAATGTTATAGTTAAAACTTGTTGAGATACAGTTAAAATCAGTTGAGTTGTTTTCAAGTGTAGTTTTAAAACTTACAACACGTGCATTTTCAAGTAGGGAACGCCATGTTATTCGTTACTAAACACCCATAATACCTGTTTTTGCCACGGTAGCTGGTATCTCCTCATTTGTAAATTATAAAACAAAGTTGTAATCATACTTGTGTAATAGAAGTTTAAGTAATTAGGATTTTTTTTTAAATATATTTAAAAAGTAACTCATATAGTACATTTGTAAATTATAAAACAAATGGCTCCTGTAATTGCAAAAAATGATGAGCAAATTTGGTTTTGGCTCCTGTAACTCATGGTTTCTCTCTCCCATATTATGTTTTTTCCACTTGTTTGTCTTTTGAAGTTTTGCTCTACTTTATTATTTTCTGACTCTGGTTGATTGCTTGTAGTGATGAAAGATCCTGCTAATCTTGCAAAGCATCAGGCTAATCCCAAGGTGGCTCCTGTAATTGCAAAAATGATGGGCAAATTTACTGGACCAAAGTGATCTTCCATGCTGGCAATCTCGGATTCTCCCACCCCTTTCCCTCTTTCCCTCTTTCCAGCATCGGCATGTACGCATAACTAGTGACTTGTATTATTATGGTTTGAAAGGAAATGATTTTTCTGATTGCATGCATGCATGGTGAGGCCTGATTTTTGAAAGAAAATGATATTTGACTAATAATTTTAATTAGTACTGGTTGCATTCGTCAAGTGATGTTATTGTTGCCAGTAAGAGATGCATGGTAACATTTGGTTTGATTGTACATTTCATATATTATTATTTTTCCTGTATTTTGGTAAATGAGATTTGTAGAGACAGTTGGGAAGGTTAATGGTAGTAATAATGGGAAGGATGTGATTATAAGTGAGTGCCTGTGTATGCATAATGATTGAGGGGGACATTAATGGCGGTAGCTCTAAAATCAAATTTACTTGGTTCATAAAGCAGCAAAGGTTATAGTAGATTCTATTTCAAGGAAATAGTATAGTTTATATGAGAGGATGCATTCATTATTATTATATCACTTGAGATTCTTGGAATGATGTCTCGTGTTCATACGCTAACTAGCGAGGTAGGCTAATGCTTTTGTTGGGGGCTCTGTTGAACATTCCTCCCTCAGTTCATAACTTCACATGGACATTGTACCCAACTCCCGGTGAATTGTCAGACTCTTGACTGAAAAGCCGTTTGTATTGGAACTTATCCATAACGCGACCTATTTGAACTCGATATATATATATATACACACGCACACACACAGAGAGAGAGAGAGAGAGAGAGAGCAAAGTGTTTCTTATGGGAACTATTCAGTTAACTCATCTTACACCGTTAATTCAGATGTTAGGTGCTCAAAAATAATTTTTTTTACTGGTGTGGCCAGAGATTTTTTGTTTTTGTTGGCTGCAAGTAGGAGTATCGGCCATAGAAAAAAAAATTTGCTGGCCACCCCTACCTTAGTTAGATTTAAATAGTTTATAGTTGTATAAATAAATTTTTAAGTAATAAAAATTAACTTTATCAACTATATATAATGTATTTATTTCTATAAATAACAAATTTTAAAATTATTAATTATATTCAATGTATTTATTTGTATGAATAATTTCTCAAGTAATAATTTTTTAATGTATTTATATTTTAATAATTATTCAAAATTTTTATATTCAATGTATTTCAGTTACTCCATCTGTTCCACAAAAATTATCAATTTTTTTATTCTATAAAAAGAGTCCACCTTTTAATGATACTAATATTTCCTCCGTCTCAGGATAAAACTCTTGGTTTACTTTTTGGGCATATTAATTGTCCATATTTAAATTTTCATCTAATTGCATAGTTTTCTGTACATGACTAGTGATACAATTAATACTTAATTAAAATTCTCAAGCGACAAATATTAAGAAACATAAATATTTCTCTAAAATAACATTTAAAAAGGGACGAAGAGAGTATATGCGTAGAGAATAAAAATATCACCATCAATACAAAGGATATTATAGATAAATTATTGTAAAAAATAGATTATTTAAGGTAAGTAGACATTTAACTTGAGATTACCTAAAATAATAATAAGAACTTTTATCTTAGAACAGAAGGAGTATTAAGCAATATTAATTCTCAAGTTTATCATAATAATTTCATCATCATACCACACTAGTAAATCAACGTTTATTATCTGAAGGGTAACACAGAATACAACTATATCCTTAATATTTGTAAATTTAATAAATAAGATTATTTTTTGAGAACGAAGAGAGTATCATTTTAGAAATGTATCTAATTTTGAAATAGAGGATTGATTAGTATTTCACACCAAATTAAGAAGAAATTTAACGATGAAGATGAACTTCTCCCATTCCTTTTTATTTGTCATTTTAGAGAGTGAATTTTTTTTCATTTTCATTTGTCGTTTGTATATTTTAAGAAAGTATTAATGATTTAGTTTATCATAATATCTATGTATTAAATATTAATTTATTAATCTTTCATCTTTTTCAATAAATTTTAAAAAGTAATATTAAGATTTTATACTCATTTTGATAAATCAGACAAAACATTATATGTATTTCTTAATCTTTGTATTTTATAATTAAAAAGAAATGGGAGAGTAATTTTTCTTCAATATTTTAATGTGGCATTAATATAATATAATATAATATAATTTGAGTAGCTTCCTACTTCACCTGCTAGTTTTGAATTTTAAATACATCATATAAAAAATGTCATATAATGCTCATATACACACACATGAATGTCGTGAATTTCCGCCTGACATATGTGACCTGCAATATATATATATATATATATATATATATATATATATATATATATATATATATATATATATATATGTGTGTGTGTGTGTGTGTGTATGTAAATATTATATACGTAATTCTTTTTTATGTGATAATAATATTATTTTTTTAAATATTTGATATTGTCATAACTAACTGTAATTATTACGAATAAGATTATTTTCGTAACGAATGGAGAGTAGTAGCATCTAATTTTTAAACAGAGTGAGCGTAAGAATTATACTAAGGATTAAGAGTATAATTTTTCTGTGATGTGACATTAATATCAGATACTCCTACTTCACCTGCTAGCTTTGAATTTTGGGAGGTTTGATTTGGCCAGAACTGAACTAACTGAAAATTCAACACACTCATCCAACAAATCACTAACTCCTCCTATTAATTTCCCCCCACCAAACTTTCATACTACATCTTATTAATAATCCAATGATATATATATATATATTACGAATATTTTATGAAAATTATTTAATTATTAATAAATATTAATGATAACTTGTTTGGAGAAATATGTAATAAATAAGTTTCTCTTATAATTTTTATTAATCTATTGTATTGATAAATTTCATAATTGTAAATTAGGATTCATAGCAGGACTCTTACTAATTTTTAGAACTCTTCTAAGTGAACATGAAAATTATACATGAGTGTATTTGAATTTTACGTATTTATATTTTATTTATCAATGGGGTCAAAATATAGATAAATAAAATTCAAATACATTCATATCTAATTTTCATATTCATCTAAATTTTTTGTAATTTTTATCGACTCTCCAGACAAAAAAGAACCAACATTCCATCAACCCAAGTACTACTAGATCACCCCTACCCCGCCCCCTACGCCTCGCCTCATCCCCCCATGCCCTCCCCACCCCTCCCCTCCCCTCCCCTCCCCTCCCCTCGCTCGGACACCACTAATTAGGCAGTTCATTATTCCAACCTTAATTTCAACTTTGAAAAATTAATCCCACTTCTCATTGGACGCACACGCGCACGCACGACACGACACGACACGACACATTTCTTTTTAGAGATCTTTAAACTTGAAGCTGGTAATGGTGCCCTTTAATTTCTAGTAAAATAGAATGTGTTTATGAAACCATGTTTGGCTTAATGACGATTGTATTACTCCCCATAAGCGTCATTAACCTCCATCTCCATATATACTACATGCTTATATTTGGAGAACTTAATTTCCTTCCATTTTACAAGATAAAAATTTGAGTGACACAAAATAATATTAATACTACTCCACGGCACCTAAAGTATTAAAAATAATAATACTATAACTTTTTTCCTTTTAGAGTAGTATATTTAAATTGAACCTAGGATTGGAGTGGTTATATTAAATTTGTGCAAGTTAAATAATATATAAATATCTCATGTCTTGAAAAATTGAGGAATCCACAATTTTTTCTTATCATGTTAAATACATTTAAGAGAAGGTTAAAATTGTAACAATCTCCGGTGCTAGCTCAATGACCTATAATAGTATATTTTTAAGTCATCGTAACTTAATTAAAATAACATGACTAATAGTAATAATAATAATAGCAGTTTGAATCATTGCATACACATTCAAGTATTTCATATGTGAGACTTTAGTGTTACAAAAATGATATTTTACATTAAATATTTAATGTGTAACATTGTCATCTTCATAAAACATCTGAAAAAAGAGAAGAATAAATTTGTTTTTGCGTGTGTGTGTGCGCGTGTGTGTATATATATAAGGGGTGAGCTTAAGATCCGGATCGTGTGTGTGTGTGTGTGTGTGTGTATATATATATATATATATATATATATATATATATATATATATATATATAGGAGCACTGATTAATCTTTTTCCCTGTGGCATTGAAGAAGTTGCTCAATTCTCATGATCCTGTTCCTGATCCTAAAAGGACTAAGTTAGGAGCTAGAGCTATTAGAAGTATATTTGTTGGATATGTTGAGAATAGTAAAGCATATAGGCTTCTTGATTTAGAGTCTAATATTATAACTGAGTCCAGGGATGTGGAATTTTTTGGAAATAAATTCTCAAAAGATGTTGAGAATGTGGAAATGCCTAAATTTGATGAGCCTAGAGGTCCTACAAGGTCTAATGTTGAGGTTGAAGAACCTAGTGTTCCAATTCAACCAAGTGGACCTAGAAGGAGTACAAGAGCTAGAAAATATAAAGATTTAGATGATGATTTCATTTCATCACAGTCTCTATTATTTTTGGTGGAAGGGGGGGACCAAAATAATGAGGTGGTAAATGAAATACCCTATGTATTTAGTCTTGAGACTAATCCTAAATCATTTAAAGAAGCTATGGCTTCTAGGGATGCTGCTTTTTGGAAGGAAGCTGTAAATGATGAAATGGATTCAATCTTGGGAAATAATACTTGGGTATTGATAGATTTACCTAGAGGTTCTAAACCTATAGGTTGTAAGTGGGTTTTTAGAACAAAGTATAACACTAATGGTACTATTTCTGCTTTTAAAGCAAGATTAGTAGCAAAAGATTTTAGACAAGTAGAGGGTATTGACTATTTTGATACTTATACACCGGTAGCACGAGTTACTTCCATTCGAATTCTTTTTGCCTTAGCTTCATTGTTTGATCTTTACGTTCATCAAATGGATGTAAAGACTGCATTTTTAAATGGCAATTTGAATGAGGAAGTATATATGGAACAACCCGAAGGGTTTGTTGCTCCCGGAAATGAGGCTAAAGTATGTAAATTAGTTAAATCTCTTTATGGTCTAAAACAGGCACCAAAACAGTGGCACGAGAGATTTGATACTGCTATTTTAAACTTTGGGTTTAAATATAATAGTGCAGATAGGTGCCTATACTCCAAAACCACTTCTGATTATATGGTGATAGTCTGTTTGTACGTAGATGATATGTTGATTATCAGTACGAATATGGTTGGAGTAAATGAGACTAAAAAGTATTTATCCTCTGTCTTTAAGATGAAAGACTTAGGTGAAGTAGATACTATTTTAGGCATCAAAGTTAAAAAACATAGTGGGGGTTATGTATTAAATCAATCTCACTATATTGAAAAAATATTAACTAAGTTTAGTCATCTCGAGTTCAAGGAGGTGAATTCTCCTTTTGAGAATGGAGTTAAACTCAAAGCAAATGAGGGTAGAGCTATTGCACAGCTAGAATACACAAGTGCTATTGGTAGCCTTATGTATGCTATGCATTGTACTCGACCAGATATTTCTTTTGCAGTTTCTAAACTTAGTAGATATACAAGCAGTCCTAATATTGATCATTGGAAAGCTATTGGAAGGGTACTTGGATATCTAAAAAGAACCAGTGGCATAGGACTGTTCTACAATAAATTCCCTAGTGTTTTGGAGGGATATTCTGATGCAAGCTGGATTAATAGTGTGGGAGATAATAAATCTACAAGTGGGTGGATTTTCACTCTTGCTAGTGGTGCTGTTTCTTGGGCAAGCAAGAAACAAACTTGTATTTCTCACTCTACTATGGAGTCAGAGTTTATAGCTTTGGCTCAAGCAGGAAAAGAGGCTGATTAGATTAGAAATATGTTGTTAGACATAGATCTATGGCCAAATCCAATGCCTCCAATTTCACTATATTGTGATAGTGAAGCTACGCTAACAAGAGCGTATAGTGGTACCTATAATGGTAAGTCTAGACATATTGGTCTAAGACATAAATTTGTGAGACAATTGATACATGATGGTATCATAACTATTGTCTATGTGAAGTCAAGTAAAAACTTGGTTGATCCACTTACTAAGCCTCTGACGAGAGATTTAATAAGTTTGACTACACGAGATATGGGACTTAAACCATTCTGAGCCAAATGTGATGGGAACCCAACCTATTACTAGGTTACCCCTAGTTTATAGGTTCAATGGGAAAAACAAGTCACAGTTATTGGTTGAGTTACTATCAATTTGGTCTCATATGTAGTATATGATAGTAACGTCTGTTGCATGACTGAGGATGAGCTATGCTCTTAACAAAGTGTTGCACTTATAGCAACAGGAGTGCTAGAGAAACATTTTGCCTATATGAACTAGAAGTGAAGCCGCTTCTTATAGAGAGTTATGGTTTACTCTCTTAGAAGTTCAAGAAACAGGATGTTGCGCATGGCTTTAATAGCGCAAAGTGATTATTATGCTCACCGTAAAGGGAGGTTTGTGTGTGTAAGATAGCTCCGGTCATATCATTTGAAATAGAGGTTCAATCTACGGACACCATCTATTCTGATGTGATTTTGAGTTGTTTATACTAAAAGAAGGTTCAATGTTCGTCACACCTTCTATTATGCATACAAATCTTAGAGTTGATAGATAAAGAATTGTTTGAAGAAAAGTAGTTTTTCAAACAAGTGGGGGATTGTTAATTGCACCTTTTCTTTTATGGGTTTTGATCAATTTGGGGATTAATTTAGACCCATTAATTGATTGAATTTATATAAAATTAAAAGTGCATTTGATAGTCTATTACAAGGAGATTAAAAGAGAGTAATATATAATTCAAGTAGGAATTATATATTATGTTTTAATTGTATCCAAAGTGGAGTACATGAAAAGGTTCATTGTTGTTTAAAAAAACTATTTTCTTTAAGTCCCACATTGAGTAGGAATAAAACTATTTAATACTTTATAAGTATATGTGGAATAGTTTAATTCACTAGTGGTACTAAAAAATAGTTTTTTGTTTAATAACTAAATAATCTTCATCTTCTTCCTTCTATCATCCTTACACAGCCTCATATATTGAGGTTCATAGTGAGTTGATATTACTAAGAATAAAGATAGGCTGTGACATTAATACTGGAGGTATATTGCTAGTAGCCTTTAACAAACCTTAGTGGTAAGGGGCAATAAACACCTTAAGGACACGGACTACCCGTGTCAATCTTTTGTCCTATTTTTTCTGTATTCATTATAATTTCTTAACATCTCATAATTTGTTAGTTGATGAGTCGCTTTAAGACATGCTTAATGGTGTTTAAGCCACCTACAATGATGATTCAAGGGTTTGCTTTAGATTCCCATCAACCACACTAGTGAGAGAGAATATCATGTCCAATATTGACAAAAGAATTTGAAATGAACCCTGTTAACTGTATTAACTTCACTTATTCAAATGATAATTAATAAATAACAAATTTCACATAAGAAAGGGTTGGGTTTCGACCACAACAACAAGTAATGCACACCAAATACATTTTAAATATAGTTAATCTTTAAAATATTGATAAATATATGTAGATTAAGTATGAGCATCGAAATAACAAGCTGAGAATTGAAAACATCTATTACCGTCGTCGTACGTGAATCAACATACACATTAAAAATAATTTTTACAAATAAAAAAAAATGTCTAAAACAGAAAAAAAATATACCATCTCAAAAAAGATGATAATGAAGAAATTAATCAATGTACTCTCCTGAAAAAAATACAAAGAATAAATCAAGTTATCGCATAAAAAAAGAAAACAAATAGAATAATAACAAGGAACCAGATAAAAGTTGTCTAACTGTGTTATACATACAAAGTATTGATAAATTGTAGTCTATATATAACCCGGCCGTTAATGCTTTGTTAAGCTAACTTAGTCGATTTTTGTCGAGTTAGTTAACATTACTCAATAAAATAAGTACCTAAAACTAAAAAGGAAATCTGAAAAAGGTCAAGAGTTATACTACTATGTACTCGTTTTTCAAGGGCAAGTCCTAGGGGGTCCATGGCAAACTAAAATTCCAAATGCCTCAGCGTCAACATAATGCAAAGAACCCCAGCAGTTGGCGACTGGGAAGAGTTGTAAATTTGGATATCTTAAATTCATATATAGAGATTAATTTGATTGCGATCGAAAAATGCACTTGTGATATAAAAATGGAAGTGCTATACATGGCCATGTACCACCAAAAAAGAACATAATCTATAGCCACAATGTAGAAGCCAGGCACACTTAATATTACTTCCTTCATCTAATATTGTGAATTAAAAAATTAAAACGCCTATTAAAAGAGAATGAAGGGAGTATTTTTTAAATTTTGTCCGTTAATATTCGAATTAACCATAAAAATAGATTGCTATCCGATCAACTCATCTCAAGCCCTTCAAAATAGACACTAGCTAGAAAAATTAAAATAGTCAACCCATTAAACCATTACAAGTTACCGTAATTATTGACCTTAAATCAGACAATTCCAAACTTGCAAGCAATATAATTAATGCCTCACAATATTTTTCTTACCTTATTGGGTACAATACATATAATCATAGTACATACTTGGGGCCACGGTGTTTGCTTAATTTGTGGTAATATAAAAAATATACTGCTCCGCATACATAGGAAGAAAATAACAAACTTATACGTGTCTGAACGAGAATACATTTGATCAATTGGCAGAACAAGAAGTCGTACGTGTTTGATCATAAATCGATACAAGTGATATACGTTCATGTCACTTAAATGTTTTTAATTTTTGGATCCGATTATTATGAACTTAATTTCATAGTAAGTTTGTCAATTGATCAATATTTTTATCTGTGTATCGACACTTATATTGATTAATTATCAAAATTAATTTTATACTAATCACCCTCTTAATTTCTTATGAACAAAGTACGTACATATATAATTACTTATGTAGTGAACCATCACAAATACTGAGAAAAATATGACATACATTATTAATACCTTTTATTATAACAACCTCTCGACAAAATCAAAAAACAATTTCACATGTCATTAATAGTAGCGGAATCGTATACTATTAGTGGAACTTTTTACCATAAAACCTTTAGATTAAACTAAACAATAATATTATATTAAACCATCTTTAGTATTACTAGCTGATATATATATATATATATATATATATATATATATATATATATATATATATGGAAAAAATGTATGTACACAATTGTGTATTACACAGTAGGCTATGACGGCGGTTTTTTGGGCTATAGCGACAGTTTCACCCGTCGTCATAGCTATCCTGGGCTATGACAACAGTTTACCGTCACCATAGCCCAAAAAATCCGTCGTCATAGCCTTACTGTATATTACACAGCTGTGTATATACATATAGCCCTATATATATATAGATATATATATATATATATATATATATATACACACACACACACACACATATACTATAGAAAACTCTTAAACTATATACTAATATTATATTAAATTCTTAGTTAACTATTTTATATTAAATAATTTATAAACTCTAAATCTTAATTACTAATTAAACCCTAAATTTTAGTTAATAAACTTTAAACTCTAGTCACTAAATTCTAAATTCCTATTTAATTAATAAATCATAAACTCTAACTAATAAATCCTAAATTCTAGTTAATAAACTATTAACCCTAGAGTTATAATTTACCTCAATTTGTCAAGCAGTGTGAGTTTTGGTTTGAGAGTATATTGATATCCGTCAGCTATTATTGGTAGTGGATAACATTTTTATTTTATTCTTCATCTTATAATATTGGTTCACTAGCTTTGACTTGTGGGACAATTATGTAAGGTGATATTTTTTAATTATAATCTCAGTTGTTTAATCTTGTATTGGATAATAAAAATGATATTTGCTCATTTTTAATACACATAAGTATTTGATATTTGATATTGAAAGCGAATATTTTGAGAAGATAAAGAGAAAAAAAGTGAACCGTAGTTTCAGGGTCGCTTTGAGAGAGAATAGGAAGAGTGAGAGAGCGCGAATGGTTGAAACTGATTTCAAATGGGCGTGTTTTTTTTTTTTTTTCAATTGGTTTTTTGCTTTGGTCCGTTCCTTTTGTCCGTTTTTGAAAGGAACCGTATATATATATATATATATATATATATATATATATATATATATATATATATACACGGTCAGGATCAAGAGCATTCTCCTTAAATAACATTCTTCCTTAAATAGCATTCTTTTATTAAAATTACGTCATTTTGGAGGGACGCGGTGACATTTTTATAAATACGCGATGACATTATATTTACAAAAATGCAACCGCGTCCCTCCAAAACGACGTCGTTTTAATAAAAGAATGCTATTTAAGAAGAAATGCTATTTAAAGAGAATGTTCTTGATCTTTACCGTATATATAGTACAAGTATAAGGAAGGATTAATCACACAGAGTAAGAATTATGGTATATATTTATTTAAATGAGTGGTCGATTATAAAGTGTAGTGCCTTTCAAGTAATAATTTAATTAATACATCTGGTTTGTTTTTTCAAACATCTGCCATTTTGGAGAAACTGATGGTCAGCCACGTAACTGTTTAATACATAAGTACTTTTCTCTTCTAGTAATTGAAAACAATTAAGCTACATTAATAAATTTAATTTTAAATAAAAAAAAAAAGAGGAATTGAATTCTAAGGGCTTTTTTTTCTAGTCACCGAGTTAGGCTTAACATTTGAAATTTTTTGGTCCACACTGAACAATACTCACCTACGCTCTAATTAAGAGATACAAGTCAAAGACGAAGCATTTGGATGTCAACCTGCCTTTACTTCACTGTAGCCATAATTAATATATACTCCTTTAATTTTACAAAAAGAATCTCATTTAAAAAAAAAATTATTCTCTTAAAACCACACAATATTCTTTCTCATCATCATAATTTACATTATCAAGTACCAATACATAACTAACAATTTATAATATTACTGATAAACAAGGCCTGTACGTATTTTAACACATTTGACACGTTAAAATAGTAATTATAACTTAGTTCGGATGATGAATAAGCTAATCGTTTCTAAATTTGATTCCTGGAAAATTAAAACGTTGTTGTTGAAAGTCGAACAATCTAGAATTGCATACGCACAGATTGACTATGATGCTACTCAACTTAATTAACTACTAGTATTAGCAAAGAAAAATATGATTACGTACGTGTCAACAATACTTAACCACCACTAGATTTAGTAGGGTCTGTTTCTCTATCTACCTAAGATGGCACGCACGCTAGCATGCATGCATTTGAGAGAGGATGAAGGTAAAGTCATGAAGTATTAAGATAATATTCGTTAGACCTGTTACGATAGATTGAACCAGGGATGAACAAACTAGGGATATATATATATATATATATATATATATATATATATATATATATTGGATTTGTCAATGTTAGTCTTTAAGACAATTATGTCCTCCGTATGGTATTCAGAGGGTCAGAGTTGATAGCACTTGTCTCCCAATGACAACATATACTATAGTAGCCCTCCAAATAATATATTCAACGAATCAAAATTATAATACTCAGAACTCTCTCTCTCAAAAATGAACTATGAAATGAATACTAGAAACTAGACTGATAATGCTTGAATTGAATGATCAAAGTGGTTGCACCCCCTATCTATTTATAGGAGGGGTTAGTGACTGATCAGAGGGACACAACCCCTTGAAAAGGCACTGTTTTAGTCAAAATGACGTAGTTTTAAGGCTTAGCATAAAGGGCGCGTCCGTTTGAACAAAAAACGATAACGTGGTATAAGGCTTAACAGAAAAGACACGTCCGTTTAGGCAAAAACGAAGTAGTTAATTTTGGAGCGTTCGTTGAAACAGATAGCCTTTTCCAAAACGACGCAGTTTAAACGCGTCCGTTCGGCAAGTAACACTTTTGATAATAGAACTAAATTAAATAAATTTTGTCTAAAAAATTATATACAATTATCCAGACCCTCGAACCACAAGCCAGGTCGGCGGCGGCGACGCGCGTGTGAATTTGAACTAAACCTTGGCTAGGTACTCTCCCTTCCACAAAAGTGGGGTGCCCCTTGAGACCCAAACCCAAGAATAACTTTAATGTATATAAACAAATTAATATTTAGTTCTTAATAGATGTCTTATCTCTATTTTGTAACCTCGATAATCAATCCATACCATAAAAGTTAGAGTTGAGAAAGACTCTACTATTGCATTATTAATGTGTGATGAAGATTATCATACCATTCATTTCACAAATCAACATCACCTTAATATTTCCTATTTATCCTAAATTAGAAAAAGGGTATATCAGCTAAAAAATCAAAAAATAAAACGGAACAAAATCATTCCAAAACTTTCGATAGAAAATGCGGTGGGCCTAATCTCTACCAAGAAGTGATATGTCTCAAACCAATCAAAGTACTACGTTAGGGGAAAAGGGGCAGAACGAACCCCAATTCAAAACCATCTAATAAACCTTAGATTTCTTACGCAAAAAACAAAAATTACAAAATTAATAAAGTGAAGTACTCGTTTGCTATGCTTTCGTTGGCCGGAGTCGCGTCTGTTCCTTTACCTTTCATTTGCTACAAGTTCATGGTGAGAGAGAGGGAAGAGTTAGAGAGAGAAATTAATGGCTGAGGCTTTTTTTTTGCTGCAGTTCGTAAATTGAGTTCGCTGGAGAAGGTTATTATATATATATATGGGAAATGATTCATGAAAAACGTTAGTTCTGGGTACTGTTTTAACTAACTGTTATCCAGCCATCCAAAATTAGAGTGAATGACTGAGATGAGGGCCCAACCGCTACTCCCTCTAGCGGCCAGTCAAAACGACCGTGTTTTGACTGGCCGCTAGAGGGAGTATCGGACAACATAAAATAATTTGGATTAATTACTGATTATTCTTATACATACTATTTATTAATCAGTAAAATAAAATAATAAAAAATTATAAGAATAATCAGTAATTATCCTTATACTTATTAATAAAATAAGTATGTATAAGGATAATTACTGATTATCGTCTTATGATTTTTAATTATAAATAAGAAATAGTGATTGAATTTATATTATATTCACTCTAATTATTTGAGTAGGAATATAATATAAATTCAATCACTATTTCTTATTTATAATTAAAAATCATAAGACGATAATCAGTAATTATCTTTATACATACTTATTTTATTAATAAGTATAAGGATAAGTATAAGTATAAGGATAATTACTGATTATCTTTATAATTTTTTATTATTTTATTTTATTGATTAATAAGTATTTTACTGATTAATAAGTAGTATGTATAAGGATAATTAGTAATTAAATCAAATTTTTTTATGTTGGCCGCTATTCCCTCTAGCAGCCAGTCAAAACACGGTCGTTTTGATTGGCCGCTAGATGGATTAGCCGCCAACATAAAAGAATTTGGCTGGCCGCTAGAGGGAATAGCGTCTGGGCCTCATCTGAGCTATTCACTTTAATTTTGGACGGCTGAATAACAGTTAATTGAAACAGTGTCCAGCACTAACGTTTTCGATAGATCATTTTCATATATATATATATATATATATATATGTATATGTATGTATGTATGTATGTATGGACACATAGACGTGGGAATGACGAAATGGGTGATGGAATGGTTGAGTAAGAGTGCAATGAGAGAGTGGGGGGATTGTGTAGGAAAATGGGAAGTAATGCTTGAGATGATTAGATGTAGTTTTGTCCTTGGGTCATTTATCACTCGCTATCTACATACCTGTCTGCTACAGTATATATGTATCACCAAAACAAGATTGTTGTTCATTAGTACCTTTCATAACCTTTGGTGGACCCCGCAAGAAACAAACACAAACGCACATACTCTCTCTCTACAGTATATGTAATGAAAATATGGATATAGCTAGTGAATTAAAGGTTAGAAAGGTGAGATCGGCCTTTTACATAAAGTTTGGTCATTGGTGGGTATATAAAGGTGAGTTGGTTTGTGGGGGCTTTCGAAGTCTTTACAAGAAAAAGAGATTATTTTTTGTTCCATTGAAATAACAAGCTAGCTAGTACTAAAGGTTGGTAGCTGGCTAGCTAGCTTGAGCTTGGGTACTGGTGTTACTAGTTGGTGAGCAAATAAGTAAAATGGGTAGACAGCCTTGTTGTGATAAACTTGGGGTGAAGAAAGGGCCATGGACCGCCGAGGAAGACAAGAAACTTATAAGTTTTATCCTCACTAATGGTCAATGTTGTTGGCGTGCTGTCCCTAAGCTTGCCGGTTTACGCCGCTGCGGCAAGAGCTGCAGGCTTCGCTGGACTAACTATCTTCGACCTGACTTGAAGAGGGGCCTTCTTACCGATTCTGAAGAGCAACTGGTTATTGATCTTCATGCCCGCCTTGGCAACAGGTTGGTATCTAATCAACGGACTACATTTTAATATATCCCACAAAATCATTAATTTCAAGCTTTACCAATATGCACGTACGCTCCAAATACAAATTTTATAAGTTGTACTAAACGCAAATGCTAAAAAATTGAACGTATTAATTTATTTATCTAACTCCCTTCATTTAGCTACCTAGCTAGCTAGGTAAAATTTATTGGTAGGGTAGGTAAGGAATATGAACTATCTAGTTTCTTTAACTAATGGTGTTTGGTGTAAGTTACATGCATATCTATATTCCATTGACCTTGCATGCTAGCTAGGTTCTCCATTCATGCCAACCCTCACAAAGTGTGGTCTTTTTTATCTCCTCCAATTTTTTTATTGGAAAATGTTTTATGTAGGTCAAGTCAACATACAACCTACTAGGTATGCCCGCGAGATAAAAAAAAAATCTAATATATCGAGTTGTCATATATTTAGCATAAATATAATATGATGAATGATATTCCTCGTAATAGAATGAACTTAAGTAACCATATTAATTATATTTATTTTGTAATACATTTATTACTAAGCACTCGATTACGACCACCTCTTTTATTCGGTGAGACACATGAACTAATTCCTATTAATTAAATTAACCACTTTGTCCTTAATTTCTTATTTTAGTATTTCTTCTGTTTTACTACCGGGCTAATCTATAACTAATCATTACGGTGGCGGGTTACTGCCATACAATGTTTCTTTAATTTAGAAACATTTGGCTTTTTAATTATTCAACTGTACATTTTATCTGGCCTTTTAATTTCCAGTACTTAAAAAATTAAACTAATGTTTTTTCATAGTCGTCAATTTCATGTAGTAGGTATATATTGTGATTGAAACGTTTCTTGCATGTTTATCTTCATTTTTTACAAATTAAACTTGATAATAATTGATCCTATATATATATCCTTAATTTGTTCTTCATAATTAGGTGGTCTAAAATTGCCTCTAGATTGCCCGGAAGGACTGATAATGAGATCAAGAATCATTGGAACACCCACATCAAGAAAAAGCTTCTTAAGATGGGTATTGATCCGGTCACTCACGAGCCTCTCCTTAAGGACCAAAAAAATACATCCGAAAATTCATCATCATCTCAACCTACAGCTCAATATCATCAATCACCAGCTGAAATCGAAATTCATGAGACTGATCAATTAGTACTACCGGAAACTAATGACCTAGCCAGCTCCGAGAACTCATGTACCCCAACCGATCAAAATTGTTCCGGTGCTGAATCTAATTTACTCGACGGCATTTGTGATCACTTTGATGACTCATTGATTAGTTACTTGTTAGAAGAAGATGTAACCACTCCCGGAAAAGTTGATCATGCAGTACCGTGGGAATTTTCAGCCGCCTCACAAAATTTTAACAATGTGGATGAAAGCTGCGCATGGCTATTGGATTGTCAAGATTTCGGAATTCACGATTTCGGGTTTGATTGTTTCAATGAACATGCTAAACCATTTAGAGATGAGCAACAAGAAGCTGTGACAAAGTATAATTTAGGTACTGCTAGTGAACATGTTACGAATTAAGTATCATGTGGATATATATATATATATATATATATATATATATATATATATATATATATATATATATATAGATCGAGTGGGAGAGTGGACGCTGGTCATGAAATCTTAATTGCTTCTTAAAAAGGTTTCTGACCAACCAGATTAATTAGAATACGATCGATGCCAAACTTCCTTGAAATTGTTGTACTTCACAAGGAAATTAAAATGGGGACATACATATATATATATGATCAGATATCAAAGGCTGAAATTAAGGATTTCATGAATTATATATGATCCTTTGTATATATGTACCTAATTAAGTTGAAAATCAATAGAGACCAACCCATGGCTATTTAATTTCTTATTATTATTATTTAAATGCATGTATTAAATTTGTATAATATTACTTTTATCATATGCATCATTTATGCAAATTAACAAGTATATATAGCCAAAGAGAAAGTAATGCCATCTACAAAAATGTGTTCTTATTATTGTAAATGGCAGGCATGCACATGATTGATGTTCAAATTGTCAAAAAAGCATCACTGAATGACACAATAAAATTAATTAATTAATTACCTCGTGCTTTATATATTAGAGATATACTCAGCTGCTTAGACTTGGTCTTCCATATCAGATTGTATAATTCAAATCAGATAGATTGTTTAATTCAAATGTATTTAGCTGTCATCTATAGTTATAGGTATTAAGTTGTAACTATCCTACTTTGTAGGATATTCAAATCTTCCTTACTTATCTTCTGATGTATTTATATAGTTGTTCAATCAATACAAAATAGTAAGTTTGTACAACTCTTTCATGGTATCAGAGCAAAAGCAGAGATAACCAATTCCATTTTTTTTTCTTCTAGCGACAGTATTGAACAACCATGTCCACCTCTTCCTCTTCTATTCTCAACACAAATGAATCCCACAACTCCCTTATAAGCATTAATGCAGCTGCCCAAACCCCACTCAAACTCACCTCCACCAACTACCTATCATGGAAACTGCAATTTACCACTCTTCTCATTGGGTATGATCTCTTAGGCTATATTGATGGCTCCAAGCCATGTCCAACTGCCACACTCACACAAACTGACACCCAAAATGCTATACCTCCATCCAACCCTGCTCACAATCTATGGATTCGACAGGATCAGTTAATATTGAATGCAATCATTGGCTCTCTCTCCCACACTATCATACCATTTATTGCACAAGCCAAGACATCTCGCGAAGCCTGGACTATTCTGGCCACCACCTACGCAACTCCCTCTCGTGGCCGCATCAAACAAACCAAAAGCCACCTTAAGATGATCACAAAAGGCTCTGACAGTGTCACACAGTTCCTGCAATCCATCAAGGCAAAGGCTGATGAACTTGCTCTTCTTGGAGCACCACTAGATACCGAAGATCTCACCGACATGATACTTGATGGCCTTGGCGATGAATACAAAGAACTCACTCGTGCAGTCCAAGCCAGAGACATGCCCATCACCTTTGATGAACTACATGAAAAGTTACTCAATTTTGAGACCTCGGTGATCCCATCGAAACCTGAGCCACTACACTTTCCTGCCACTGCTAACCCCACAAATAGAAACCCGGCACCATGGCACTCCCCTGCACCTTCAGGCAAACCCCATCATCCATGGCACTCCTCCAACAGTCACCAAAACAAATTTACTACTACACCACCCAGTGGACAAATCCCATCTCATGGTACTCGCCCATCTCGGCCCTACCTGGGTTATTGTCAAATCTGCAGGATACAAGGACATACAGCAAAACGGTGTCCCTCTTTTCGCCTAGTTCCAATCCACACATCCAATAGTCCTTTCCCGCCCAATCACTCTACTACCCCATGGCAACCAAGGGCTCATTTTGCTTCAAATACTCCCGGTTCTACATCTTGGCTCTTGGACAGTGGAGCGTCTCACCATGTTACCGCTGATCTGCATAATCTTTCCATGCATGCTCCATACAATGGCTCGGATGACATTATGATTGGTGATGGAACGGGTCTCCCTATTACTCATACTGGTTCTTCCTCTCTCCACACACCTAATAACACATTTCAATTGAATAATGTCTTATGTGTTCCTGCTATGAAAAAGAATTTAATTTCCATTTCTAAATTTTGTTCCTTCAATAATGTCTCCATTGAATTCTTACCCACTGCTTTTCTTGTAAAGGACATTCACACGGGGGTCACACTACTGAAGGGCCAAACTAAAGATGGCGTCTATGAGTGGCCGGTATCTCCACCCTTGCTTGCTTTTTCCAGTATCAAAACAACCTTGTCCGAGTGGCATCACAGATTAGGACATCCAGCTTCTCACATTCCGGCTCAGATTGTTTCCAAAAATAAGCTAGATTTATCTTCTTCGTTATCCAATAGTTTTTCATGTAATGCTTGTCTAAGTAATAAAAGTCACAAATTCTCATTCTCTCAATCCACACTTGTTTCTTCTCAACCCCTTGAAATTATCTTTTCTGATGTTTGGACATCTCCAATTATATCGACTAATGGATTTAAATACTATGTCATTTTTGTGGATCATTTCAGCAGATATATTTGGTTCTATCCTCTCAAACACAAATCAGAAGTCCAAGCCATTTTTATTAGATTTAAAGCCATTGTGGAAAAACACTTTAATAAACCCATTAAAACACTTTACTCTGACAATGGTGGTGAGTATAAAGCACTTGCCCAATTTCTTTCAACAAATGGAATTTCTCATCTCACTACACCACCTCACACACCTGAACACAATGGTTTTTCTGAACGACGACATCGTCACATTGTAGAAACTGGTTTAGCATTACTCTCTCATGCCTCTCTTCCTTTAAGTTATTGGACTTATGCTTTTGCCACAGCAGTTTATTTAATAAATCGCATGCCAACTCCTACACTACATCTTTCCTCTCCATATGAAACTATTTTTACAACAGCTCCTAATTTCTCAAAACTCAAAATTTTTGGTTGTTTATGTTATCCCTGGCTTAGACCTTATACAACCCACAAACTAGACACTCGATCCAAACCATGTGTCTTTCTTGGATACTCTCTAAGTCAAAGTGCCTACTACTGTCTTGATCCATCCACTTCCAAAATATATGTCTCTAGGCATGTTCGATTTGTTGAGTCTGTTTTCCCCTTCCATAATCTATCTGCTTCCTCCTCATGTTCTTCATCATCTTCCATTGATACTTGGATTCCACCACCAATTAAACTTCCCACCTTGCCTTTGGTACCGCCACTCAATCCGTCATCTGCAGTTGACGCTCAACATCAATCCCCCTGTGCAGCTTCACCACCAACTCTCTCACCACCATCACGTGAACCCTCCACTACCAACATTCTCCCTCAACCACCACCACATATAAGTTCACCAGAGCCTCATCCACAACCCACCCACACCATGATTACTAGAGCCAAAAACAACATACGCAAACCCATCGCCAAAATGACTCTTCACACCCAATTAATCACAGGTGATAATTATGAACCATCAACCGTGACCCAAGCTCTCAAAGATCTTAAATGGCGTCGCGCCATGTCTGACGAGTATGATGCTTTAGTCAAGAATGGCACCTGGACTCTAGTTCCCTCGGATACAATTCAAAATCTAGTTGGATGTAAGTGGGTTTTTCGAACTAAACGTAAATCTGATGGTTCTGTTGACAGGTTCAAGGCCCGATTGGTTGCCAAAGGCTTCCACCAACGTCCTGGCATAGACTATCACGACACTTTCAGTCCGGTTATCAAACCTACTACAGTTCGAATTGTTCTAAGTTTAGCAATCAGTCGTGGTTGGTCCTTAAGACAACTTGATGTCAACAATGCTTTTCTTCAAGGCCATCTATTAGAGAATGTATACATGTCACAGCCCCCGGGATTTGTTGATAATGATAATCCCACTTATGTCTGCAAACTTCACAAAGCAATATATGGTCTGAAACAAGCCCCTCGAGCGTGGTATCATGAACTCAAAACTTTTCTTCTCCAATTTGGTTTTCAGAATTCATATGTTGATACTTCATTGTTTGTTTTCCATGCTGATGGTCACACAATGTATCTTCTTGTATATGTTGATGATTTAATTCTCACAGGAGACAATAATACTAAAATTGATCACTTCATTGCCCTTCTAGCTCAGCGATTTTCTATCAAAGACCTTGGTTTGTTAACTTACTTTCTGGGTGTAGAAGTTCTCCCAAACAAACATGGCGTGTTACTCTCCCAAAGGCGATATATTATGGATCTCCTCATTCAAACCAAGATGCAAGATGCCAAGCCTGTTCTTACTCCCATACGAACCAGTCCACCTCTCATGTTAACATCCGGTTCTTCTTTGTCTGACCCAACTGAGTATCGTCATGTAGTTGGGAGCCTCCAATATTTGCTAATCACAAGACCCGATATTGCATTTACTGTCAACAAACTGTCCCAGTATATGCAATGTCCAACAACTGAACATTGGTCCTTTGTCAAACGGCTCCTACGTTATCTTGTTGGCACCATTAACGATGGTTTACAGATTTACACAGATTCTACTCTTAGTTTGCATGCTTTCTCGAACAAATCTCTTAGTCTACATGCTTTCTCTGACGCTGATTGGGCTGGGGACAAAGACACTTTTTGCTCAACTAGTGCTTATGTTGTGTATCTTGGTAAAAATCTAATCTCCTGGAGTTCTAAAAAGCAACGCACTGTTGCTCGCTCCTCCACTGAGGCAGAGTATCGTTCGGTTGCAAACACAGCTGCAGAACTTAACTTCATTTGTTATCTCTTGAGTGATCTTGGTATTTTACTTCCCTACTGTCCGGTCATTTACTGTGACAATATAGGTGCAACTCAGTTATGTTCCAATCCAATTTTTCATTCTCGTATGAAGCATGTTGCAATTGATTTTCATTTTATCCGGGATCAAGTACAAAATGGTGCTCTTCGTGTAGCACATGTCTCTTCTGAAGATCAACTTGCTGATGCTCTCACCAAGGCACTTCCGCGCAATCGCTTTCTCCATCTTAAACACAAGATTGGACTTCTCTCCCGACCTCCATCTTGAGGGGGCATATTAGAGATATACTCAGCTGCTTAGACTTGGTCTTCCATATCAGATTGTATAATTCAAATCAGATAGATTGTTTAATTCAAATGTATTTAGCTGTCATCTATAGTTATAGGTATTAAGTTGTAACTATCCTACTTTGTAGGATATTCAAATCTTCCTTACTTATCTTCTGATGTATTTATATAGTTGTTCAATCAATACAAAATAGTAAGTTTGTACAACTCTTTCATTATATACATGCAGAAATAGCATGACTGATAATGTTTTGCGTCATGCTCAGCTTAATGATTGGTCAAGAATTAATACTTAAGAACCAGAAGTATTTAAAATGATAGTAATTAAAATGAAAATACGGACACACTCGCTCCATTATAATGATGTTTTGTTTTATGAAGTCATCATCACCTTACCATCTTTCGGCCTTGATCTATATATCAATTCCCACTTCACGTCGTACGTACTAATTAATTACTTTTTAACACGATATCTTTTAGCTGGATCTGCCATTATTTAGCACTTAGTGGTGCTAATTATAAGATTCTTAGAAGCAGTACGGCCTTAATTTGATCAATTAAAAAAATATGAATACTTCTACGTGAACAGAAAAATTGGATTGGAAGAACAAAATGAATTTATTCCCGCAAATAAATGGACAATACAATCTATTTGTTGGTGAGAACAAATTTATTTTATTCTTTCGGTTCAATTATGTTGTCCGCCTATGCTTATTGAAAAAATATAGCCAACACCAAATGAAAATTAAGAACTTACACGAGTACTGACTGACTACCTCATTCAGAAATAATTGAGAGGTTCTAGCTAATAGCTAAGTTCCATTTCCATGAGGAATATATATTATAATATAGATGGAGAAAATGGTCCCTCTAGTACTATAGAATGGATAAGATTTAAGTAGCCAAAAGTTAAAAAAATAATAAAGAAGAATTAAGAAAAGTTAGGAGGATGTTGATGATCGATATCCAACAATAAGATACTCTATAATATTTCCATTGTTTGTTTGGTGGTCTGAACTTGTTTTCTGGAGCGGAATATTATTGAATCATTTGGATACTTGTGGTTTTGAATTCTATTGGACCATTTTTGAGGTATAATTAACACATTGACATTTATTTATTTTTAGTTCATGCCTCATCTTTCAGTTTAATAAAGTTTTTCATTAAAAAATGAACAAACAAAAAGATTTTATATGTTATATCTTTTGCAGTCTCGATCTATATATGTTACTCTTTATATACAAGCATAAGAACATTTAATATAAGAATAAATTAGTAATTTTTATATTTAAAATAAAATGTTTTCCATGCATGTACAAACATAAAAAGAAGACTTGTAAGTTTTTTTTGTTTTTTCTTCATCCTAACTTGAATTTTTTATATTCAAAATTCAAAAACATAATGAAAAGAGAAAGTAATTAAAGTGCACTTACTTTTTGCCCCTTTTCTTTTCTTTTTGTTTTTTGGGGATCCACATTTGGGAGTGAAATGTATGTGTATGATGATAGATAGGCTGGGTCATGGGAGTTTGCTTAAGTAGGTTGTGAGCTGTACAATACAAAGGCTCCAAGCCTCCACCAACTTCTACCAAACAAAATCACAAGAAGATCAAAAAGGAAAAGAATAAGGATGGAGTGGATTTTGGTTTTGGTTTTGAATATATGGATAAAGAATAAATATATGTGCACACTTAATACACTAAAGTGTAAAATAATAATAATAAATTAATGAAGAGAGAGAAAATATTATTAAGAGGAGAGAAAAATATTTTATTACTCCCTCCGTTTCCATGATAAAAGTCTTTATTACTATTTTGGGTAGTCCCATATTAAATGTCTATTTTCCTTTAATAACCAAATTTTTACACATATTTTTCTATTATATCCGTATTATTAAATATCTCATATTTTTCTTATTCTAATTCTCTCTCCAAATTTAATAACATTATTATGAGCAATGTTATCATTTTATTTATTTTCTTAATATACATAAAAAATTTATCAAAATTTTTATCTTAAAATAGAGGGAATATCATTTTAGTGTGGTTTGGATGTAGAATACAATTTAGATATGTACATAAATATGTCCAATGATAATAAATATTTCTTTTTCCTCGTTCATGTAACACTTTCTCTCTCCTTATTTATTAGTATGTTTTTGAATACTATATACTTTGAGTGTGTACATTAATTTATTCAATTTTAAATCATGAAAGATTCTTCAAAGATAAAATTGCATAGTACACGTACGCACTCGTGCATCCTCCACTTGCACTTTTTGGCACGAGGAATTCCGTCAGTATTATTATTCTCTTCCTTTTAAAATTAAATATATAATTTAATTTTTAAAATTAAATTATAACATATTAAATTTTAAATTAATATAAATTTATTTAATTTTAGTTGATATAACTATTATAATTATATAATATATAATAAAAGTTATTAATCACAAAATTTATTTTATTTTAAACTTTTATGAGTTATATTAATTCTTTGAAGTTTAATATACCATTATTTAATTTTAAAAATCAAATTATATCTTTAATTTTAGAACAGAGTGATTTACAACCAAATATATTTTCTCTAGTCCTCTAAAAATAAAAAATAAAAAATAAAAACACAACAAAAGGGTCCTGACCAATAATAATTATCTCCACCCATTGTGTATCAAGAGAAGAAGGTGGTATGTCGTAATTGTTTTGAAGAAATAGTTAAGGTTTACATGTTTATTCAATTTTTTTAAATGATAAATTATTTCCCCCCTCTCACTATTTGTTGTTGATATCAATCAGGTCATGAGTCTCGTTATGGAAAATTTTCAAAAACACACCACACATAAAATACTTGAGTTGACAATTAATCTCCCAAATTAAATAACTTCCAATACTTACTAAAAATTTGATTCGGTTACCATGATTCATGAAAGATAATTTCATAATAAGTTAGTCAATTAATTAATACAGTGCTTACCCACAGAATGAGAGATCACCTTCCGCCTGCGTATCGACACTATATTCAGGGGCGGAGGCATGTATAGACTAGGGTGGGCTTTAGCCCAGGTGGAATTTTTGGAAAATATTTAGTACTTATATATATCTTCAATAGCCCAGCCCAATATTATTTTCCTCTTTTCTTGTGATCCATTAAAAGCAATGAGGAGATACGCGGTATTGAAGAGCCCGGGTGGAATTTATGATTGATCTTGGTGGGATAATTTTTGAGTTCTTTACAGAAATATACAACAATTAAAAAGTAATTACACTATTAGTGCATAACTAAAATGTTTACAAACATAATAACTTTCTCATATTTATTTATAATATTAGTGCAATTAGGATTCCTTAATTTAGGGTATTAGTATAGGATTCAATTCATAATAATAAGGAAACCTAAAATCAAGGAGAAATAACTACCATAAATAATAATTTAAATTCAAATATCCTGGATCTAATAACAAAAATAAATTCAAATTCAAAATAATAATTCAAATTTAAATATTCAAAGTTACCAAACAAATCGAAAACAAAACAAAGAGAAAATCATGAACAACCAAAACAAATCGTAAAAGAAAAAGTCAGAGTTACCAAACCAGCAAGAACAGATCCAAAATAAATTCGGAGTAGCCGAACAAAGAGGAATCACGAACAACCAAAACAAAACAAATCGAAGAAGAAGAAAAAAAAGAAATCGAAATTACCAAAACAAATCGAAGACGAAGACGTCGGAGTTACCAAACCAGCAAGAACAGATCCAAAACGAATTCGGAGTAGCCGAACAAAGAGAAAATCACGAATAATTTTTTTTTATGAATATTTGGTTACCCACAAAAACTAAAATGGTTACCTTTGTATTAAAGTTTGGCTACCAACTGTACCATATTCAAAATAATTTTATTTTTAAAAGGTTATTAATAAGTAACTAACAGCTACATAAATGGAAACTTAGACATGACATTTCGGATACCATCTGCACGTAACACTTGGAAACTGTTCTTAAATTTTTTTATAATTAATTGGTAATCCAATAAAACTGAATTGGTTACCTTTTTATAAAGGTTTGGCTACCAACGTATAAATAACATTTTAAAAATAAAATTATTATGAATATGGTGCAGTTGGTAGCTAAACCTTCGTACAAAGGTAACAATTTTAATTTTTGTGGGTAACCAAATAAAAAATTGCACGGTACTACTACTACTACTTATCACTGCTTCCTCCACGGTACTACTACTTTTTCCATAACCTCACCATTGTTGGTAGATGACTATCCATTGTTGGTGAAGTGGAAACCAATTAGTAAATTCACTCCATTCCAGTAGCTAGTACTAATTAACTAATTAAGCAGCCCTCTCAACAATCAATTAATGCTTCAAAAAATATTATTCCCTAGTTTATTCCTGCTGCTCCTCCAGTTGGTTTACCTACACTCCACTGGGATACTAATAACAAATTAAAAAGAATATCAGTAAATGCTTTCAGAATTCAAACTTATGGAGAAGAAAAACGTAATATTACACAGAGAGTGAGATTGGTGAGGAGAGATGATCGAGAATGCATAATACAATGGATGGATGAGGTACATAAAAGCTTAAAAATGGATTAAATATAAACTGACGTTGGAACGAGAGAAGAAAGAGATGGTGCAGTTTGTAGAGAGAAAAAGAAAGAGAGAAGAGATCAGAAGTAGTTGGGAGATGGAAGTTGTTAGGACTTATTAATTATTTAATTAAATAAGTAAATTAATTTTAATCTCTTAAATTAAAGAATTTTAATTGCATACTAATTCTCAAAATTAAGAAATTCTAATTGCACTAATTATGTAAATAAAACTTTAAATGCATTAATTGTGTAAATATTTTATGAGTGCACTATTGTTGTAATTATTTTTAAAAATGTAATAAAATATGTAATTTTTTATGCCCCCAAAATAGGTATACAACACCCATTCTGAGTCGTCAAATACATGGTACAAAAAATAAACTATAACTTCAATAATACAATTATCGTGCAAAATACGACAACACATACTGTGAGTTTAAATACAAATATTGTCTTCTAAACAATATCCACACTCAAATAAGTACTCATTACAATTATTCAAACACTATTTTACAGAAATAGTGAGGACAGCTAAAACATATTTCTAGAACCATCACTCCATACCCCGATTAGATCATGTTATGTTCTCACCTCCTGATAAGAAAAATAGAACAAAAAGGAAAAGGGTGAGCTCAACTAGCCCAGTAAAAAATATTATGACTAAGATAATATACAACAAATTATCATTAGTATTCAACAGGAAAAAATCTGATAAAATATAATCGACAACAAGTTTTAGATCAACAACTGCAGCGGAAACAACAAACCATTAGAAGAGTCAAGTAGAGAATGAATTCTACTGTCTTCTAATATTTAAAAGTTCATCATCAATATTTTATCCCTGTAACATCAATTAATAATCATCTTAAACCAAATATTCATCTTTGCACTACAAGCCAAAGATATTCATTTGTATCACCAGTCAGTCATGTTCATCTCAACACCTGTTCATCTTTGCACTACAGGTCAAAGATATTCATCAGGTAATCATACATTTTTACACTACAGGCCAAAGATATTCAGTAATATCATCATTTAGGACTGAGGATGATGAAAAATATCTTAAAGAAAATGAATCCAGTGAGACAGAAGGACAAATAGTAAGGATTCGTATAACAGTTTATCCAAGATCAATAATACTTCATAATAATCAATTGTGAAGCGAAATTCAAAAATAAAGATCAAAACATGGATACAATCAAAGATAGTAACCATAATAGATATCTTGGACAAAAATAAAAAATTTTATTTTTCAGTGAATAGTGTCGTATTCGTGAATAGTGCCGTGTACGTGAATAATAACCCCGACACGAAAAGTTTTAAATTTGATAAAAAAACTCATATCAATATTTCAGCATAATGATATTGAACAAAATAATATCATTTAAGAAGAAAATAATATCCCTTACTTCAAAATAACCGTACTTCTGACTGAATATCGAATATGAGGCTGAATGAAACTTGTGCCGAATAGCAACTTTCAAAGTATCTAAATACTCACAAAATACACTCAATAATCTAGAGAGAGAAAGAGAGAAAACTTATGAATTCTGGTGTGATTTTTAATTCTTACTTAGCCCTCTATTTATAGGAAAATATTAGCACGCCGAAGCAGACTTAACCTGCAACCTGATGGCTTTACCTGCTACTATTCCCACCCACCACATTTGAATAAAAATCTCAGCACATTTCTTCACCAACCAAGAGTAGGGCCCGCCAATTCTAGAATTTTCTACCAAAATGATAAACTCCGAAAATTCAACAATTTTTGAACCAGTCATCACGTAAAATTCATAATAAATCATACGTTCATTTTTAACGGTTCAAAATTTGTGGACATATACTCAACTTATATATGTATAACATATCCAAAAATTACCACGATCCAACGGTCGGATTAAAAATTATAACCCCCGCAAAATATCTCAAAAATCCTGATTTTTAATACCTCCATTTCGACAAAAATACTGATAAAACCTCAACATTAACTCCTTCATTTTTAACCACAAAAATATATCCCTCATTTATATCCACATAAAATAAATATTTCCTTATCATATGAATCAATAATTAATTATTCACAAATAATATTACAGAATCACATTTATGACAACCAGACCGTTCCCAGGAAAGAGGGGGCTTTCCAATAAGGATTTCTCCTTACTGGCGCGTAATTAGATGACCAAACCTCTCCTTAGACAGAACTTTCTAGACATTTCTAATAATGTTATCTAATAATATTATTCAAATAATATGAATTATTGATCTGATAATGGAAAATACTGTGCAGTGACAATTATTGAAACAACAATAATATAAAATATCAACGCAGTAATTATTGAATCAATAAAATAAAATATTGAACAGTAACTACTGTAACAATTATTGAATAGTGCCTTCTTTCGTAAGAATCAATAATTCTAAAATACTGTGCAATCCGTGTGCTACTGTGCAACCACGCGTATTACTGTATTTTAACCACCGGGTATTCCAATAGTGTTAACGGTAACAACTACGCCGTTATTTATAAAAACTCAATTTTTGTCGTTATCTCCATCTAATCGTTTTTCGTTATGGGGCCCACAAATAGTTGCGCCGTCGTACGAATATTCCCCAACAGAAAGAATATTACACGACCACACGAATATTCACCGACCAAAAATAAATATTTTATAACCACTTGCTTATTTGAAATATTTGCGCATTTTACCCATAACTAACCACATTAATCAAATCAACCCTTTCTATTTCAAAATAATAAATAGAAAAAATTTAATTTCATTTATTAATAAGTTGGGGTCTTACAACCTCCCCTCCTTGTGAAATTTCGTCCTCGAAATTGACGTATGTACCTGACGTTTCAAAAAGGTGAGGATACCTCGCTTTCATTTCTGATTCCAACTCCCAAGTCATTTCTTCAATAGCATGGTTTCTCCACAAAATCTTAACTTGTGGTATAACCTTCGTGCGTAGAACATGCTCTTTCCTATCCAAGATCTTAACAGGTACCTCCTCGTACGTTAAATCTTCGGCTATCTCGTCTGGTTCTAACTCAATTATATGATTCGGGTCGTCCACATATTTACGTAACATCGATACGTGAAAAACGTTATGAACACGCGACATACTTAGCGTTAAGGCGAGTCTATAGGCCACAGTTCCTACTCGATCGAGGATTTCAAATAAATCGAAGGCTTGAGCTTTCTTCTCTTCATCGACTCTTACTTCTAAAATAACACATTCTTGCACCTTCTTCTTTATATTCATCAACTCCAAGTCTGTAGCTTGAGCGGCTTTAACGTTATCGATTAAAGTCGATTTTACTCGTATATCATCACGTGGGTCCCTAGAGTCATTAACTCTATCTCTATCATTTATAAATTATACAAAATAGGTCTTTGTGTTCAACAATATCGCACTCGTACTCGCGTACAATCTTCTACTCAACGCGTCAGCTACCACATTCGCTTTTTCAGGATGGTATGGTCAGAACATGTTCCGAATGAGTTGCCTCTTGAGCTATTGGAAATCTTCTCGCATTCCTCGCTCCATACGAATTTTGTATCTTTCTGAGTCAGCTAAGTTAACGGAGTAGCGATTCGAGAAAATCCTTCCACGAATCTCCGATAGTGTAAGACCCCGAATTTTATGAAATAAAAGTATTCAATTTTTCTTATAATTACTATTCAGTAAATGGTTAAATTGATAAAAGTTTAAAGTTATGAGTGAAATATGATTTTTTTTCAAAAGAAGCAAGTGGTTATAAAATAACCATTGTTGTCGGGGAATATTCGTTTGGTCGTGGAATATTCTTTCTGTCGGAAAATATTCGTACGACGGCGCAGCTATTTGTGGGCCCCATAACGAATAACTGTCGGGTGAAGAAAACGACAAATTTGAGTTTTTACAAAAAACGGCGTAGTTGTTACCGTTAGCACTGTTGGAATACCCGATGGTTAAAATACAGTAATACGCGTTATTGCACAGTAGCACACGGTATTGCACAGTATTTTTGAAATTATTGATTCTTACGTAAGAAGGCACTACTCAGTAATTGTTATAGTAATTACTGTTCAATATTTTATTTTATTGATTCAATAATTGCTACGTTGAAATTTTGTATTATTGTTGTTCAATAATTGTTGCTGCACAGTATTTCCCATTATCAGATCAATAATTCATATTATTTGAATAGTATTATTAGATAGCATTATTGGCAATGTCTAGAAAGTTCTGTCTAAGGAGAGGTTTGGTCATCTAATTGCGCGCCAGTAAGGAGAAATCCTTATTGGAAAGCACCCTCTTTCCTGGGAACGGCCTAGTTGTCATAAATGTGATTCTGTAATATTATTTGTGAATAATTAAGTATTGATTCATATGATAAGAAAATATTTATTTTATGTGGATATAAACGAGTGATATATTTTTGTGGTTAAAAATGAAGGAGTTAATGTTGAGATTTTTATCCGTATTTTTGTCGGAATGGAGGTATTAAAAATCAGAGTTTTTGAGATATTTTGCGGGGTTATAATTTTTAATCCGACCGTTGGATCGTGGTAATTTTTGGATATGTTATACATATATAAGTTGAGTATATGCCCACAAATTTTGAACCGTTAAAAATGAACGTATGATTTATTATGAATTTTACGAGATGACTGGTTCAGAAATTGTTGAATTTTCGGAGTTTATCATTTTGGTGGAAAATTTTAGAATTGGTGGACCCCACTTGTGGTTGGTGAAGAAATGTGCTGAATTATATTTCAAATGTGGTGGGTGGGAATAGTAGCAGGTAAATCCATCAGGTTGCAGGTCAAACCTACCAAAATTTTCCTATAAATAGAGGGCTAAGTTAGAATTGAAAAACACACCAGAAACATAAGCTTTCTCTCTTTCTCTCTCTATATTATGAAGCATATTTTTTGAGTTTTTAGATACTTGGTGAGTTTCTATTCATTAGTACAAGTTTTCTTCAGCATCATATCCGATATCCAGTCAGAAGTACTGCTCTTTTGAGGTAAGGGATAGTAAGGGATATTCAGGGATTTTAAGGGTTGTTATGATTTTCAGTTTCGTAATTTTTCTGATCTTCAAAAATTCTGGAAAAATTTGAAATGATATTTTGATGAGTTTTCTTGATTGTATCCAAAAATGGTGATTTTTAGATGTATAGATTGAGAGTTATGAATTTTATGAGAAAAGACTATTTTAAAAGTAACAGCTTATAATTCCTTATGGTTAACTCAAAAATTGATGAAATTTTTATTGGGAGTACATGTATATGATAGAAGTATACTCTGTAAATTTTAGAATTTTTAGACAAAAGTACAATTTTTGATAAATGTCTAAATATTTGGCTATTTTGGCCATATGAAAAATAGTAAATGACTTTTAAAAATTCTGAGAAAAATATATGTTCACTATGGGACTATATTATGCTAAATCCCAGAAAAGAAATATTTTTGGAACTGATTTGGTATTTTTCATAAAAATGGTCTAGTTATGAGTAAATGAATTAAGTATATTTTGTGAAGAAAGAAAATTGGAAAATAGGATTTTATGGCTTGAGAATCCTATATGAGGTATATGCAGATTTTTGATGAGGGTTTTGATTATTGGTGATAAAATCTTATGAGTTTGGTATTTTAGAATGATTAAATGTATTATTTAGTAAAGTGTAAACAATTTAAATAAATTGTTTATAAGCTTAAGAAATATTATTCTTTCAATATCATTATACCGAAATACTGGTATGGATTTTATTGTGGAATTTCTACCTTTTTGTGTCGAGTTTACTATTTATGAGTTACTATTCACGAGTTACTATTCACGAGTTACTATTCACGATAAAAATTGGTTTCTTTTTCTAACCAAATTATAGTTGAGTTATGAATATTACTCTTGAGATTAAAATTATGTATTGATTATATTGATTTTATTATCATATATAATATTTTTATAACCCTGATGTTAAAATTCTCTTTCACTAGAGTGTAAAGATGGGTAGATTATTGGTATGATCATGACTAGGGTTCTCTTTGGCCTGTAGTGCAAAGTTGAATTGTGACTGGTATGATCATGACCATTGAATTTATAAGTGAATATCTTTAGCTTAAGTGCAAAGGTGAATTGATCAACATGGTTATAATTATTGTTTATATAAATTCTGAAATGATTATATATTTCTTTGAGATATTAATATCTTTGGCCTGTAGTGCAAAGATGAAATATTGATGAATATCTTTGGCCTGTAGTGCAAAGATGAATTGTTGATGAATATCTTTGGCCCGTAGTGCAAAGATGACATGTTGTTGAATATCTTTGGCCAGTAGTGCAAAGATGAACAGATGTTGAGATAAACATGACCAACTGGTGATACAAATGAATATCTTTGGACGTAGTGCAAATATGAAGTTATTAGTATGATTATGAACAGGAAATGTGATTTGGTGTAACCATGATCTTTGATGTTTCAGGTAAAGATAGGTGATGAAAATTATCATCGTCCTGGATGAGAAGAGGAATTTAAAACTACAGTTATGATTATGAGTTATTCATATGATTGTGGACCAGAATTGTTGATTGATGTTACAGGGATAAAACATTGTTGGTGGATTTTTAACATGGAGAAGATAATAGACTTTATAGTCTATTTGACTCTTCTAATGGATTGCTCGTTCCGCTGCAACTATGGTTGAAATTTTTATCATTTACCATATGTTCTAAATCTCTGATTTATTGTTGATGAAGGCTATTGATAATTGAATTATCTTTAGTCATGATATTCTTTACTGAGCTAGTTGTGCTCACCCTTTTGCTTCACAATTCCTTTCAGGTAATAAGAGTGTAGCTGGGTCGAGCGGGGGTAACAAGGGAATAGAACGGTGGTCATCATTTAGTAGTTATATTTGGTGAAGAAAATAGGGTGAGGCAAACCTAACGTTGGAAGGGTGTTTTGTTACTATCATACAAGATGTCTAATGACATACAACCTCGTGTCATCATAAGACAGGGTTGTGCTCATCCACTTGCTGAGTATATCTATGGGCACTACCTATATAATCTTGGTGTTTGTTTGAAGTATAATTCTCAATTAGAGACAGTGGAGATAATGATAAGTCAAGAGAAGACTCACCATTGGGAAGAATATGATAGTAATCTTCTCGTTTTTTTGGGGTCTATTGGGTCAACCAAGGATAATTCTGTGGCCATATGATATCTATCATAACCTAGATGCGTGGCCTCCCATGTACGAAGGTTTCCTTGAGCACTTCCCAAAGATTCTAATTTCTAAAACAGTTTTTAACTATACCTTTATGTAAGGTGTTATTGTGAGGTGATGTCCACGGTTGGAACATGAGTCACATTTGGTATATATTTGTATCCAAACTCACATCATATGTGTTGTTGTATTTTGCACGACAATTGTTGTAATAAAGTTGTAGTTGTTTTCTGTACCATGTATTTGACGACTCAGAATGGGTTGGGTGGAATGGACCTATTTTGGGGTCGTTACAGATAGTAACCAGCTAAGCCCAGAAAGCTACGTACTTTGGTCACCGACTTTGGTTGCTCTCAATTGTGATTCATATCCCAATCTTGGATAGCACGTCACAATGGCACTTATTGTTTTACCACCACACAAATATAGAGTCCCTTACGGAGAGTCTGGCTTTGGTGCATTCCACAAAGGAAGTCACCAGATAGAGGCTCGGGTACCAACTTCTATAGTTGGGTTTTTAACTTCTGAAGTTCAATAGGAGCTATTCAATATGAGATTTTAGAAATGGGTTTTGTATCGGGCTGAAGATCAATACAAAAATTCAATATCACGCTCTGGGATAGGCCAGGAAATTCTTCAGAAAATACGTCAGAAAATTCACTAACAACAGAAATATCATTCAAATTTGACGTATTTTTGTTCAAGTCCATGACATGGGCTAAGAAAGCTTGACATCCGTTTTTCAATAAACGAATGGCTTTATGGCTTGGTATGACAGCGATTGATTTTAGTGGTTTGGTTGCTTGAATTCGCATAACAGGTTGGTTAGGAATATGAAAACTAACAACCTTATGAAAACAATTAATTTTGGCACGATGAGTAGTTAACCAATTAATTCCTAAAATCACATCAAAAGCAAGTATCTTTAAAGAGATAAGGTCAACAGGTAATGTGATTGTGCCAACTTGGATTAAGCAAGATTTATAAACTGTAGATGTAATGAAAGTTTCTCCTAACAGAGTCTCCACAGATAGGTCAAAGTCTAATTTCTCTGGAGTCAAGTTTAAACGTTGAGCACAAGCAGGAGAGATAAAAGAATGGGTAGAACCGGTATCTAGTAAGGTATAAACTTCGCAAGAATTTATAATTAACTAACCCGTTATACCTTCGTTCGGGTTCTTCGCGTTTTGGGCAGTCACGACAAACGCTCTTCTAGAAACCGTCGACTTTATTTTGTCTGTATCCGCCTTTGGTGTCACCGTCCCAGCTGGACTTGGTTTCGCTATAGTACAATCTCGAGCGATATGTCATTCCTTTCCACAATTATAACATATCTTGAACTGTTGTGGACAGTTTGGACTTATATGTCCCTCCTCTCCGCATCTATAACATCTAACTGGCGGTCGTTCTCCTCCCCTAGAATTTGTTCCTGGTGCTGGTGCTGCTGTCGACGTCTTTCTGTCATCGTTAAATCTTCTCTTCTTGAAATTTCCACTTGACTCACCTCTCCTATTATCATGGCCACGATGACCACCCGAGTGGTTACCGCCTTTGTTCGTATTTTTCCCTCCTCGTTGGTTATTATTGCTCTGATGATTCCTGTCACCGGTATGACCCTGGTTGTGGTCCCTCGGTTGCACATACTCATTATCTCGCTCTAATAATTGAGCCCTATTTACAACATCTGAATATAAAGAAAATTTATGAAAGATAAAATATTGCCGAATCTCGGGTTTTAAACCTCTCAGAAATATCCTTGTCATTCGTTCCTCATTCTCGACCAAATGAGGTGCAAACTTGGATAACTTTGCAAACTTCGCCTCGTACTGGGACACCGTCATGTTATTTTGTTCCAGTCTAATAAACTCTACCTCCTTCATATGACGAATACTTTCAGGAAAGTACTTGTCATTAAATAGTTTCTGAAACGTTTCCCAGGACATGTTGAGTGCGTCAGGCTGGATACGCTTCACAGACTCCCACCAGTAGTCTGCCTCACCGCGGAACATAAAGGTGGCGAATGAAACCTTCTGTTCCTCCGTGCATCCCAAGACATCGAATATCTTGGTAATTTGCTTGACCCACGTTTCCGCCATGATTGGATCCGACTTTCCCTTAAATTCTGGTGGTCCCAATTCTTTGAACTGCTTGGCTGTGACAAACCGCGCGTTGTTATCATTTCCACCCGTATTCTGCACACGAGTATCCCTCGTCTGATTTTGTATGAACTGTAAAAAGCTCCTAAACATTCCATCATTCATCGTTTGCTCGGTAACGTTGTTTACAGGAGGAATATTGCCTTCCTGTTGCACGTTCTCCTGGTTTGTGACTAAAGGTTGTTCCACAGTATCATATACTCCATTGTTAACGTTCTCTGCTGCCATTCTTAAATACTGTCACAAAACAAGGGTTAATTGACATGTCACATATTATCCCTATATTTGACCGACCAAATAATTACCAAATAAACTTATTCAGGTCATACTAGCGAACGAATTCTCCGTCTCTCCCATCCTAGTTCTTGTCTCACATCTCAGCCAGGGATCATATCCCTAAGCTCTGATACCAACTGTGACGCTCCCAAAATAGGTATACAACACCCATTCTGAGTCGCCAAATACATGGTACAAAAAGTAAACTACAACTTTAATAATACAATTGTCGTGCAAAATACGACAACACATACTGTGAGTTTAAATACAAATATTATCTTCTAGACAATATCCACACTCAAATAAGTCCTCATTACAATTATTCAAACACTATTTTACATAAATAGTGAGGACAACTAAAACATCTTTCTAGAACCATCACTCCATACCCCGACTAGATCCTGCTATGTTCTCACCTCCTGAGAAGAAAAATAGAACAAAAAGGAAAAGGGTGAGCTCAACTAGCCTAGTAAAGAATATTATGACTAAGATAATATATAACAAATTATCATTAGTATTCAACAGGGAAAAAATCTGATAGAATATAATCGACAATAAGTTTTAGATCAACAACTGCAGCGGAAACAACAAACCATTAGAAGAGTCAAATAGATAATGAATTCTACTGTCTTCTAAGATTTAAAAGTCCATCATCAATATTTTATCCCTGTAACATCAATTAATAATCATCTTTAACCAAATATTCATCTTTGTACTACAGGCCAACGATATTCATTTGTATCACCAATCAGTCATGTTCATCTCAACACCTGTTCATCTTTGCACTACAGGCCAAAGATATTCAGTAATATCATCATTTAGGACTAAGGATGATGAAAAATATCTTAAAAAAAAACGAATCCAGTGAGACAGAAGGACAAATAGTAGGGATTAGTATAACAGTTTATCCAAGATCAATAATACTTCATAATAATCAATTGTGAAGCAAAATTTAAAAATAAAGATCAAAACATGGATACAATCAAAGATAATAACCATAATAGATATCTTGGACAAAAAGGGAAAATTTTATTTTTCAGTGATTAGTGCCGTTTTCGTGAATAGTGTCGTATACGTGAATAGTGTCATATACGTGAATAATAATCCCGACACAAAAAGTTCTAAATTTGATAAAAAAAACTCATATAAATATTTTAGCATAATGATATTGAACAAAATAATATCATTTAAGATGAAAATAATATCCCTTACTTCAAAATAACCGTACTTCTGACTGAATATCGAATATGAGACTGAATGAAACTTGTGCCGAATAGCAACTTTCAAAGTATCTAAATACTCACAAAATACACTCAATAATCTAGAGAGAAAGAGAGAAAACTTATGAATTCTGGTGTGATTTTTAATTCTTACTTAGCCCTCTATTTATAGGAAAATGTTAGCACGCCGAAGCAGACTTAACCTGCAACCTGATGGCTTTACCTGCTACTATTCCCACCCACCACATTTGAATAAAAATCTCAGCACATTTCTTCACCAACCAAGAGTAGGGCCCGCCAATTCTAGAATTTTCTACCAAAATGATAAACTCCGAAAATTCAACAATTTTTGAACCAGTCATCACGTAAAATTCATAATAAATCATACGTTCATTTTTAACGGTTCAAAATTTGTGGACATATACTCAACTTATATATGTATAACATATCCAAAAATTACCACGATCCAACGGTCGGATTAAAAATTATAACCCCCGCAAAATATCTCAAAAATCCTGATTTTTAATACCTCCATTTCGACAAAAATACTGATAAAACCTCAACATTAACTCCTTCATTTTTAACCACAAAAATATATCCCTCATTTATATCCACATAAAATAAATATTTCCTTATCATATGAATCAATAATTAATTATTCACAAATAATATTACAGAATCACATTTATGACAACCAGACCGTTCCCAGGAAAGAGGGGGCTTTCCAATAAGGATTTCTCCTTACTGGCGCGCAATTAGATGACCAAACCTCTCATTAGACAGAACTTTCTAGACATTGCCAATAATGTTATCTAATAATATTATTCAAATAATATGAATTATTGATCTGATAATGGAAAATACTGTGCAGTGACAATTATTGAAATAACAATAATATAAAATATTAACGCAGCAATTATTGAATCAATAAAATAAAATATTGAACAGTAACTATTGTAACAATTATTGAGTAGTGTCTTCCTTCGTAAAAATCAATAATTCTAAAATACTGTGCAATCCGTGTGCTACTGTGCAACCACGCGTATTACTGTATTTTAACCACCGGGTATTCCAATAGTGTTAACGGTAACAACTACGCCGTTATTTATAAAAACTCAATTTTTATCGTTATCTTCATCCAATCGTTTTCCGTTATGGGGCCCACAAATAGTTGCGCCGTCGTACGAATATTCTCCGACAGAAAGAATATTCCACGACCACACGAATATTCAGCGACCAAAAATGAATATTTTATAACCACTTGCTTATTTGAAATATTTGCGCATTTTACCCATAACTAACCACATTAATCAAATCAACCCTTTATATTTCAAAATAATAAATAGAGAAAATTTAATTTCATTTATTAATAAGTTGGGGTCTTACATAATTGATCCATAATTTCTTGTGTATATAGTTGGTACTTAGTAGCCCAGGAGATGCAAAATTCTTAGCTCCGCTCTTGACTATATTGATCAATCGATCAAAATTAACTTCATGTTAACCACTTCCCTAAAAATCCACCTAAATTTACTTTACTATCTCTTTTTTCGGCTTCATCGTTTATGCCTTGGACGTTCAGCCACGAGCCATCCACCAAAAAGAGTCCTTCACAAAATATTAAATATTAAGTAATATATTTTTATTTCATATTTATCATTGAATACTTAGTTATTAGTTTATTAGTGAGGGTGTGATATAATTTTGATGACAAACTTAAAAATATTTATACTATTATCAATAAATGAATACATCCAAAAAAATTAATAAATGAAATAAATTTTACGATTAATAATTTTTGTTATATATTATTTAATTATAATATTTATATCAATTAAAATTAAAAAAAATTACTTTAATTTAAAATTCTATTATTTGATTTTAAAAATTAAATTATATATTTAATTTTAAAACGGATGGATGATTGAAAATTTATTTATGGATCCTAAATTGACGAGCGGGTAAAAAGATTGACGGGCCAAGTTTGGGTCAGTTCAACTAAATGATGTAATGTAACCCAACTTTGAAACAAATAAAACATTAGAGGGCTTAATAACAACATTATGTAAGCAGGTGTACTAAAATACAATTATGCTATGTTCGGTTCCCATTCTTGACATGTATGGAATGGAATGGAATGACTTAAGGAATGGAATGAGAATGGGAATGGAATAGACTCATTTTTAAGTATTTAGTTTATATGAATTATATTATGAATTGAATGTGAAATGATTTTTTTCGTTTTTTTATATATTACAAATTTATAAAATGAATGAAAAATAATCTTGCGAGGTCATTAAGTATAAATTTAAAATTGTTTTATTTTATTTTTTTAATTTGTGTAAAAATTATATTTTATTAATTTTTTTTATTTTTTAAAAACAGAATATTATGTAAATAAATATAAATATATATAATAGAAACATATTACTGTAATACTAAATGACTTAAACGTTAACGTTTAAGTCATTTAAGTCATTTAATACTGTATATATATTTAAAAATGTTAATACTATATATATAATATTTACAAAAATGACAAAAAACGTTAATACAGTTTGTAATATTTTTTACAAAAATATTACTAAACGTTAATATTTATAGTATGTATTTTAGTAAAAATTAATTATATGATACTAATATTCATATTTTATTTTTACAAGAAAAAAATACATATTGTTTACATGTTTTTTTTTAATTTTTGCAAATACAAACATGTTTTTTACTAATAAAATAAAAATTAGTATGTATTTTTTTTTATAAAAATAGAATATGAATATTTTTATAAACATATTTTTTTGACTCTAATATTAGTCAAAAAAATATTAATCTGAAAACCATATAAAATAGTTCAAAATAAACATAAACATAATATTTTTATAAGGAAAATAAAGTAGCATAAAAAAAATAGGAAAAAAAAATGATGATAGTGAAGAGAGGAGGGGAATGATATTGGCTAAAGAATGAAATAAAGACACTTATTTAAAAAAAATATAAAAAGTAACTTTTAAATTTAGCAAAAAATAATTAAAAAAATAAAATAATGATTTCAATTAACTAACCAACCATTAAATCATTCGATAACCATTCCCAGCCGATTCCATTCTATTCCCACCAAGCCCTAAGTGGATTATTCTCGTTCGAGGGCTCCGCAGAGAAATCAGACGATCGAGAAGGAGAATCAATCATCCCCTTCTGATTTGTGAGTAATTCTCTCCTTGCTCTTCATTTTCAAGCTTAATTTCCCCAAGCCTCTATGTTTATGCTATACACTCCTACATTTCTTGATTCAAAGCAGAAATTATAGTAGTTAATCTACCTATTTATGCACAAAAACTTCAAACTAAATTGAACTGCTAGATAATAGACTTCCTTAGTTTTCGATTTCCAAACAATACCTTATATTGCCCTTGCTATTTTCTGTAAAGTTGCATTGTCATATGTGGAATGATCATGAAAACTTGTAGCAGCCATTATCATCAATGATTACCTTTATATTGTAGTTTTCTCTGTGTTTCATTAATGTCCCCTTTTTGAGTTATTAGTTATCCACAAATCAATTTGGTAGGTAAGAGGTTACTTCAGTTTTTCGTTCCCTGGGGTGAATGAATTATCACCGACATAAATGTGCCTCATATAACCTTGGCGCCCACAAAGGAAATTGGGAAATGAGAGGCAAGAACATTATTGCTGTCTGAATTTAGAAAAGGCTTAATCAATTCAAGTTATTTTGGAGCTGGCACTAATCATTTGTTTTCATTTTTTGATAAGTAATTCTAATCAACTATATGAGAATGTATGGTTTTGTATTTGGAGAGAAAACATTATAGATGCTTATTGTTTCTGAAGGAAGTCTTTGGATAAGTTTGTGTTTGTCAAAACCATCCCCTTCGCTCATCCGTTGTAAGTCATTGTTTTATATGATAATAACTCATTCAAGTTCTCTCAATTAATCAATTCAGGATGAGAATCTTAGAGTATGGTTTTGTGTAACCTCACAGTCCTCACCAGTCACCGACCACCTCCCTTGTTTGCTAGCCTCGTAAGGAATGGATTTATTGAATTAGGAACGCAGCATATCCAGTTGAGAATCTCTCACAAAAGTTATGCCACCATTGAGATAAATGGCTGGCTTTGCTAATTTATTGTACTATTAGCGATTCAGAAATATGCCATAATGCTAAAACATGATCCAAAATTATCTCAGCTGCCTTGAGAAGCAGGCATAGTGATTTTGAAAGCCCTAGAAATTGCATAAATCAACATAAACTAATTACGAAAGCTGCAAGAAATTTGGTTTTTTCAAAGCTCTGTGGTAAACAATATGTATGAGCTTACAAAGTTAAGTTGTGGATGAAATCTACTTCAACAAAACTAATCAATCTAAATCACCTCTTTGCCTTCTAATGATCTAATTATAGATTTATCAGAATGAAGAAGAAAATTAGGATCTAAGGCTAATAGATAAACAAAGCATTGATTTATTTAGACACTTAAATTGTGATCCAAAGATCATTTGAACTCTAGCCTCTTGATCTCGGCAGAATGTTATTGTTGTTCATACACATCTAACTTGCTTTATTTTGAAAAGTGTAATGCTGGGGCTGGCTGAACAAAAGCTGGTACATTTTCCTCTTTCACTATAACAATTTCTTGATACTGGGTAATCATATAATATCTACTTGCATGTTGTTAATGAAAACATAACTTGCAATTGACCATATATTGCTGTTAATCTAATCCTGTAGTTAATTAATATTTTTGCAGATAATTTTTCCTTGAACTTGTTATACCATGGGTGAATCATTTACAATCCAGCTTAGCAGCAACTTAGTCAAACAGCTTGCTGATGATGGTGAGAAGTTGAAGAAGAAAACGAGGAAGCCGAAAAAAAAGATACGGCGTGAACCCATACAGTCCCGTACTGAAGTCTATCAGAATCAGATTTTTGATGATTCTGATGCACTAAAAAATCCCAATGATGCGGGGTGGCCACTTCAGACTCCACTGTTCCTGCCAGTTACCCCACATCCACAAAATGCTCATCAGGAGATAGATGCAATCAGGTCTATCCTTCAAGATAGTGAAAAGGTTCTTGAAAAATTGCAGAAGCAGGAAGAGGAAATGGAGCGGGAAGTAACACAGAGAGCCAAGGATATTCACGAGAAGGAGTTCAAGCTTCCATACCAGAAACCAATGCCCTGCTTAGCTGAGAAAGATGATTGCTTGGAGTGCTACAGAGAAAATCTCAAGAATCCTGTAAAATGTTCCAATTTGGTAAAAAAATTTGCAGATTGTGTTCAAACAGCTAGGCAACAAGTTAGCTCAGTAGATGAGTAGGTCAGCAAAAGGGTTCTTCCTTAAATTCATACACACTGATGACCATTTGGAATATTGGGGGTAACGAAACATTGTTTCCATAGTTGAGTTGCATGCTAGTTGGATGAAACTAGTTGAATCTTGTTTATTTGCAATTACATACATGTAGTTTATAAGATAAGCAGATTGAATCTTTTTACAATAGAAGCTTGCTATGCTATTGGATGTACCATGGACCCTGGATCCCTGCATTCCTTTTTCCGTGAATCCAATTTGTTGAACTCAACAAAACTTGCATGTGAAAGAACATTTTAGTTTTTGATTCACTGTAACCGAGTATGGAGTATTTTATTTTCTATTTACTGCTTGTGCTCTCACTTTGGTTGAAGCATTATATTTTGTAAAGGTCCTTACGTTGTGGAAAGATGATGTAATCTAGCAGAGCTCCTCCATCGCCCCTTTTGCCGACGGAACAATTTTGATGGCAACAGGAATGATGTATTTATCCTATGGAGAAAGTCTTAATGTGCATGCATGTAACTTAGGCGGGACTAAAATAAAATGCTTTTGAACAAAAAAGGAATTTATTTTACTCCATCCGTTTCAAAAGTAGAAATACAAGTTGACTTTTGAGGTGCATATTAAATTTTAAATTAATGTGACTCATAAAAGTTTAGAATGAAATAAATTTTGTGATTAATAGTTTTTATTATATCTCATACAATTATAATAATTAATTTGTGAATTCTTAAAAGTTCAAATTGTGATATAAATTTATTTTAATTTCTAAAATAATACTGTTAGTAATAATATTATTTAGGTATTTTATAATTTTAACTATTGATTAATCATAATTAAATTAATTCACATTAACTTTAAAATTTAAAATATTGATTAGAAAAAGAATAAATAATGAAAACATTTCTTGTGAAATCGTGGGAGTATTACTAAATTAATTAGGGATGAAAGTGTCACACTAAAATACTTGGAGGTAAGTCTTTGTAAATTAAGGCCTAGAAAATACTAGGATGGATAACTGAGGGAAAAAATTTGCTTGCTTTAGGCCACGCGTCAAGCACGTGAAAAGGTGAAGACGATTTCAATACAGAACTCCTCGTCTTGGTAATCGGCTTGGCGGCTCTTCTATCGCCGTTGTTTTTCATTTCCTCGGATCTCGATCGCCGATTTCCCTCCGATCACCGTCGGCCCTGCAGATCTATCGATACAATCATCACAGAAGCTTCTCAATCCTTCATTTGTCTCAGATCTTTCTTAATTTGGTATTCACTATTTTCTCTCTCTTTCTCCCTCTCTCTCTCTCTATATTTTATATACAACACTGATTTTTCTACCAGAATTCTTTGTAGCTTATATATCTCAGTCCATTTATTGAAGCGGTGAGTTACATTTATTTCCTTTTATTTTCTTAATAAATGTTTAATGAGCTTGTTGATTGCTTCTGATGTTGGCTAAGATTACTAATAGTTGGCTCTAAATCAATTATTTAAATGCTACTATTCTATTTCAGAAGAAGTATTAAGCTGAAGACTTATTTTGGAAATACACAGATGAAAAAATGAAAGATAATGAATTCATATTTAAAGCTTGTATCCATGTTTATTTAAATGGTAATTGTGAATATTGCTAGTACTTATTATGTAACTTGGATTATTGTGTAAAGTTTGTAAGATTGCTAGCATTCTTAAAATCCACTGTTCAGCTAACTTGATATGTACAAAAATTTCCAATGTAGCGATTTTGTTGAAGAAATAATTCAGAAAGACTAAACTATTGTTAAGACTCAGCTGTATGTCAACTTATACATAACAATTATTTTGAATGGGCTTGCTTGTGTTTTACTCTTGTGAATATCATGTGTACATGATAATTTCTGTATGTTACATTCTACATTTCTACTAGTTCTTTAGGCATTGAATTTAAGAAAAAGAAATAGAAAAAGAAATCTAGAAACAAAGATAACTAAGCTTATCAATAGCATTATACTTGCATACTTCATTACAAAACATAAGAGCATTTCTTTTACATTTTGCACATCATTGTGCGCTTAAATTTTGGAACGGAGGGATTATTTTTAAAAGAAGTACACATAGTTTGACTTGCATTCATTAAAAGGTTTATTTGTTTTACTTATCTTTTCCTTTCCTTTGCGATTTTTGAGTTCCTAATGCTTTTAGTGAATTTCTGAATTCTGTATTTCATCGTTTGATTTGTTTCCAGTCCAACATGCAGATTCTCCGTCCGAGTGATATCTGAAGAGTATTGAAATGAAAATATTGTTATCAATTTGAAATGTTAAGCTAATATTCTGTTATGGTTATTTGTGTTATGGAGCTGAAGAGGACATTGTTCTGAGTTTACTATCAAACACAAGATAATGGTACGAGGACGAGATGCCTGTTGGGAACACTGTGTTCTTATTGATGCAACAAGGCAGAAGGTTAGATGTAATTATTGTCAGCGGGAGTTCAGTGGAGGGGTTTACAGGATGAAGTTTCACTTGGCTCAAATTAAAAACAAAGACATAGTTCCCTGTACTGAAGTTCCAGATGATGTGCGAGACCAGATACAAAGTATATTAAGCATGCCAAAGAAACAAAAAGCTCCTAAAAAACAAAAGGTGGATCAGGCAGCCAATGGTCAACAAAGTAGTTCTTCTGGTAGTGATGGTGTCCATCCTAATCATGGATCCAGTGGACAAAATGGTAGCAGTTGTCCATCTTTGTTATTTCCTCGCCCAACTCCAAATGCAGAGCCGACAATAGATGATGCTCAGAAGCAGAAACAGGATGACGCGGATAAAAAGATTGCTAAATTTTTCTTCCATAATTCTATTTCTTTTAGTGCTGCCAAATCCATGTATTATCAGGAAATGCTGGATGCTGTAGCAGAGTGTGGTGTGGGTTATAAAGGGCCAAACTATGAGAAGTTGCGATCTACCCTCTTGGAAAGAGTTAAAGGCGATATACATGATTTTTGCAAAAAATTGCGAGATGAATGGAAAGAAACAGGTTGCACTATCTTGTGTGATGGTTGGTCTGATGGTAGGACCAAATCAATAATTGTATTTTCCGCTGCATGCTCTAAGGGAACGCTATTTCTCAAGTCCATTGACGTGTCTGGTCATGCAGACGATGCTCATTACTTGTATGAGGTGCTTGCGTCAGTTGTATTAGAAGTTGGTGTAGAAAATGTTGTTCAAGTAGTGACAGATAGTACTGCTAGTTTTGTTTATACAGGAAAGCTTCTCATGGCTAAGTACCCTTCATTATTCTGGTCTCCATGTGCATCACATTGTATTAATAAGATGTTAGAGGATTTCAGTAAACAAGAGTGGGTAAGTTTAGTCTTGGAAGAGGCAAGTACAGTTGCAAGATACATACATAGTAATTCATGGACTCTCAATATGCTGAGAAAGTTCACAGATGGAAAGGAGTTGATTAGGCCAAAAATTTCAAGGTTTGTTGCTAATTTTCTTTCCTTGAGATCCATTGTGATTCAAGAGGACAGTTTGAAGCACATGTTTTCTCATTCAGACTGGTTATCTTCCATGTACAGTAGACGTCCTGATGCCCAAGCTATTAAATGCGTGCTGTATTCTGAGAGATTCTGGAAGTCTGCTCATGAAGCTGTGAGTGTGTCTGAACCTCTAGTTAAAATCCTAAGAATAGTAGATGGTGACATGCCTGCTATGGGCTATATGCATGAGGGAATGGAAAGGGCGAAGATTGCAATTAAGGTTTATTATAAAGGTATTGAAGAGAAATATGTGCCAATTTGGGATATCATTGACAGGAGATGGAATATGCAGCTTCACTCACCATTGCATGCTGCAGCAGCATTCCTTAATCCTTCTATTTTCTACAACCTCAACTTTAAGATTGATTCAAGGATAAAGAATGGGTTTCAGGAAGCGATGTTGAGAATAGCTAGTGAGGATAAAGACAAGAATGAAATTACCAAGGAACATCCTATATACATAAATGCTCAAGGTGCTCTTGGGACTGATTTTGCAATCATTGGAAGGACACTGAATGCCCCAGGTATGTTCTAAATTGTTTTCATCTTTTATTCCGTTTTCTATCTACTCATGAGAGGGATAGATACCATTTTAGAGTAGGAGAATGGTGATGTCGGTTATTGGTCAAATCATCAAATGGTACAAAATATATGGTGTGGGTTTCACTCTAGACCCAACAACTATCCATGTCTAAATAGTGTCATTAGAATCTTTTTTGAATCAGCGATATTGTTAATGTTTAAATAGATAATATGCCTTGGAAAATGATGCGAGTTTCATTGATATGGCCAATGGGTAGTGAACGCTCAGATAACATTGTTTTGAATCAGTGGCGAAGCCGAGAATAATTTTCAGTAGGGTTAAAATTATTATTAATTTATAAATAATTTGGCGGGGGTTTGGGGTCAGTGCCTCGAGCCAATTTTTTTTTTAATACTTTTATACTTTCGGGTCACACACACACACACACACACACATATATATATACACTATATTGACTCATAATATACTTTTTTTAATTACAATTGGTCATAAGTAATTAATTCAATATGTATTTTTAAAAATAATATAAATTAGATTATTATTTAGTTTAAAATATTATAGAGAGATATACATATATATTGAGAGGATATGAGTCATATGTGATTAAAATTTTATTGACAAAGTTATAAATTTTCAATTTGACCCCGTATAATAAAAAATTTATAAAATTTTAGTGGGGTCAATTTATATATAATACTTAAATTTTTTAAAATTTACTTTACATTATAAAATAATTATTTTTTTCAGTGGGGTCAATTGACCCCACAATGTTATATGTAGCTTCGCCATTGTTTTGAATCCCATTTGGTATTCATTCCACATTTATTTTGGATTTGTCTCAACTCTTACGTTTCAGTATGAGTTTGGTTCTCGTTTTCACCTTTACCATGTTGTGATGGTGTCTTCCCTGTTTGATTTTCTCTCCTGATATTGCACGAGGATTTGTTTCCTTATAACATTCGTAGGTGATTGGTGGATGGCATATGGTTATGAAATTCCAACACTGCAGAGAGCCGCACTGCGGATATTGAGTCAACCGTGTAGTTCTCACTGGTGTAGATGGAACTGGAGTACTTTTGAGAACATACATCTCAAAAAGCGGAACAGGCCGGAGGTTGAGAAAATCAGTGATCTGGTTTTTGTGCACTGCAATCTCTGGTTACAAGCAATGTTTAGAAGTAGGGATTCGAAATGTAAATCCATCATCTTTGATGACATAGATGTTGGTTCTGAGTGGCCTACTGAATCTGAATCTTCAACCCCTCTCATGGATGATTCTTGGTTAGACAATATACCCTTTGAAGGCAGAGGTAGTCCTTGAAATTCTTAATAAATAATACATAGAAGTGAATTCATCTTAAATCTCTTGATCATTGTATAATAGGTTACACTATGCTTACAGTTATTTAATGTAATCATAATAGTTCTTTTGCAAATCTGCCATTTGGATCCGGAAGAAGGATACTACTGGCTTTCCCTTGGCAGAGAAAATGGTAAGGTATATCCTGTATTCATTCTTGCACTCATTTGACTGGCACTTGCGAATGGGTGAGGAGACTGATCTTTCAGAGAAATGTACAGGATTTGTCCCGAAGCGAAGAACATCTCTCCTTGATATATATATATACGGTTCGGATCTTAAGTTTACCCCTTATCTAACATATCTTGCATATCCCTTTTTAGCGACGGACCGGGCGACAATTCGGTTCGTCGTTATAGGTTCGGGCCGTCGCTATATGTTGTCCGTCGCTAAAAGTTAAGACAACGGTTCTATTTATAGCGACGGATCGAATCGTCGTCCGGTCCGTCGCTAAAGGGGGGTATGCAAGATATGTTGAATAAGAGGTAATCTTAAGATCCGGATCGTGTTTATATATATACGGTCCGGATTTTAAGCTCACCCCTTATTTAACTCACCCGAGTTCACCCCCCTTTAGCGACGGACCTGGCGACGGTTCGGTCATACAACCGTCGTCTATACTTTTAGTGATGCTATATGTTATCCGTCGCTAAAAGTATAGACGACGGTTGTATGACCGAACCGTCGCCGGATCCGTCGCTAAAAGGGGGTGAGCTCGAGTGCGTTAAATAAGGGGTGAGTTTAAGATGCGTACTATATATATATATATATATATATATATATATATATATATATATATATATATATATATATATATACGGGGAGGATCTCCAGCGGACCAAAAAAGCGGACCAATGAACGGACCAAGGCAAAAACACGCGGGTTTCAGGGTCAACCCGTGGGTCGAACCGACCCGCACCCTGAAACCCGCGTGTTTTTGCCTTGGTCCGTTCATTGGTCCGTTTTTTTGGTCCGCTGGAGATCCTCTCTGTATATATATATATATATATATATAGGGAGAGGATCAAGAGTAGAACTCTTAAATAATAGAACTCCCTTAAATAATAGAATTGTATCAAAACGACGTAGTTTTGATAAGACGCGGTGACATTTTTGTAAATACGCGGAGATATAGTATTTACAAAAATGCCACCGCGTCTTATCAAAATTACGTCGTTTTGATACAATTCTATTATTTAAGGGAGTTCTACTACTTAAGAGTTCTACTCTTGATCCTTTCTATATATATATATATATATATATATATATATATATATATATATATATATATACACACACACTCATGCTTATTGATAGATATGTTCACTAATATATTCATAACTCCATATTTTGGCAAACTGAAAACTTATAAATTGGGCATTATACTTGTATAAGTTTAATTAAATGATTAAACTTATTTCTAATTTTTAGGAGTTTTATCTTCACCTATTTTTAAGATCATATCTAAGTTTTTGACATATTTGTCTTCTGACAAAAGGGATGACTATTGAGTTCAAACTTTTAAAATTGTTATTACATGTGTTTAGTTGTGATTTTGAGTGAAACTTATATATTGGGAATTGTACTGTACAACGAACTTTTTGTAGGATTTTTTATTCTTTATTTTAGAATTGTTTATATATTAATAAAAAACTATAATTATAAATTAAGAAATTAATATTTTTATTAAAAAAATTGATATTTTCACAAGATTCTCTCCATGAATAGTAAACCGGGCTAACATTCATATTATGAAAATATCAATTATCATTATAAACCCTTATATATACTCAGTTAGTGTTTTGCCCAATCTACCCAACTCTCTCTATATCCGCTCATTCTCCCTCCCTCCCCCCATCCCCTCCTCCCCTGACCACTATCTCACTCTCTTTCTCTCTCATCTATCACTCCTGCACAAATCATACATACATATTTTTCTTTGTTATCTCTCCCTCACAAATGAACGCATGCACCAACAAAATCACACTATATTTTTATTTAATTTTTTTGCAAAATATTTCAAGAATGAGCGGCGGTCCTTCTTCTTCTTCTTCAAAGTCTCTTTTTAAGGTTTGAGCTATGATATGTCATGTGTGTAGTTTGGCTTTGAGATTTAACTGTGTTGAATTTTTTGTGGTTAGACACTATTTCTGTTGAAATATGCCGTGGGTATTTATTTGTTTAGATGAATTTGAGATTTTGGGTTGATTATCTTGTGAGGTGCACTATTTCCGACTAATTTATTTCTACAATTGATTTTGAGGAGGGCGAAATAGCAGTATTTTACTATTATTAATTTATTTGTGTATGTTTTCAAGTGTGATACTGAATGTGTACATGACAAAATATTTAACTCAAGGGATGAAATGAACAGCCAAAATTAATAGATCCATTTAAGAACCTTAATCAGTTATATATATCTCGGTAAAAAGAGTGTTTTCACAATCGTAGCAGCCGCAGCTAATATCATCAATTCCTGCACAATGTATCTCACAGCAGCCCTTGTCATCCTAGCCATATTACTCTTCACTTTAATGTCTACCAAAAGATTTAAAAACAGCCAGCCTCCATTGCCACCCGGTCCTCGAGGCTTGCCTCTAGTTGGAAACCTATGGTCCTATCCTAACCCTTTGGCTCGGAAAAAAGGTGTGTGTCGTGGTCAGCTCTCCATCATTGGCTCGTGAGGTGCTTAAAGACCAAGACACCACCTTCGCTAACCGCGACGTACCTGTCGCGGCCAAAGAGGCCACGTATGGTGGCTTAGACATTGTCCGGTTACCATATGGGTCTGACTGGCGCATGCTGAGGAAGGTTTGTATGCGTGAAATGCTCAACAATGCCACCTTGGACTCCGTGAAGGAGGGAGATTCGAAAGACCATGGGATACCTTTATGAACGGGTAGGGACACCAGCCAACATTGGTGAGCAATTGTTCATGACTTTACTCAATGTTATCACAAATATGTTATGGGGAGGAACGGTCAAGGGTCAGGACAGAGTTACCCTCGGAGCCGAGTTCCGTCAAGTGGTGGTGGAGATGACGGAACTGCTGGGAAAGCCTAACTTATCAGATTTTTATCCATGGTTAGCCGGACTTGACTTGCAAGGCATTGAGAAGAAGATGAAGGGATTTGCTAAGAGGCTTGATAGGATCTTTGAAATGATGATTGATGAAAGGCTGGAAATGAAAATGGACGGTCATGACGAGCAGATAAAAGATTTACTTCAGGCTTTATTGCAGCTGAAAACTGAAGGAGATGCCAGAAACCCTCTCACAATGACCCACCTTAAAGCCTTGCTCATGGTACGTTCGTACGTGTATATCTTGTAGAAATGAGTAGTACTTCTATTGCATATAAAGTTGCAATTGCATAATATATGTATATATAACAAAGGTCATTCATAATATAACTTTCTGTTATACAAATGCAACTTATTTATACATAATATTCAAAAGGAATGGCCATTTTAAACTACTTGAAAATAGGATTTGTTCATTAATTTTATATTGATGTGAATACTTGTATATATATATATATATATATATATATATATATATATATATATATATATAGGATATGGTAGTTGGAGGGACAGACACGATTGCGACAGCGATTGAAATGGCCTTGGCTGAGATGATAAACAAACCAGAAGTGATGAATAAGGTGCAGCAAGAAGTTGACATGGTAGTAGGAAAAGATGGCATTGTGGAAGAATATCACCTTTCAAAGCTACCATACTTGTATGCCGTATTGAAAGAAGTTCTTAGGTTGCACCCTGCCGTCCCACTCTTGGTGCCTCACTGCCCAAGCAAGACATGTATTGTTGGTGGCTACACAATTCCAAAAGGTGCTCGCGTTCTCATCAATGCATGGGCTATTCATCGCGATCCTTCCATTTGGGTGAACCCTTTAGAATTCATTCCAGAGAGGTTCATGGATTCTAATTATAAATTGGATTTTACGGGAAATGACTTAAGATATTTGCCTTTTGGTTCTGGACGAAGAATTTGTGCTGGAACTGCTATGGCTGAGAGGATGTTCTTGCTTTCACTAGCTGCGCTGGTTCATTTTTTTGACTGGAAATTGCCGGAAGGAGAAAAGTTAGATTTATCGGAGAAGTTTGGGATTGTGTTGAAGAAGAAAATACCTCTTGTTGTTGTTCCTACATCAAGGTTATCCAATCCAGCGCCCTACGAAGCTCTCTACGAGTAAAGTAAGATGTAGGAGAGTTACTTCTTGTGTAATAATTAATATACAGTATAACGTGAATAAAAAGGAAGTGGTTAGTATGAAGTTTATTTTAGGGTAAGTTGGTCGATTAACAAATAGAATAGTGACACGCAGACGAGGTTGTATCTGTGTCGGTATTCTATTGGCCAATTGACCAACTTACCAAAAAAATAACTTCATACTAAAATATGATGGCAAGACCTAATTTTCTACTAATGTAATTAAATGAATAATGGAAATAATAAAGAAATATTGTCTTTTGTTCTATTATATTATATATATTTCAAGTGGCTGCTGGTGTATAAGTTATGTGAGTGACTTCTTAAAGTTGTGTGCTTTTATTTAATTATCCGGTTAATTGGTCATGATCAATAGAAAATAAATAAATAAATATATATATGATTAATTTTTAAAATATGTTGTTAGTTTTAATGATTAAAACTAAATTTTAGATTTTAAATCTTAATTTTGTAGTTAGGAAATGATCTCTAATGATGTACTTATTAAAGTGTGTAATTGACCAACCCTAATATGCAGGTTGCACATGGAAAAAAGTCAAAATCAACTGAATTGCCACTTGTTTATAACTTGTTAACTAAAGTAAAATGCCTTCGCTTTACATTCAACTTCTAATGAGCATCAAATGTTTACATATAAGCATGCGTATTTATAATTGTGATGTGTGTACTTAATTTAAATTATTCATAAGTGATTAGATTGTTGCTCATTCATTTGTCCCTATTCCATTTACCCCCTCTATCTATAAAATGATATGTTATTCTGAACGTTGTCATTCTAATTTTATTATTATGTTACTATTATTAATTAAAGTAGCTAGCAACTTATTAATATTATGGATGAACATGAAACTAAATACATCCTTAATATTTGTAATTATAATTTTTAAATTAAACTATTTTTATGGTATGGAAGAAATAAATTAACATATCTGTGATACACCTAAAATGATGATAAACTGTTGGATCAATTGAAATTGTAAAACACCAAACTGAATTTGATAGTTGTGGTCTTTTTCACTCCAAAGAACATATATATGTGTAACAAAAATTTATGTTGTATGAGCTGCAACAGAAATTGATAAAGCGGGTAAAATATATTAACCCTAATTAAATTCGTTCAGTCTGGTATGTTTGTCTTTACTGTTGATCAATCCAAAGATCTGCAGTATATATTTAGCGAAAAAAAGATAAAAGCAATATACATACATAGAAGACAATATATATACATATTATATATATGGGTATCGATTCATAACGAACGTTATAAAAAAGAGTCTACCCTTATAATACATCGCGACTCTTTATGTTAACATCGAACGGATTAATAGAGCTCCTGTTCGCAGTTTTAAATGACCAAAATATCCATATTTATAAAAGTCTCGCTTCTCAGTATTAAACTGCGAACGCTAAAGACATTATTTCGTATGGGTCAAATTCAGATTTTTTTTTAGTCTTTCTAAACTCTGCAAGTATTAAACTGCGGGTGCTAAATAATTAAATATTACTTCGGGATCGGGACTATGGAGGATTAACTTGGGAATGATTCGGCTATCGAAAAATCCTTCCGGAGTTCGGGATCGAATTTGGCTGACCTTTTTTTTTCTTCCTTATATCAATAATGGAAGGGGAGAATCAACGTCAACCCAAAATATCTTTCTTAAGCTATTCATTCGCCGGCGATAAATCTTCAAAGCTTTCTTTCTGCATTTTGCTTCTCAAACTATTATCTCTACCTAAAAAAGTAGCAATCGGAATATGCATATGCTTCTGTCTCTGCATTCGTGATGCTCCTCTGCACCACTTTTCATCAAATACTCCCCCGTCCTCTTCAACACTATCTCCTTTCCCGCATTACTATCTTCTTTCAGTGACGCCCAAACGATTCTATACTAACCCTAGTTGTCGACCAATTCGATAGTATTTGCCGAAATGATCTCTTCGATTCTTTCGAAATTTACATGTCCACCAAAACTAACCCCAAAGCCTACCACCTTAAAATCACTACCTCCAAAGAAAAAAAAAATCATTCCATCAAATTAGCCCATTCCCAAACCATTGTTGATTCCTTCCAAGGTATTCAAATTACCTGGATATTTCTTTGTCAAGAGCCACAAAATATGGTTAATAATAAGAATACCGACGGAGCAAATGGTAATGTTCAATGCCAATCCAAGACTAAGAATTGTTTTGAGCTGTGTTTTGAGAAAATACACAAGCAAACTATTTTGGATTCTTATTTGCCGTTTGTTCTGGAAAAGGCAAACGCTATTCGGGATGAAAAGAGACTTGTGAAGCTGTACACGCTGAGGAATATGACATATTATTCCGAAGGATCGATGAATTGGGAATCCATTGATATTGATCACCCGTGCACGTTTGACAAACTTGCCATGGAGCCGAGTCAGAAGAAAGCTTTAATGGAGGATTTAGATTTGTTTATTAAGGGAAGGAGTATTACAGGAAAGTGGGGAAGGCTTGGAAAAGAGGGTATTTGTGGTACGGGCCTCCGGGGACGGGTAAATCGAGTTTGGTAGCTGCCAAGGCTAATTATCTCAAGTTTGATATCTATGATTTGCAGCTCATGAAAGTCAAGAATGACTCGGCTTTGAGGAATCTGTTTCTGAGGACTACAAATAGATCCAGTATGTACTCAATTCCGATACTTTTATCGGACCTGGCAAACGGCGGGCCGGGCCGGGCCGGGCCGGGCCGGATCGGGTTAAAAAGGCCCGAGTTTTGGTGAATTAGAAATGGTCAGTCCGTGGCCTGTGGCGGGCAGGTCGCGGGCTTCGGCCATTAAATTTTTTTTTTTTGCAAACTATTTGTTACACCAAAAATAATAATAATAAATATTAAAAATAATAAAATAATTAATAATAAACAATAATACAAACATACACGACTAATTAATTACATACATTAACTACATATCTCAATTAATTAAAATTGTAATAGTATTATAAATTAGTATTATTAATTAATTACCTACATTATTTATGATGATAATTTGGATTTATGTTATTGAGTGCTGCTCAGAGAATAGAGATTGTACTTATTGAGAATGATCTTTTGCAGTAAATGTTTAATTTGTAATTTTGTACATTGTTACTTGTCAGGAATTATATGAATTAGATAATATCAAGGTTGAAGCTTTTGCTGTAATGACCAAACTCATATTATCTTGTGTGTAATGTCATTCTTTTCTTGTTTGCATTTGCTACTGCAATTTGAATTTGTTGTTTAAATTACATTAACTACATATCTTAATTATAATTTTTAATTATAGTTAAAATATATTGAAGATTACATTAAAAATAAATAGTTGTTGTAGCTCAGTTAGTTTAAACTCTTATTTATTTACTTACAAGTTTTGTGTTTAAGCCTCACAACCTAACACTTTATTATAAAAAAAATAAAAAAATTAATGGTTGGCGGGCGGGCCGGGCCAAAAAGGCCCGGGATTTCATGGGCTTAAAAACAGCAGCCCAAAGCCCGGGTTTTGGCGGGCGGACCGGGCCGACCCGCGGGCTTTGGGCCTGTTTGCCAGGTCTAACTTTTATCCACAACAAATCGTTCAATCATTGTGATTAAAGATATTGATTGCAGCGCCCAAACTAAAAATTGCGAATCGAATGATTACAAATATAATTCCTACTCTAGGGTTAGTGAAATTCGATCCCGAACTCCCGAAGGGATTTTCATTAGCCGAATCCTTACGAGTAATCTGCCATAGTCCCGATCCTGGAGAAATTTACTCCAAGATTATTTGGCATTCGCAGTTTAATATTGTGGAATCTAGAAAACTAAAAAATTCTGAATTCAGCATTATCATATTTCATCATTGCTATCATATTTCATCATTGCTCCTCTCTCTCTCTCCATACGAAACGATGCTGTTTCCCAATTGGCTAAAAATACTTAGCGTCCGCAGTTTAATATTGCGGATGGAGACTAAGGAGGGATATTTTGGTCATCTGTACCGTCCGCAATATTAAACTGCGAAGCACTGAAAACTAAATTGCGTACGAGAGCTCTATTAAACCATTCGATCTTAACATAAAGGGTCATGATGTGTTGTAAGACTAGACTATTTTTTACGACGTTTACTATGGATCGGTCCCTTATATATATATATATATATATATATATATATATATATATATATATATATATGATATGTATTTGCTATGAAATAAAAAGTGGTATATAACATCTACACCTTCTGTTTAACAAATGAATGGATGCGATTTGAATTGGGTAAACGTCGTCTGCTAGAAGTACTAGCGGACGTGGTTAATGAAATATTTTATCACTTTTGCCCCCACTTAGCCAAGAAGACCAATCAGTTCAAAGCGAAATTAACTACGTCCACTAGAATTACTAGCGAACACATATTAACTAAGTGAATTGAGGGAAAAGGTGTAAGACCCCAATTTTTATAAATAAAGATGAATTTTCTATAAATATTATTTTTGAATATTATGGAGTTAATTTGATATAATGTTATAGTTGTGGGTAATATTTATAAATTTTGCAAAGTAAGCAAGTTGTTATAAAATATTCGTTTGGTCGGAGAATATTCTTTTTGTCGAGGAATATTCGTACGACGGCACAATCATTGGTGGACCCCACAACGGAATTATTGTCGGATTGAGAAAACGACAGAATTATCTTTCTATAAAAATAACGGCTGAGGTGTTACCGTTAAAACCGTTTAAAACTGTTGAACTACTCGGTAGTAAAAGTACAGTAATACGCGTGGTTGCATAGTAGCACACGGTATTGATTATTGATGCTTACGTGAGAAGTCACTCAGCTATACTCAATTATTGCTACAGTAATTGCTGCATCATATCTCTTAAATTATTGTCATAGTATCATCTGTATAATATGTTATATTATTAAATCAATAATTGAGACGTTGTGGTAAGTTTATGGGGGGCCATATGTCATCATCTAAGAGTCTCTTCGTCAATAGTATTTACCTTGGTCAATAGTAATTACCTTCGTCAATAGTATTTACCTTGGTCAATAGTAATTACCTTCGTCAATAGTATTTACCTTGGTCAATAGTAATTACCTTCGTCAATAGTATTTACCTTGGTCAATAGTAATTACCTTCGTCAATAGTATTTACCTTGGTCAATAGTAATTACTTTCGTCAATAGTAGTTGTCCCTTCAATATTACCAAGAGTCATTTGACCCTTCGTTAAGACCAAGAGTCATTTGACCCTTCGTTAAGACCAAGAGCCACCCTCGGTTTTTCTATAAATAGAGGCCTTCACGAATTCATTCAAGCTATAGAGAGAGAAAGTATAGAGAGAATAAGAGAGAGAGAATAAAAGTATTCTGCTACATCACTTTTCCAATATCCAGTTCTTTTAAGGTAGGGAATATTATTTCTTTTATATTCATGAAGAGAACTTCTGTTATTCCATTTGTTATTATTCTGTTGGAATAACCAGTATACGCGGTCTACCCTATACTTGGTGACATTCTTCTATTATTCTGTTGGAACATCCTGTCTGTGTGTTTTACACCGGACCTGGTTCCGTTTATTATTCTGTTGGAACATCCTGTCTGTGTGTTTTACACCGGACCTGGTTCCGTTTTATTATTATTCTGTTGGAATATCCTGTCTGTGTGTTTTACACCGGACCTGGTTCCATTATTTATTATTCTGTCGGAATATCCTGTCTGTGCGTTTACGCCGGACCTGGTTCCATTATTTATTATTCTATTGGAATAACCTGTCTGTGCGGTCTATCGCATGCATGGTGATTTCTTTTGTTATTCCATTCTTTATTGTACTCAGTTGGTTAAGTTTTGACTTCTATACTCCATGAAAGTTGTGGAATATCCTTGATAGTTGCGTTTCATCCAGTATCTTTTCAAGAAAATATTCTTCTAAGCATTCTTGAATTTTACTCCACAATGCAGTATCATGTTGACAATTTGGACGTTGTTAATTCCTGGATAAATTAATTCTTGAACTTGTTTTATTGAATTCTTATATCATTGTCATCATCCTCATGTTTATAAAATGTTGAAAGTCATCTGTGGCATGTAGTGCATAGATGGACTTGGTATGATTATGACCAGGGATTATTCGGTATAATCATGACCGTAATGTTACAAATGATGTGGTAAAAGTCCTCATTGGCCCGTAGTGCATTGATGGACAGTTGTTGGCATGATCATGACCATTAATGAATATACGAATATCCTTGGCCGTAGTGCAGGGGTGATTCGATGATGTGGATTATTTTATTAAGCTGAGTCCCAGCGATCACAGTGTTGAAAAATTTTTTAAATCATAAAAGATAGTAGAGTTTATTTTCTACTTGACTCTTTTAATGGATTGCTTGTTCCGCTACAGCTAAACTTGATGTCTATTATATTTTATCAGTTTAACATTGTTGAAGGCTAATGATAATTTATTCTGCATTATATTAGTCATAATATTTCTTACTGGGCTAGTTGAGCTCACCCTTTCTTTCACTGTTCTCTTCAGGAAATGAGAACGTAGCTGGGGCAAGTCGGGGAACGGAGTGATGGTCCGAAGAATAGTATTAGTTAGTAGTCCTCACTATTCTATGTAATGGTGTGTTAATAAATGTAATGAGGACTCCTTTTGAGTATGAATACTCTCTAGAAGATAATATTTGTATTCAAACTCACAATTTATATTTTGTCGTATTGTACACGACAGTTGTATTATTAAGTTGTATTTGTATTCTGTACTATGTATCTGACGACCCAAGATGGGTGATGTATACCTAATTTTGGGGGCGTCACAAAAGGTAATGAAGGTAAATTGTTGTACTGAATGATCAAGCTGCTGCGATTCCCCAATTCGAACGCATGAACTAGGGTATGCAAATATATGCAAATTGACAACAACTTGTAGAAATTTGAGCTTGTTCGTCCATTATATCAACATTTAATCAGTAAATTTTTCATTTAATCTCCCAAATCCGTACCTAAATTGATATGTTTTGCTGCCATTTTAAGTTTCATGAGATTTACTTTCTTCTGTTCTTTTCTTCATGATGCGAGTGATAATTTATTTATTCTCACCTTCAAGTATTACATCTTTTACAATCTCAATTACGGTTCTTTGGTCGTACTTCTTGGCTAAGTGGAGGCAAAAGTGGCAAAATATTTCATTAACCACGTCCGCTAGTATTTCTAGTGGACGACGTTTACCCAATTCAAATCGCAGCCATTCATTTGTTAAACGGATATACCACTTTTTATTCCATAGCAAATACGTACTATGGATCATTCCCCATATATATATATATATATATATAATATGTGTGTGTGACAGCTAGGCTTACACGGTTAACTCCTGCCTTAATCTCTAACGTAGAAGACAAAATAAATTTTGAAAGCATCAACGAAATGTAAAACATAAGATCCTATCAACCTTATATATTTACATTAATTGTTTCAAGTACTTCCAATTTTACATTTCTGTTCTCTGCCTTTGCCAATTATCTTAAAAATATGAACACTTCTACCTATAATTTTTGATCCTGGTGGTGGCAAAGCAACGATGCCAATGACCAAATTGCTCGAATACTCCTCGGCCTCGCCCTTGTTCTTTTCACAATTTCATGGTTCTCATGGATTTTCATTGAAAATTCGAAACCAAAACAATTACCATTGCCACCTGGGCCGAAAGGCCTCCCGGTGGTAGGAAGCCTCCCCTTTTTGAAGCCCGAGCTCCATTCCTACCTAGCTGGCCTGGCTCGGATTTACGGTCCGATCCTAACCCTTAGGCTTGGTAGGAAGGTAAACATCGTGGTCACCTCACCCGTCTTGGCGCGTGAGGTGCTCAAAGACCACGATGTTACCTTTGCGAACCGTGATGTCCCGGCTGTGACCAAAGCCATGGACTACGGGGGTTGTGACATTGTGTGGACACCCTATGGGCCCGAGTGGCGAATGTTGAGAAAAGTTTGTGTACGCAAAATGATCGGGAAAGCCCCCCTGGACTCTGTGTACAGCCAGCGGCGGAACGAGATTCGAAACACAATTAAACACTTGTATAGTCAGGCCGAGTGTCCGGTTAACTTGGGTGAACAAATGTTCTTGACTGTGCTTAATGTAATAACAAACATGTTGTGGGGTGGTACGGTTCAGGGCAAAGAAAGGGAGAGTATTGGGGCAGAATTCAGGCAGGTGGTGGGTGAGGTGTCGGCCCAAGTGGGGAAGCCAAATATATCGGATTTTTTTCCTGGTTTGGCCCAGTTTGATTTGCAAGGGATCGAGAAGAAGATGAAGAGTGTAACCATGAAACTTGATCGAATATTCGATGCAATGATCGAGCAACGGTTGAAAATGGATGGGGATGGCGGGAAAGAGAGCAAAGATTTTTTGCAGGTTTTATTGAAGCTCAGGGATGAAGAAGATGCCAAAACACCTCTAACCATGAACCATCTTAAAGCCTTGCTCTTGGTACGCATGCATATTCTTATTTGTCCAGGACTGTTAAGTTTTAACATCATTCTACATAAGAGATTAGAAAATATTTCATTTAGATGAGCTACGTACAATATTTTTGAACCAAAAATACATCAAAACCCTAATGAACACTACTAATGTTCAGTTTTTACTTTATTAATTAATTATGATTTAGGAATCAAAAGGTAATTAATTAAGTTCACAGGCTTTGTACGTAACTATTTGGATAAACTAGAACTATATATAATTATATCTAATCAGATGATGATTTTATTTATGTTTATCATTTTGTCCTGTCTAAATTGAAGGCAAATACATATTAAACATTTTCTATGATTGAATAAATAAGGTAAGGTCGTCTAGGCAGGCGATAATGATGGTTTGTATATATTCCATTCATTTAATATATAATTAATTAATTGTCCGGCCATAGTGATGGTGTTTAATTTATTATATTTCCCTTTCTATGACGATCACAACACCAAAATCAATGTTCTTACTATGAGCTGTGGAAAAGCAAATGATCTTAACAAGAGTGGGGAACATGATTGAGAAAAATAATTAATTCTTTAAAAAAAATGTAGCATCTAATTAAATTTTGTTATAAATGTACGTTAAAATTGGCTAAAATAAATTAATTTATGTACAAGTGATGCAATAATTAACCTTCGGACACGCGTGCAGGATATGGTGGTGGGAGGTACAGACACCAGCTCGAACACTATTGAATTGGCCATGGCTGAGCTGATGAACAAACCAGAAATGATGGAAAAAGCCCAGCAAGAAATTGATAGCATAGTTGGAAATGATAACACAGTGGAAGAGTCTCACCTTCAGAAACTACACTACTTAAATGCCATAATGAAAGAGGTTTTTCGGTTGCACCCTGCTCTTCCACTCTTGGTGCCTCATTCCCCTAGCGAGTCCTGTATAATTGGAGGCTACACAATTCCAAAAGGCGCTCGTGTTTTCGTGAACGTTTGGGCAATACAACGAGACCCCTCCATTTGGGAAAATCCGTTGGAGTTTCGTCCTGAGAGATTTGTGGATGGAAAATTGGAGTATAGTGGAAATGACTTCACCCATTTGGGTCTGGCCGAAGAGTTTGTGCAGGAATAGCAATGGCTGAGAGGATGGTGATGTTTTCACTTGCTTCACTTTTGCATTCTTTTAATTGGAAATTACCTGTGGGAGAGAAGCTAGACCTTTCAGAGAAGTTTGGAATTGTATTGAAAAAGAAAATACCTTTGATTGCAGTACCAACTCCTAGGCTATCCGAGCCACAGTACTAAAATTCTCTATAACCAGGCAGGCTCGCCTAAAATGTCCCTTCATATTTTCAATCAATTTGATGAGAGCCACCTTTCGAGTAAAGAGTAGCTAGCGGAAGGTATTTTACATCTGTGAATGTAAAATATTGGTGATGTAGAGACGGTCATATCCGTGAGACTGTTGCTATAGATCAATTTGATATGAAATTAGGGGATAAAGACCATAATGACAATAATAACTAAAGGCTGTGTGACGTGAGCAAAGGCGAGAGTCGAGCCTAGCCACGGTCAGCTACCGTGGCTATATCCCTTGTTTTTCTTGTAATGTGCCCAAATGTTATAAAAAGTGAATTGTTAAATCCACAATATTTTTTGTTATTTCTACAGCAAAAATAACGTTATAAATATATAGCGACGGTTTTTACCGTCGCTATAGCGCTATAAGATCTATAGCGACACTCTATTATAAAAATTATATTTTTTGTGAATTTAATGATTTCCTTATCATAAACACGTGCATTATTACATATAGAACAACAAAAAGTCGAGCATTCTCCAACTCAAAGCCACTATTATTAAACACATGAAATCTCATATTTTTGCATGCTTCGCTCGCATATGCATAATTATAATTTTTTGAAAAAATCAAAATCAAAAATTAACTCGAGAATATCAGTTAAACCTATTGTGTATGTATCTTCTACGTACAACAGTCGGCGTACAACCCTTTTCCTCAAACCAATAGGTCCATGGGATATATCCTCCTAGCTCGTGCGCCTAAAAGTTATATACTAATATTCAATAATGACAAAGTTTTAAAAATATTACTGACGTTTATTTCGATATTTCATCTTCACCTTGAACTATTTTTTTTTTAAAAATATATTTAACGTTATAAATTTTGGATTAATTATGCCCCTCGTTAAAAAAAATTCAACTAGACAAACGGATGTGCTGGACAACTGACACGTGGCAAAAATAAAATTTAATAAAAAAAATTAATCATTTCTCTTCCTCCTCATCCTCTCTCTTTCTTCCCTCTTCCTCGTCATTCTCTCTCCTCCATCGTCCTTATCAAATTTGTCAAAGATCGAGACTTAATCTGATCGGATCTCTTGCCGAAGACAATATCACCGAGGCTCAGGCTCATCTTCCTCCCTCCTTCTCTCTCATCTTCCATAGGTAGTATATGTATGTAATTCAAACCATACTTTATTATGCTATAAAAAATCAAATTTATTTTTATGTTTTTTACTTCTTTCTGTGCAGATCAAGTAAGAGCTCTGAACAGAGATAGAGTTTTGGAACAGAGGATGATGGAGAGATAAGACTACATAAATCAGAGAGATGAGATTAGATCTTGAACAGAGGATGATGGAGTTTTGATTGAGAAATCCATTTTGGTTTTGAATTTTATTATTTATTTTCAATAAAATTTGTGAGGGATTTGATCTGGGCATTTCAAATTTGGTGAAGATGGCCTTGAATTAGGTCTAGATTTAGGGTTTCATTTGATGCTCAGTAAAGGTTTATTGGGCATATAAACCCTCTATTCTCTCTCTCTAAAATTCAACAAAACAAGAGCAAAAGTTTGAAAATCACAACTTTAATTAGTATTTATATTTTGTTGATGAGCCTCCTTCACATAACAATCATGCTCAGAGGCTGTTTATCCTTCTAATCGAATCCAAACCAATCAAGCAAAAGAAGAGTACGAAGAATGACGAGGAAGAGGGCAGAAAGAGAGAGAAAAGGAAAAAGAAATGATTAATTTTTTTTATTAAATTTTATTTTTGTCACGTGTCAGTTGCCCAACACATCCGTTTGTCTAGTTGGATTTTTTTTAACAGGAGGGGCACAATTGACCCAAAATTTATAACGTTAAATGTATTTTTGGAAAAAAAAAAAATTCAAAATAGAAGTGGGACATCGAGATAAATGTCAGGAGTATATTTGAATCTTTAACCTATTCTAGTATGAGAAAATGACTCAACTTAACTAAACTTTAGGCTTTGGCCTAGAACAAGTGTAATACTCGATTAAATAATAACAATAATATATAATTAGAGAATAGAATAGAAACTAATAATTATTTATATAAAATTTAAATCAATTAAAATAAATCAGTCAAACTGTAACAACCCTTTAATTTTAAAAAGAACTCTTCCTTAGTCATCTATTTTGTAAAGGAATTTTATGTATTTAAATCATTATATAACAAGAGAAAGGAATATTCAGAGAGAGAGAGAACGTTAAATTATTTGGCTTTGAAAGTATTGCAGAGCAGAGAAAAAAAATTTCAAAGAACTTGTTTCTTTTTAATTTCGTGTTACGCAATATATATCGCCTTTAATTTTGTGTTTCGCAATATCAAGGTAAGTGGTTTTCAGAACTATTTAGTGTTTTTAAATTATCGTTTATTTTTATGTATACGTTAATAATTACTTGGATGCCTAAATGTATGGTTTCAAAATTCGTTATGTTTTATTAATTAAGACTTCCATTTAAATTAAAATGTTATGTTCTTCTATTTAAACTTCAGATCAAGTATTTATTTTTGAACTGTGAAATGATATTATATGATTTTGAAGTGTGAAAAAGTATCGTTTAGAATATCGATAATTTTGAGGAAGTTTTTGAAGTTCTTAGTCTGACTATGTATAAAATCTGTTATTAATTACGTTTAGTTTTTGGGCTAATATAAGACCAACTAAGGGGTACACCTTTTAGATGTCATTTGGGTAGCGTTCATATTTTATAAATACCTTAGTAAGGTGCATGATCATTGACGTTATCAAACTTTTGGGCCGTGTTATAGGGCTACTGTAACCTTAGTCGTCGCTAAGGCTGTTGATTAAAAGGTATATTGTATATATTGAAATCATTTTTGAATGTAAAATTCGTTTTGTAGTTATCTGTTTTAGTTTTGCAAAGTATATTTATTATTGTTATCTGTAAGACCCCAACTTTTATAAATAAAGATGAATTTTCTATAAATATCATTTCCGAATATTATGGAGTTAATTTGATATAATGTTATAGTTGTGGGTAATATTTATAAATTTGTAAAGTACACAAGTTGTTATATAATATTCGATTGGTCGGGGAATATTCGTTTTAACAGGGAATATTCGTACAACGGCACAATCATTGGTGAACCCCACAACGGAATTATTGTCGGATTGAGAAAATGACAAAAATATTTTATTAAAAATAACGGCGGAAGTTTTACCATTGATACTGTTGAACTACTCGGTAGTAAAAGTACATCAATACGTGTGGCTGCATAGTAGCACACGGTATTGATTATTAATGCTTATGTGAGAAGTCACTCAGTTTGATTCAATTATTGTCAGTTAATAATATGAATTATTTAGCGATAATGACGTTTTGTTTTATTCGTATTATTAACGTAATAAAACAGAAACATCTTTTTATATAAAACAGAATATTTTATTAAAGTTATTTTATAAATAGAATATATTATATTTTATTTAAAAGATTTTTCTTTAAATATGGACCGTCAGATTAAAGTAATCAATCTGGACCGTTCATGGATTAGTTACTATGCATTCTATTTTTCTATAAATAGCAGCTCATTCCTTCATTATTTCTTACGAATTCACTGAACTCTAGAGAGAGAAACTATAGAGAGAAACTATAGAGAAAGAGAAGAAGAGTATTCTGCTACTTAACTACTTCCTTATTTCAGCTCTTCTTTAAAACGGTAAGGGGTGTTATTCTTTCTTATTCATGAAGAGAACTGTTGTTATTCTATTTATTATTATTCTGTTGGAATAACCTGTATACGCGGTCTACCCTATACTTGGTGACATTCTTCTATTATTCTGTTGGAACATCTTGTCTGTGTGTTTTACACCAGACCTGATTCCGTTTTTATTATTATTCTGTTGGAACATTCTGTCTGTGTGTTTTACACCGGACCTGGTTCCGTATTGTTATTATTCTGTTGGAAAATCCTGTCTGTGTGTTTTACACCGGACCTGGTTCCATTATTTATTATTCTGTCGGAATATCCTGTCTGTGCGTTTACGCCGGACCTGGTTCCATTATTTATTATTCTGTTGGAATAACCTGTCTGTGCGGTCTATCGCATGCATGGTGATTTCTTTTGTTATTCCATTCTTTATTATACTCAGTTGGTTAAGTTTTGACTTCTATACTCCATAAAATTTGTGGAATATCCTTGATAATTGCGGTTCATCCAGTATCTTTTTATGAAAATATTCTTCTAAGCACTCTTGAATTTTACTCCACAAAGCAGTATCATGTTGACAATTTGGACGTTGTTAATTCTTGGATAAATTAATTCTTGAACTTGTTTTATTGAATTCTTATATCATTGTCATCATCCTCATGTTTATAAAATGTTGAAAGTTATCTGTGGCCTGTAGTGCATAGATGGACTTGGTATGATTATGACCAGGAATTATTCGGTATAATCATGACCGTAATATTACAAATGATATGGTAAAAGTCCTCATTGGTCCGTAGTGCATTGATGGACAGTTGTTGGCATGATCATGACCATTAATGAATACACGAATATCCTTGCCCGTAGTGCAGGGGTGATTCGATGATGTGAATTATTTTATTAAGTTGAGTCCCAGCGATAACAGTGTTGAAAAACCTTTTAAATCATAAAAGATAGTAGAGTTTATTTTCTACTTGACTCTTTTAATGGATTGCTTGTTCCGCTGCAGTTAAACTTGATGTCTATTATATTTTATCAGTTTAACATTGTTGAAGGCTAATGATAATTTATTCTGCATTATCTTAGTCATAATATTTCTTACTGGGCTAGTTGAGCTCACCCTTTCTTTCACTGTTCTCTTCAGAAAATGAGAACGTAGCTGGGGCAAGTCGGGGAACGAAGTGATGGTTCGAATGATAGTATTAGTTAGTAGTCCTCACTATTCTATGTAATAGTGTGTTAATAAATGTAATGAGGACTCCTTTTGAGTATGAATACTCTCTAGAAGACAATATTTGTATTCAAACTCACAGTTTATATTTTGTCATATTGAACACGACAGTTGTATTATTAAGTTGTATTTAAATTCTGTACCATGTATCTGACGACCCAAGATGGGTGATGTATACCTAATTTTGGGGGCGTCACATTATCGAACAAAAAGAATTTCAAAAAATTATTTTGTAAACTGTACTTGATCCGACTAAATAAGAAGGATTGCTCTTTGTTGGGCTTCATCGTTCACCCCTTTACAGATTTTTACAAGTACCATCGTTGAAAGCTGAGCACTTATTTTATACGATTTGGATAGCTGGAGTTTAGTTTATGATGTTATTTCTTTTAATGTTGAATTTTGATAATAAAAAAAAAATTAGTTTCGGGGAGTTACGTCTCTGTTATTCGAATTTGGTATTTATCGGTATTTCATTTGAATTGGATTGAAAGATATTTATTGTTGGATTTAGTTTAAGATTATTGTTCGAGTTTTTTAATTGGGCTGCGCAAGATTGATATTGTTGCCTTGCGGGTCTTTGAGCTTGCGGCGTACAGCACTTCGGACATGTAGCGAGTTCGGGGTGTTATAACAAGGTACAAAGACAAAAACAAAACAAAAAAAAATAAACTTTTTAAAAAAATTAAACTGTATAAATTAAATAGATAGTGCGTACAAAATTATGAGAATAATTAATTAATTTAATATTGTGAATCACTACTAGTAGTATAATTGCAAAAATATAATTCTAGCTTATAAGGTACTCAAAAGTCAAGCCTACCTAGTGGCATTGAAGAATAAGAAACATTATTGAAGTCAACACAATGGTACCAAGTGAAGCTCATATGGGATTCGATAAAGAAAGTAGAATACTCCAGTTTTTTATTATGAAGTATTGGTAATGTGACGCCCCCAAAATTAGGTATACATCACCCATCTTGGGTCGTCAGATACATAGTACAGAATACAAATACAACTGATTAATACATCTGTCGTGTACAATACGACAAAACATAAACTGTGAGTTTGAATACAAATATTATCTTCTAGAGAGTATTCATACTCAAAAGGAGTCCTCATTACATTTATTAACACACCATTACATAGAATAGTGAGGACTACTAACTAATACTATCATTCGGACCATCACTCCGTACCCCGACTTGTCCCAGCTACGTTCTCATTTCCTGAAGAGAACAGTGAAAGAAAGGGTGAGCTCAACTAGCCCAGTAAGAAATATTATGACTAAGATAATGCAGAATAAATTATCATTAGCCTTCAACAATGTTAAACTGATAAAATATAATAGACATCAAGTTTAACTGCAGCGGAACAAGCAATCCATTAAAAGAGTCAAGTAGAAAATAAACTCTACTATCTTTTATGATTTAAAAGATTTTCCAACACTGTGATCGCTGAGACTCAGCTTAATAAAATAATCCACATCATCGAATCACCCCTGCACTACGGCCAAGGATATTCGTATATTCATTAATGGTCATGATCATGCCAACAACTGTCCATCAATGCACTACGGGCCAATGAGGACTTTTACCACATCATTTGTAACATTACGGTCATGATTATACCGAATAATCCCTGGTCATAATCATACCAAGTCCATCTATGCACTACAGGCCACAGATGACTTTCAACATTTTATAAACATGAGGATGATGACAATGATATAAGAATTCAATAAAACAAGTTCAAGAATTAATTTATCCAGGAATTAACAACGTCCAAATTGTCAACATGATACTGCATTGTGGAGTAAAATTCAAGAATGCTTAGAAGAATATTTTCTTGAAAAGATACTGGATGAAACGCAACTATCAAGGATATTCCACAAATTTCATGGAGTATAGAAGTCAAAACTTAACCAACTGAGTATAATAAAGAATGGAATAACAAAAGAAATCACCATGCATGCGATAGACCGCACAGACAGGTTATTCCAACAGAATAATAAATAATGGAACCAGGTCCGGCGTAAACGCACAGACAGGATATTCCGACAGAATAATAAATAATGGAACCAGGTCCGGTGTAAAACACACAGACAGGATGTTCCAACAGAATAATAATAAAAACGGAACCAGGTCCGGTGTAAAACACACAGACAGGATGTTCCAACAGAATAATAAACGGAACCAGGTCCGGTGTAAAACACACAGACAGGATGTTCCAACAGAATAATAAACGGAACCAGGTCCGGTGTAAAACACACAGACAGGATGTTCCAACAGAATAATAGAAGAATGTCACCAAGTATAGGGTAGACCGCGTATACTGGTTATTCCAACAGAATAATAACGAATGGAATAACAGAAGTTCTCTTCATGAATATAAAAGAAATAATATTCCCTACCTTAAAAGAACTGGATATTGGAAAAGTGATGTAGCAGAATACTTTTAGTCTCTCTCTCTCTTATTCTCTCTATACTTTCTCTCTCTATAGCTTGAATGAATTCGTGAAAAATAATGAAGCCCTAGGCCTCTATTTATAGAAAAACTGAGGGTGGCTCTTGGTCTTAACGAAGGGTCAAATGACTCTTGGTCTTAACGAAGGGTCAAATGACTCTTGGTAATATTGAAGGGACAACTACTATTGACGAAAGTAATTACTATTGACCAAGGTAAATACTATTGACGAAGGTAATTACTATTGACCAAGGTAAATACTATTGACGAAGGTAATTACTATTGACCAAGGTAAATACTATTGACGACGGTAATTACTATTGACGACGGTAATTACTATTGACGACGGTAATTACTATTGACGAAGAGACTCTTAGATGATGACATATGGCCCCCCATAAAATAACCAAACTTACCACAACGTCTCAATAATATAACATATTATACAGATGATACTATGACAATAATTTAAGAGATATGATGCAGCAATTACTGTAGCAATAATTGAGTATAGCTGAGTGACTTCTCACGTAAGCATCAATAATCAATACCGTGTGCTACTATGCAACCACGCGTATTACTGTACTTTTACTACCGAGTAGTTCAACAGTTTTAACGATTTTAACGGTAACACCTCAGCCGTTATTTTTATAGAAAGATAATTCTGTCGTTTTCTCAATCCGACAATAATTCCGTTGTGGGGTCCACCAATGATTGTGCCGTCGTACGAATATTCCCCGACAAAAAGAATATTCCCCGACCAAACGAATATTTTATAACAACTTGCTTACTTTGCAAAATTTATAAATATTACCCACAACTATAACATTATATCAAATTAACTCCATAATATTCAAAAATGATATTTATAGAAAATTCATCTTTATTTATAAAAGTTGGGGTCTTACAACCTCCCCTTCTTATGAAATTTCGCCCTCGAAATTAGGGTACGTACCTGGTATGTCGAAGAGGTAAGGATACCTTGATTTCATTTCTGATTCTAACTCCCAAGTCATTTCCTCAACATCGTGGTTTCTCCACAAAACTTTAACTTGAGGTATAACCTTGGAGCGTAGAATATGTTCCTTCTTATCCAAGATTTGAACAGGAACTTCTTCATACGTCAAATCCTCCGCTATTTCGTCCGGTTCTAACTCAATAATGTGGTTCGGGTCTTCCACATATTTGCGTAACATGGATATGTGGAAAACGTTATGAACACGAGACATACTTGGCGGTAAAGCGAGTCTATAAGCCACAGTTCCTACTCGATCGAGGATTAAAAATGGACCGATGAATCGAGGATTTAGCTTTCCTCTCTTTCCAAATCTCGTAACTCCTTTCCATGGAGCAACACGTAAGAACACATGATCTCCTACATCAAATTCCACGTCCTTTCGATGAAGATCAGCATAACTCTTTTGTCGATCTTGTGAGGTTTTTATACGTTGTCGGATCGTTTGAATCTTTTCTGTAGTCATACGTACCAACTCCGGTCCCAACAACGTTGCTTCGCCCACCTCATCCCAGCATACTGGAGAACGACATTTTCTTCCATACAATGCTTCGAATGGAGCCATGCCAATACTTGCTTGATAACTGTTGTTGTAGGAAAACTCCACCAATGGTAAGAACTTGTCCCAACTTCCTTTGAAGTCAAAGACACAGAGTCTTAATAGATCTTCAAGAGTTTGAATAGTCCTCTCTGATTGTCCGTCCGTCTGAGGATGATATGCTGAACTAAATCGTAACTCCGTGCCCATAGCTTTTTGTAAACTAACCCAAAATCGTGAAGTGAATCTTGGGTCTCGGTCAGAAACTATGGATACTGGCATACCATGCAGTCTTACAATCTCGTTTATGTACATACGAGCAAGACGTTCAAGTGTATAAGTTTCTCGTATCGGTAAGAAATGAGCAGACTTGGTCAATCTATCAACAATGACCCAAATCGCATCAATACCTTGAGAAACCCTAGGAAGACCGGTAACGAAATCCATGGTAATGTGCTCCCACTTCCATTCTGGAATTTCAAGTGGTTGCAATGGACCTTTTGGTACTTGATGCTCCGCTTTGACTCGTTGACAAGTTAGACACCTTGAGATAAACAACGCTATCTCTCTCTTCATATTGCTCCACCAAAATGTATGACGAAGATCATGATACATTTTGGTACTTCCAGGATGGATTGCAAACGGTGTGTTGTGCGCCTCCATCATGATTTCATACTTTAAATCAGGGTTGTTAGGAACACAAAGTCTGGAGTTGACTCGAAGTATTCCTTCTTCATCGATTCTTGCTTCCGGCATAGCACCTTCTTGCACTTTCTTCTTCATACGCATCAGCTCCAGGTCTGTAGCTTGAGCAGCTTTAACTTTATCGATTAAAGTCGGTTCTACTCGTATATTCGCCATCATCACATGGGTCCCTGGAGTCTTTAACTCTATCTCCATCCTTTGCAAATCACACAAAATGGGTCTTTGTGTTGACAATATCGCACTCGTACTTGCATATGATCTTCTACTCAATGCGTCAGCTACCACGTTCGCTTTTCCAGGATGGTATTGAATGGTATGATCATAATCTTTCAACAGTTCAAGCCAACGTCGTTGTCGCATGTTGAGTTCCTTTTGAGTGAAGAAATATTTGAGGCTTTTATGATCCGTAAAGATCTCCACCTTCTCCCCATACAAGTAATGCCTCCAAATTTTAAGTGCAAAGACAACAGCTGCCAACTCTAGATCATGAGTAGGATAATTCCTCTCATATTCCTTGAGTTGTCTTGATGCATAGGCTATGACTTTTCCATGTTGCATGAGAACACATCCCAACCCTTTGCTCGAAGCATCACTGTAGATGACAAATCCCTCCGAGCCAGATGGTATTGTTAGAACAGGTGCTGAAATGAGTCTCCTCTTGAGTTCTTGAAAACTCTGCTCACATTCTTCGCTCCAACCGAACTTTGTATCTTTTCGAGTCAGCTGAGTTAATGGAGTAGCGATTCGAGAAAATCCTTCCACGAATCTCCGATAATAACCAGCTAAACCAAGAAAGCTACGTACTTCGGTCACTGATTTAGGTTGCTCCCAGCTTTGAATAGCTTCAATCTTTGCCGGGTCAACCGATATTCCACGACTTGATACTACGTGCCCAAGGAATGCTACCTCTTCCAGCCAGAACTCGCATTTCTTCAACTTGGCATAAAGTTTGTATTCACGAAGCTTTTGGAGTACCAGCCTCAAGTGTTGCTCATGATCTTCACGGCTTTTGGAATAAACAAGGATGTCATCGATAAAGACGACCACAAAGTGATCCAAATATTCCTTGAATACCCTGTTCATCATATCCATGAAGGCAGCAGGAGCATTAGTCAATCCAAAAGACATAACTAAGAATTCATAATGCCCGTACCGAGTTCTGAAGGCAGTCTTTGGAATATCCTCAGTTCTAACCTTCAGCTGATGATATCCAGAACGAAGATCGATCTTTGAAAAGAATTGTGCTCCTTGCAACTGGTCAAACAGGTCATCAATACGTGGCAATGGGTACCTATTTTTGATGGTGACATGATTCAACTCCCGATAATCAATACAAAGTCGCATACTCCCATCTTTCTTCTTCACGAACAGAACAGGAGCACCCCAAGGAGAAGTACTAGGACGAATAAAACCAATGTCTAACAATTCCTGCAGTTGGGTCTTTAACTCCTGAAGTTCAATAGGAGCCATTCGATATGGGGCTTTGGAAATGGGTTTTGTACCGGGTTCAAGATCGATACAAAATTCAATTTCACGCTCTGGGGGTAGGCCAGGAAGTTCTTCAGGGAATACGTCAGGGAATTTATTAACAATAGAAATATCATTCAAAACTGACGTATTTTTGTTTAGATCTGTGACATGAGCTAAGAAAGCTTGACATCCGTTTTTCAATAAACGAATAGCTTTATGGCTTGAGATGACAGCGATTGATTTTAATGGTTTGGTTGCTTGAATTCGCATAATAGGTCGATTAGGAATATGAAAGCTAACAACCTTACGAAAACAATCAATTTTTGCATAATGAGTAGTTAACCAATCAATCCCTAGAATCACGTCAAATGCAAGTATTTTTAATGAAATCAGATCGATAGGTAATGTGTGGGTACCAACTTGAACCAAACAAGACTTATAAACAGTGGAGGTAATGAAGGTTTCTCCCAACGGAGTTTCCACAGATAAGTCAAAGTCTAATTTCTCCGGAATCAAATTTAATCGATGAGCGCAAGTAGGAGAAATAAAAGAATGGGTTGAACCGGTATCAAATAAAGTATAAACTTCTTTAGAGTTTATGATAAGCTTACCCGTGATGACCTCATTCGGGTTCCTTGCTCTCTGGGAGTTCACAACAAACGCTCTCCCTTGCACAACCGGTTTTGACTTTTCTGGGACGGCTTTTGGTGCCTCCATCCTAGCTGAATTTGTTTTCGGTAAACGACAAAATCGGGCTAAATGACCTTCTCTTCCACAATTATAACATGCTTTGGACGGCATCGCGCAGTTTGGACTGATGTGCCCCTCCCCTCCGCATTTGAAACATATGATAGGTGGTCGTTCTCCTTCCTTAACGACAGGTGCTGGTGCTGACGTCTTTCCATCATTGTTGAATCTCCTCTTCTTGAAATGTCCATTCTTATTGTTTTGGCCCTGATTACCACCGAAGTGGTTACCATTTCTGGCCTGTTGATTCCCTCCACGCTTGTTGTCACCGCTTCGATGACTGCTCTCACTGGTATTATCATTTTGCCGGCTGCTCTCTTTTGGTTGCGTTGTCTCGTTATCGCGCTCCACCAACTGAGCCCTATTTACAACATCTGAATACAAACACAGTTTATGAGAAACAAGATGTTGACGTATCTCCGGCTTCAAACCTCTTAAAAACATCCGCGTCATTCTTTCTTCATTATCCACCAGGTGGGACGCAAACCGGGATAACTCCGCAAATTTTGCCTCGTACTGCGACACGGTCATATTATTCTGCTCCAATTTGATGAACTCCACCTCCTTCATGTGACGAATACTCTCGGAAAAGTATTTGTCGTTAAACAGCTCTTGGAACTTCTCCCAAGACATCTTCAGTGCGGCAGGTTGAGTACGCTTTATCGATTCCCACCAGTAATCTGCCTCTCCTCGCAACATAAAGGCGGCAAAGGGAACCTTTTGCTCCTCGGAGCAACCCAAGACATCAAATATCTTGGTGATCTGCTTTATCCATGTTTCAGCTACAAGTGGTTTGGGTTCTCCCTTAAACTCCGGTGGTCCCAGCTCCTTAAACTGTTTAGCGGTGACCGCCTGAGAGTTTCCAGTATTTCCACCTACGTTGTGGACAGGAGCCGCTTTCACCTGTTGTTGCATGAATTGCATAAAGCCTCTGAACATTTGATCATTCATCATTTGGTCAGTGTTGTTGTTTGCATGAGGATTGACACCTTCCTGATGCACATTATCCTGATTATTGATATGTGGTGAATCAACAGTCGTCTGTGCTCCATTGCTATTCTCAACATTCTCAGATGCCATTTTCAGATACTGCCACAAAATAAAAATTAATTGATATGTCATATATTATCCTTATATTATGACCGACCAATTAAATACCATGCAAATAAACTTAGGTATGTCATACTAGCGAAGGAATTCCCCGTCTCTCCCCTCCTAGTTCTATTCTCACATCTTAGCCAGGGATCATATCCCTAAGCTCTGATACCAACTGTGACGCCCCCAAAATTAGGTATACATCACCCATCTTGGGTCGTCAGATACATAGTACAGAATACAAATACAACTTATTAATACAACTGTCGTGTACAATACGACAAAACATAAACTGTGAGTTTGAATACAAATATTATCTTCTAGAGAGTATTCATACTCAAAAGGAGTCCTCATTACATTTATTAACACACCATTACATAGAATAGTGAGGACTACTAACTAATACTATCATTCGGACCATCACTCCGTACCCCGACTTGTCCCAGCTACGTTCTCATTTCCTGAAGAGAACAGTGAAAGAAAGGGTGAGCTCAACTAGCCCAGTAAGAAATATTATGACTAAGATAATGCAGAATAAATTATCATTAGCCTTCAACAATGTTAAACTGATAAAATATAATAGACATCAAGTTTAACTGCAGCGGAACAAGCAATCCATTAAAAGAGTCAAGTAGAAAATAAACTCTACTATCTTTTATGATTTAAAAGATTTTTCAACACTGTGATCGCTGAGACTCAGCTTAATAAAATAATCCACATCATCGAATCACCCCTGCACTACGGCCAAGGATATTCGTATATTCATTAATGGTCATGATCATGCCAACAACTGTCCATCAATGCACTACGGGCCAATGAGGACTTTTACCACATCATTTGTAACATTACGGTCATGATTATACCGAATAATCCCTGGTCATAATCATACCAAGTCCATCTATGCACTACAGGCCACAGATGACTTTCAACATTTTATAAACATGAGGATGATGACAATGATATAAGAATTCAATAAAACAAGTTCAAGAATTAATTTATCCAGGAATTAACAACGTCCAAATTGTCAACATGATACTGCATTGTGGAGTAAAATTCAAGAATGCTTAGAAGAATATTTTCTTGAAAAGATACTGGATGAAACGCAACTATCAAGGATATTCCACAAATTTCATGGAGTATAGAAGTCAAAACTTAACCAACTGAGTATAATAAAGAATGGAATAACAAAAGAAATCACCATGCATGCGATAGACCGCACAGACAGGTTATTCCAACAGAATAATAAATAATGGAACCAGGTCCGGCGTAAACGCACAGACAGGATATTCCGACAGAATAATAAATAATGGAACCAGGTCCGGTGTAAAACACACAGACAGGATGTTCCAACAGAATAATAATAAAAACGGAACCAGGTCCGGTGTAAAACACACAGACAGGATGTTCCAACAGAATAATAAACGGAACCAGGTCCGGTGTAAAACACACAGACAGGATGTTCCAACAGAATAATAGAAGAATGTCACCAAGTATAGGGTAGACCGCGTATACTGGTTATTCCAACAGAATAATAACGAATGGAATAACAGAAGTTCTCTTCATGAATATAAAAGAAATAATATTCCCTACCTTAAAAGAACTGGATATTGGAAAAGTGATGTAGCAGAATACTTTTAGTCTCTCTCTCTCTTATTCTCTCTATACTTTCTCTCTCTATAGCTTGAATGAATTCGTGAAAAATAATGAAGCCCTAGGCCTCTATTTATAGAAAAACTGAGGGTGGCTCTTGGTCTTAACGAAGGGTCAAATGACTCTTGGTCTTAACGAAGGGTCAAATGACTCTTGGTAATATTGAAGGGACAACTACTATTGACGAAAGTAATTACTATTGACCAAGGTAAATACTATTGACGAAGGTAATTACTATTGACCAAGGTAAATACTATTGACCAAGGTAAATACTATTGACGAAGGTAATTACTATTGACCAAGGTAAATACTATTGACGACGGTAATTACTATTGACGACGGTAATTACTATTGACGACGGTAATTACTATTGACGAAGAGACTCTTAGATGATGACATATGGCCCCCCATAAAATAACCAAACTTACCACAACGTCTCAATAATATAACATATTATACAGATGATACTATGACAATAATTTAAGAGATATGATGCAGCAATTACTGTAGCAATAATTGAGTATAGCTGAGTGACTTCTCACGTAAGCATCAATAATCAATACCGTGTGCTACTATGCAACCACGCGTATTACTGTACTTTTACTACCAAGTAGTTCAACAGTTTTAACGATTTTAACGGTAACACCTCAGCTGTTATTTTTATAGAAAGATAATTCTGTCGTTTTCTCAATCCGACAATAATTCCGTTGTGGGGTCCACCAATGATTGTGCCGTCGTACGAATATTCCCCGACAAAAAGAATATTCCCCGACCAAACGAATATTTTATAACAACTTGCTTACTTTGCAAGATTTATAAATATTACCCACAACTATAACATTATATTAAATTAACTTCATAATATTCAAAAATGATATTTATAGAAAATTCATCTTTATTTATAAAAGTTGGGGTCTTACAGGTAATATATATTATAGACAATCCAATGAATTTTCAATATTATTAAGAAGAGTTATTCAACTTCCAATTTGTTTCATTAATTTTCAATCATTTGTCTACTAATTACTCTCATCGTTCCAAATTATCTGTTATTTTAGCAAAAAAAATTTGTTTCACAATATCTGTTTTTTCAAGATTTTAATACATTTTTTTCTTTTGTTTTCTATGTTTGCCCCTTTATCCTAATTAATGATAGTCATTATTCTCATTCATGCCTTTCCTCTTTTTTAAGTATCTTTTCATATTTTTACCAATAAGGATTGATGCGCAGAAAATAAAAAAGTCAGTATATAAAGATATTTTAGTATTTTTATTATACATATTAGTATGTGTGTGAAATTCTAAAAAAATAGATAATTTGAGAAGGAGAGAGTGTTATGTAGTCCTGCTCAGCTGAGAACTTTTATGCTTTTATAACAAACACCTTAAATTGTTCAATGATTTAAGTAGTTTATTTTGGGTAGTGTGTTATAATTTTAATTATCAGCTGTTAAGATTCTGTGGTAGCTAGGCCTCTAGGTAGATAGACTTGCCTTTATCAGCTGTTACGAGATATACCTACAACTGAAGTCTGAAGCCATCAGTAGTCTAGAATATTTCTATGCAAGTTGTACCCAAACGACTCCATTATAAAAAGAGCTTCTGTTATAAAAAATACTAATTATTTGAAAAAAATTAATCGAACACCAAAACTGACTCAAGAACCAAGACTTGATATGCCGTGACAGTATAGAATGCTTGAAAATCAACATATAAATATCTTGTAATTATGATTTGACAGGAGAAATGATTTTATTGGGATTGTATTTATGATTTGATAGCAGCATGAGTTTTTACAGGTAGATATAAAAAGAATTTAAAAGATGTAAGAGGTGGTTGTTGCTAATTACCGCGCTTTCATTTTGCTGTTGATGCATTATTTTCTATTCGTGAGAAAATTTCTTTTATTGATAAACATCTAGGATCTGAGTACCTAAAATATTTTAATTTTTTTTATTTTCACTTTCAAGTTTTTTATTATTTTTTTGCCACATGTAATGTGACGCCCCTAAAATTAGGTATATATCACCCATCTTGGGTCGTCAGATACATAGTACAGAATACAAATACAACTTAGTAATACAACTGTCGTGTACAATACGACAAAACATAAACTGTGAGTTTGAATACAAATATTATCTTCTAGAGAGTATTCATACTCAAAAGGAGTCCTCATTACATTTATTAACACACCATTACATAGAATAGTGAGGACTACTAACTAATACTATCATTCGGACCATCACTCCGTTTCCCGACTTGTCCCAGCTACGTTCTCATTTCCTGAAGAGAACAGTGAAAGAAAGGGTGAGCTCAACTAGCCCAGTAAGAAATATTATGACTAAGATAATGCAGAATAAATTATCATTAGCCTTCAACAATGTTAAACTGATAAAATATAATAGACATCAAGTTTAACTGCAGCGGAACAAGCAATCCATTAAAAGAGTCAAGTAGAAAATAAACTCTACTATCTTTTATGATTTAAAAGGTTTTTCAACACTGTGATCGCTGGGACTCAGCTTAATAAAATAATCTACATCATCGAATCACCCCTGCACTACGGCCAAGGATATTCATGTATTCATTAATGGTCATGATCATGCCAACAACTGTCCATCAACGCACTACGGGCCAATGAGGACTTTTACCGCATCATTTGTAACATTACGGTCATGATTATACCGAATAATCCCTGGTCATAATCATACCAAGTCCATCTATGCACTACAGGCCACAGATGACTTTTAACATTTTATAAACATGAGGATGATGACAATGATATAAGAATTCAATAAAACAAATTCAAGAATTAATTTATCCAAGAATTAACAACGTCCAAATTGTCAACATGATACTGCTTTGTGGAGTAAAATTTAAGAATTCTTAGAAGAATATTTTCATGAAAAGATACTGGATGAACCGCAATTATCAATGATATTCCACAAATTTCATGAAGTATAGAAGTCAAAACTTAACCAACTGAGTATAATAAAGAATGAAATAACAAAAGAAATCACCATGCATGCGATAGACCGCACAGACAGGTTATTCCAATAGAATAATAAATAATAGAACCAGGTCCGGCGTAAAATGCACAGACAGGATATTCCAACAGAATAATAATAAAGACGGAACCAGGTCCGGTATAAAACACACAGATAGGATGTTCCAACAGAATAATAACAAAGACGGAACCAGGTCCGGTGTAAAACACACAGACAGGATGTTCCAACAGAATAATAATAAAGACGGAATCAGGTCCGGTGTAAAACACACAGACAGGATGTTCCAACAGAATAATAATAAAAACGGAACCAGGTCCGGTGTAAAACACACAGACAGGATGTTCCAACAGAATAATAGAAGAATGTCACCAAGTATAGGGTAGACCGCGTATACAGGTTATTCCAACAGAATAATAAGAAATGGAACAACAACAATTCTCTTCATGAATAAGAAAGAATAACACCCCTTACCGTTTTAAAGAAGAGCTGAAATAAGGAAATAGTTAAGTAGCAGAATACTCTTATCTCTCTCTCTATAGTTTCTCTCTATAGTTTCTCTCTCTAGAGTTCAGTGAATTCGTAAGAAATAATGAAGGAATGAGCTGCTATTTATAGAAAAATAGAATGCATAGTAACTAATCCATGAACGGTCCAGATTGATTACTTTAATCTGACGGTCCATATTTAAAGAAAAATCTTTTAAATAAAATATAATATATTCTATTTATAAAATAACTTTAATAAAGTATTCTGTTTTATATAAAAAGATGTTTCTGTTTTATTACGTTAATAATACGAATAAAACAAAACGTCATTATCGCTAAATAATTCATATTATTAACTGACAATAATTGAATCAAACCGAGTGACTTCTCACATAAGCATTAATAATCAATACCGTGTGCTACTATGCAGCCACACGTATTACTGTACTTTTACTACCGAGTAGTTCAACAGTATCAATGGTAAAACTTCCGCCGTTATTTTTAATAAAATATTTTTGTCGTTTTCTCAATCCGACAATAATTCCGTTGTGGGGTTCACCAATAATTGTGCCGTTGTACGAATATTCCCTGTTAAAACGAATATTCCCCGACCAATCGAATATTATATAACAACTTGTGTACTTTACAAATTTATAAATATTACCCACAACTATAACATTATATCAAATTAACTCCATAATATTCGAAAATGATATTTATAGAAAATTCATCTTTATTTATAAAAGTTGGGGTCTTACATGTAATATTCATTCGATTTCATTAGTTTACTAGGGTAATTTGAAAATTTGAAAGTTATAATTAGTAAAATTATCAATTACATTGGGTAAATTCATTACACTAATACAAAACAGTAAATAGATAACGCGAAAAAAACGTTGTGGTTTTAATCAAAAAAACGTCGTGGTTAAATGTGTTATCTATTTGACACCCTTACACAACGTTTTTAAAACGTTGTAGTTAGACACATTATACAACGTTTTTTAAGAAAAAAAACGTTATAGATTTATATTCCATAAATTAGCAGATGCTTGAAAACGTTGTAGAAAGTATGATTTCACAACGTTTTCTTGCTAAAAATGTTGTAATTTAATATATCAGACAACGTTTAGGCACATTTACACAACGTTTATAATGTGTCATCTATTTATACAAATATATAACATTTTTAAAATGTTGTAGATAAAAAAAAAAGAAAAAAAAAACATCTTGAATCTCATTCCTGAGCACCAACGAATTCTCAGTACTGATTTTACAAGTGAGGCTTTCACACAGAACTCTGGAGTACTTGCTCGAGGTTAGTAAACAACCTCAAAGGGTTGTCCATTTGCCGCGAGGGTTGCAGCTTCAATTACCGATTCAGCCCTTACTCTTCCCTGGCCTATCAAATTTCCACCATCACTTGAACTCCTACCATTACTGTTTATCGCTAATTTGTTTTCATCATCCCTCTGAAATGCGAAAAACCCTTCATATGGTACAACACAATTCCCGGCTGATATTTTAGAGTTAAAAATTCTTACCTTTTTCTTCGGATCTGAAGAAACTCTATTGTATCTTCAAAAGCCAGCAAAACAACAAAGATCTTAAAGCAACCAATTCATTAATCGATCTAGAGATTGAGATTTTAGGCTTTCGATTTCAGCTTCGATGAGTTAGTCCTTCGTCTTGGTGTTTCCCTTAATTAAAACGTCGTGGACTCGCATCCGAACTCTCTCCGACGTGAGTCGACGGAGTAGGTTCTTCGGTGACTGGTTCTTCTTCTTCATCGAAATCTTGGGATTGGTTTGTCTCCTTTGGGGGACGATTGGACCAGTTAGGGTTCGACTCGTTAAGCAATGACGTCGTTTGGCGGGTAACGAAACCGCGGATGGTAGTCGCCGCAAGGGATAGAGATGGCGGAAGTAGGCGGCGGCAGAAACGAGAGGGCGGAGGCAGAGGGATGAGAAAGAAGGAAGAGAGGCGACGGCTGATAGAGCGAGAAAACACGGATGAAATATTAAAAAAGAAAAGTAAACTCTTTAAATTGATAAAGATTTAAGCTTCGTGTTTTTGTATACAGATAACGTTTTTTTTTAAAAAACGTTATCTAGTTAAAATTAAAAAAATGACCTTTTAAATAGATAACGATTTTTTATATATATTTATAACGTTTTGTTAAAAACTGTTATGAAAAAAAATATCATAATATTTTTTATAAAAACTTTGTGGTTTAAGTGTTTATCTATTTATTACTTTGTACTAGTATTAGTTTTGCGAATAAAAAATTAACATTCGTTTAATTTTTTTTAACGGAATGATCCAATTTCAAAAAAATAATTAATTTACTGGAATAATTTTTAAAAAAAAGTTCAATAGTGTAATCAATAAAATGTATCAACTACAATGGATAATTCATTAAACTATCAATAGTTTACTTTGGTGATTAACCTTTCAATTTTTTCAAACATGTCATTAAATTATCAAAAAAATTTCACTTTCGTTCAATTGAACTTGTCACGTCATAAATTGATGACGTGACCTAGCTGACTAGGCTAATCAATGCCTACGTGCAATTAAAAATTAAACTTACATATAAATTATTACCCTAAACTATTGACATTTGTCCATCTTTCAATTAACTAGTATATATATGAAATCAATTTCAATTAACAAGTATATATGTCAAACCAAATTAACTAGTATTGTTACTCGGCTTGACTCCACTTTTTGTAACTATATACACAATACTAGCTCATTGTTTCCGAACTTCCACAATCAATTTATTTGCTTTGCAAATTACCATGAAACTAGTATTCTCTCATTTCTTTCAAAATATCAACACTTTGTCCTATGATTTGTGGACATGGTGGTGGCAAAGCAATGGCGCCTACGATGAAATTGCTCGAAATCTCCTCAGTCTCACCCTTGTTTTTTTCTTAGTTTCATGGTTCACGTGGATTTTCATCAAAAAATCAAACTCAAAACAAGTACCATTGCCACCAGGTCCGAGAGGCCTTCCTATAGTGGGAAACCTCCCGTTTCTGGAACCTGAGTTCCACTCCTACATAGCCAGCCTGGCTCGGACATATGGTCCAATCCTAACCCTCCGGCTTGGTGGGAAGGTAGGCATCGTGGTCAGCTCGCCAGACCTGGCGAGCGAGGTGCTCAAAGACCACGACGTTACCTTTGCTAACCGTGACGTCCCTGCTATGGCCGAATCCTTGGAGTATGGCACTAGTGACATTGTTTGGGCACCCTATGGACCCGAGTGGCGAATGCTGAGGAAAATTTGTGTCCATGAGGTGATCGGAAGCGTCGCCCTTGGTTCCATCTACAGCCGACGGCGGCACGAGATTCGAAACACAATAAAATACTTATTTAGTCAAGCCGGGTGTCCGGTTAACTTGGGTGAACAAATGTTCTTGACTAATCTTAACGCAATGACAAACATGTTGTGGGGTGGCACGGTTCAGGGGAAAGAGAGGGCTAGTATTGGGGCTGAGTTCCGACAGGTGGTTGCTGATGTGACTGCCCAAGCGGCCAAGCCCAATATTTCGGATTTTTTTCCCGGTCTTGCCCGGCTTGATTTGCAAGGGATCAAGAAGATGGCAAAGGAGGCAACCTCGAAACTTGATCAAATATTTGATGATATTATCGGTCAACGTTTAAAAGTCAAAGGGGACGGAGACGGTGGAAAAGAGAGCAAAGATTTTTTGGAGGTCTTATTGAAGCTCAAGGATGAAGGAAATGCCAAAACTCTTCTAACCATGAACCATATCAAGGCCTTGCTCTTTGTATGTTTCACTTATTGTTATTATATATACAAGTTTTAGCATGCCATCTACTTAACGATTAAAAATATAAAATTAGATGAACTCCAATTTTAAACTAAAAGTACATCGAACTCCTAATTAAATATATAGATCACTCTCCGCGCACACATAAAAGAAGGAAGCATGAGATTACGTACTTTATATACCCCAACAATGAACCTATTCAAAATAATGCATGCCTCTGCTTGGGACAAAACTATATGCTAAAATTTATACACACGCATATATATATATATATATATATATATATATATATATATATATAGGAAAATTGTAATTTCGTACAACTAATAGTGTAATCTTTGGAACAGGATATGGTGATTGGTGGTTCAGACTCGACCGCCAACACGATAGAGTTTGTGATGGCAGAGCTGATGAACAAACCACGAGTCATGAAAAAAGTCCAGCAAGAAATTGAGAGCGTAGTTGGAGAAGACAACATAGTGGAAGAGTCTGAGCTTCACAAACTACACTACTTAGATGCCATAATAAAAGAAGGTCTTCGCTTGCACCCTGCCCTCCCACTCTTGGTGCCTCATTCCCCAAGTGAGTCCTGTATAATTGGAGGCTACACAGTTCCAAAAGGCGCTCGCGTTTTCGTTAACGTTTGGGCAATACAACGAGACCCCTCCATTTGGGAAAATCCATTGGAGTTTTATCCCGAGAGATTTTTGGATGGTAAATTTGATTATACTGGAAATGATTTCAATTATTTACCGTTCGGGTCTGGCAGAAGAATTTATGCAGGAACACCGGTGGCTGAGAGGATGTTGATGTTTTCACTTGCTTCTCTTTTGCATTCTTTCGACTGGAAATTACCTGCTGCAGGAGAGAAGGTGGATCTTTCGGAGAAGTTTGGGGCAGTTTTGAAGAAGAGAATTCCTTTGGTTGCAGTACCAAATCCAAGGCTGTCTGACCCACTTCTATATAACTAATCAATCACTACTCAGTGCCGATAATTTGTTTGAATAAAAGCGCAAATTAAGGTTTTAAAGACTTTTAAAGTTTGGTTAAAGTTTGGTTGTATTCGATTAAGATTTTTAAAGACTTTTAAAGATTTTAAAAGTTTGGTTGTATTTAATCTAAGTCATTTAAAAAGTTTATAAAAGTTTAGTAGTATTCAATTACAATTTTTTTAATGTCTTTAAAAGTTAGGGGGAATTAAGATTTTTATAAAGTCTATAAAAGTATTTTGGTATTCAAAAAGTCATAGATTTTTTAGATTTTTATCAAATGGTAGAGTTTGACGGACTTTAGAAGAAGAATTATAACTATCAACCCATATCAAAATTTTTACATCATCTCTAAATACTTCTAAAGACTTTCAAATATTAAACACAAAGGTGAAAATTCGGATCGCCAGTAAAGAGGGAATCCAGAAATTCACTGTGTAAATACAAATTCGCGGTGTAATACACAGAAAAAAATAATAATAAAGAAATAAAATAAAATAAATAAATAATATTTAAATTTATATTTTAAATAATTTAATTGGACTTTGTCTTTTATTGGGTCAAACTAGTTATTTATTTTATATGGGTTAATAAGTATTAATATGTGAAGGATAAATTAATTTGGTAAAATTTGGACCTTAAAAACTAATTGGATTTAATTTATATGTGGATAAAATTAAATCATAAACAAATAAACAAATAACTAAATACCTAATCTGTTTAGCGGTACGTGTAATCGAGGAAAGATGAAAAATACACAGTAAATTGGTAAGAAAGAAAGCGGCCGTTCGAAAGCTTTCAATACAAAGACGAAAGAAAGTTGTTTAAAAAAAGTGAGATAAAATCATGAAACTCTCAGATCAATTGTGAAGATAATGTATGTATATATATTTAAAATTTTTATCTTATTATTAATTATACAACATTGTAACGCCCCCAAAATAGGTCCATTCCATCCAACCCATTTTGAGTCGTCAAATATATAGTACAGATAACAACTACAACTTTATTACAACAATTGTCGTGCAAAATACAACAACACATATGCTATGAGTTTGGGTACAAATATATACCAACTGTGACTCATGTCCCAACCTTGAATAGCACGTCACAATGACACATTACATAAAGGTATAGTCAAAAACTGTTTTAGAAATTAGAATCTTTGGGAAGTGCTCAAGGAAACCCTCGTACATGGGAGGCCATGCTTCTAGGTTATGATAGATATCATATGGCCACAGAATTATCCTTGGTTGACCCAATAGACCCCAAAGAAAAATAAGAAAGTTACTATCATATTCTTCTCAATGGTGAGTCTTCTCTTGACTTATCATTATCTCCACTGTCTCTAATTGAGAATTATACTTCAAACAAATACCAAGATTATATATGTAGTGCTCGTAAATATACTCAGCAAGTGGATGAGCACATCTCTGTCTTATGATGACACGAGATTATATATCATTAGACATCTTGTATGATAGTGGCAAAACACCCTTTCAACGTTGGGTTCGCCTCACCCTAGATGATTCACCAAATATAACTACTAAATGATGACCACCGTTCTATTCTCCTGTTACCCCCGCTCGACCCAGCTACACTCTTATTACCTGAAAGGAATTGTGAAGCAAAAGGGTGAGCACAACTAGCTCAGTAAAGAATATCGTGACTAAAGATAATTAAATTATCAATAGCCTTCAACAGAATTAAATCAGAGATTTAGAACATATGGTAGATGATAAAATTTTTCAACCATAGTTGCAGCGGAACGAGCAATCCATTAGAAGAGTCAAATAGACTACAAAGTCTATTATCTTCTCCATGTTAAAAGTCCACCAACAATATTTTATCCCTGTAACATCAATCAACAATTCTTGTCCACAATCACATGTATAACTCATAATCATATTTGTAGTTCTAAATTCCTCTTCTCATCCAGAACAAGATAATTTTCATCACTTGTCTTTACCTGAAACATCAAAGATCATGGTTATACCAAATCACAGTTCCTGTTCATAATCATACTAAGAATTTCATCTTTGCACTACGGGCCAAAGATATTCATCAACAACTCATCTTTGCACTACAGGCCAAAGATATTCCACAACAGCTCATATTTGCACTACAAGCCAAATATATTATTATCTCAAAGAAATATATAATCATTTCAGAATTTATATAACCAATAATTATAACCACATTGATCATTTCACCTTTGCACTTAAGCTAAAGATATTCGATTATAAATTCAATGGTCATGATCATACCAGTCAACAATTCAACTTTGCACTACTGGCCAAAGAGAACCCATAGTCATGATCGTACCAAAAATCTACCCATCTTTACACTCAAGTCAAAGAGAAATATCATCATTAGGGTTATAAAAATGTTATATATGATAATAAAAAAAATAATATGATCAACATATAGTTTTAATCTCAATAATAATATTCATAAATCAACTATAATTTGGTTAGAAAAAGAAACCAATTTTGTCATGAATAATAACTCGTGAATAGTAACCCATGAATAGTAACTCGTGAATGGTAAATCATGAATAGTAACTCGTGAATAGTAACTCGTACTCGTGAATAGTAACTCATGAATAGTAACTCGTGAATAGTAACTCGTGAATAGTAACCCCGACATGAAAAGATAAGAATTTTACAAGAAAAATTCTACCAATATTCCGGTATAATGATATTGAAAGAAATAATATCATTGATAAAAAAATAACATCCCTTACGACAATATCCCTTACTATCCCTTACTATCCCGTACCTCAAAAGAGCAGTACTCCTGACTGGAATAACGCTGAACGAACTTGCACCGTATAGCAACACTCAAGATATCAAAATACTCACAAGAATACACTCGATAATATAGAGAAAGAAATAGAGAGAAATTTTCAGTTTCTGGTGTGATTTTCAATTCTAACCTAAGCACCCTATTTATAGGAAAATGCTTAGAACACCAAAGCAGAAAATTGAATATAATAATAATATAATTACAAAATATTCAAGCCCACCTCTAGATACTTGAATTCAGCCATTAACATGTGCAAGTGAGGGCCACCAAAGTACAAAAAACGTTTTTCTAATAAAAATCATTTAAACTCCAAAAATCAATTCACACCCGATATACCGAAACTTCAATAATTCACAATAAATAGTTCTTTTATCAGAAAATTCGAATCTCGTGATTTTTTATAGGAAATTCAATTATCTACAACTTTGCAGAAGAAAATTTTTCCAAATTCCAAACAGAAATTGACCGAAATCCATAAACGGGCGATTTTACAGTCTATAATAAATTTTCGGTCAAGAATTGTGTCCACCAACATACAAAATATGTGTTAAACATTTAATCCAACAAAAATACTCTTCCTCCTCATTTATTCATATATCCCACATTCATTGTAAAAATATCACCATCAATATATTATTAAAATAATATTTTTAAATGAATTATTTTATCAGAAAAAGATAAAATATTAATTTTTAACAATTGTCACATTAAAAATTTTCTCCATCTATATCCACATAAAATCAATATTTTTCTCATCATATAAATCAACAATTAATTATACACAAATAATATTACAGAATCACAGTACTGGCAACCAGGCCGTTCCCAAGAAAGAGGGGGCTTTCCAATAAGGATTTCTCCTTACCGGCGCACAATTAGATGACCAAACCTCTCCTTAGACAGAACTTTCTAGACATTGTCAATAATATTATCTAATAATATTATTCAGATAATATGAATTATTGCTCCGATAATAGAAAATACTGTGTAGTGATAATTATAAAATATCAACGTAGTAATTATTTAATCAATAAAATATTAAACAGTAATTACTGTAACCATTATTGAGTAGTGCCTTCTTACGTAAGAATCAATAATTGGTGCAATACAGTGTGCTACTGTGCATCAACATGTATTACTGTGTTTAACCACCGGGTATTCCAACAGTATTAACGGTAACAACTACGCCGTTATTTATAAACAACTTGTTTTTGTCGTTTTCTTCATCCAATCGCTTTCCGTTATGGGGCCCACAAAAGACTGCACCGTCGTACGAATATTCTCCGACAGTAAGAATATTCCACGACCAAGTGAATATTCCCCGACAACAATGAATATTTTATAACCACTTGCTTATTTAAAATATTTGCGCATTTTACCCATAACTAACCACATTAATCAAATCAACCCTTATTTCAGAATAATAAATAGAGGAAATTAAACTTCATTTATTAATAATTTGGGGTCTTACAACCTCCCCTCCTTATGAAATTTCGTCCTCGAAATTGACGTACCTGGTATTTCAAAGAGTTGAGAATACCTTGCTTTCATTTCAGATTCCATCTTTCTTGTCATCATAATTTCTTCATTGCTCATCTCCTGTATTTCAGATATCATTCTAGAATACAACTTCAAAACAAAGGTTAATTGAACAAATTAACATATCACATAATATCCCGATATTATGACTGACCAACAAATAAGCTTAGGTAGGACACACTAGCGAAGGATTTACTCGTCTCTCCCCTCCTAGTCCTATTCCCCGATCTCCGCCAGAGATCATATCCCTAAGCTCTGATACCAACTGTAACGCCCCCAAAATAGGTCCATTCTATCCAACCCATTTTGAGTCGCCAAATACATGGTACAGATAACAACTACAACTTTATTACAACAATTGTCGTGTAAAATACAACAACACATATGCTATGAGTTTGGGTACAAATATATACCAACTGTGACTCATGTTCCAACCTTGGATAGCACGTCACAATGACACATTACATAAAGGTATAGTCAAAAACTGTTTTAAAAATTAGAATCTTTGGGAAGTGCTCAAGGAAACCCTCGTACATGGGAGGCCATGCTTCTAGGTTATGATAGATATCATATGGCCACATAATTATCCTTGGTTGACCCAATAGACCCCAAAGAAAAATAAGAAGGTTACTATCATATTCCTCCCAATGGTGAGTCTTCTCTTGACTTATCATTATCTCCACTGTCTCTAATTGAGAATTATACTTCAAACAAACACCAAGATTATATAGGTAGTGCTCGTAAATATACTCAGCAAGTGGATGAGCACATCCCTGTCTTATGATGACACGAGATTGTATATCATTAGACATCTTGTATGATAGTGGCAAAACACCCTTCCAACGTTGGGTTCGCCTCACCCTAGATGATTCACCAAATATAACTACTAAATGATGACCACCGTTCTATTCTCCTGTTACCCCCGCTCGACCCAGCTACACTCTTATTACCTGAAAGGAATTGTGAAGCAAAAGGGTGAGCACAACTAGCTCAGTAAAGAATATCGTGACTAAAGATAATTAAATTATCAATAGCCTTCAACAGAATTAAATCAGAGATTTAGAACATATGGTAGATGATAAAAAATTTCAACCATAGTTGCAGCGGAACGAGCAATCCATTAGAAGAGTCAAATAGACTACAAAGTCTATTATCTTCTCCATGTTAAAAGTCCACCAACAATATTTTATCCCTGTAACATCAATCAACAATTCTTGTCCACAATCACATGTATAACTCATAATCATATTTGTAGTTCTAAATTCCTCTTCTCATCCAGAACAAGATAATTTTCATCACTTGTCTTTACCTGAAACATCAAAGATCATGGTTATACCAAATCACAGTTCCTGTTCATAATCATACTAATAATTTCATCTTTGCACTACGGGCCAAAGATATTCATCAACAACTCATCTTTGCACTACAGGCCAAAGATATTCCTCAACAGCTCATATTTGCACTACAAGCCAAATATATTATTATCTCAAAGAAATATATAATCATTTCAGAATTTATATAACCAATAATTATAACCACATTGATCATTTCACCTTTGCACTTAAGCTAAAGATATTCGATTATAAATTCAATGGTCATGATCATACCAGTCAACAATTCAACTTTGCACTACTGGCCAAAGAGAACCCATAGTCATGATCGTACCAAAAATCTACCCATCTTTACACTCAAGTCAAAGAGAAATATCATCATTAGGGTTATAAAAATGTTATATATGATAATAAAAAAAATAATATGATCAACATATAGTTTTAATCTCAATAATAATATTCATAAATCAACTATAATTTGGTTAGAAAAAGAAACCAATTTTGTCTTGAATAATAACTCGTGAATAGTAACCCATGAATAGTAACTCGTGAATGGTAAATCATGAATAGTAACTCGTGAATAGTAACTCGTACTCGTGAATAGTAACTCATGAATAGTAACTCGTGAATAGTAACTCGTGAATAGTAACCCCGACATGAAAAGATAAGAATTTTACAAGAAAAATCCTACCAATATTCCGGTATAATGATATTGAAAGAAATAATATCATTGATAAAAAAATAACATCCCTTACGACAATATCCCTTACTATCCCTTACCTCAAAAGAGCAGTACTCCTGTCTGGAATAACGCCGAACGAACTTGCACCGTATAGCAACACTCAAGATATCAAAATACTCACAAGAATACACTCGATAATATAGAGAAAGAAATAGAGAGAAAACTTCAGTTTCTGGTGTGATTTTCAATTCTAACCTAAGCACCGTATTTATAAAAAAATGCTTAGAACACCGAAGCAGAAAATTGAATATAATAATAATATAATTACAAAATATTCAAGCCCACCTCTAGATACTTGAATTCAGCCATTAACATGTGCAAGTGAGGGCCACCAAAGTACAAAAAATGTTTTTCTAATAAAAATCATTTAAACTCCAAAAATCAATTCACACCCGATATACCGAAACTTCAATAATTCACAATAAATAGTCCTTTTATCAGAAAATTCGAATCTCGTGATTTTTTATAGGAAATTCAATTATCTACAACTTTGCAGAAGAAAATTTTTCCAAATTCTAAACAGAAATTGACCGAAATCCATAAACGGACGATTTTACAGTCTATAATAAATTTTCGGTCAAGAATTGTGTCCACCAACATACAAAACATGTGTTAAACATTTAATCCAACAAAAATACTCTTCCTCCTCATTTATTCATATATCCCACATTCATTGTAAAAATATCACCATCAATATATTATTAAAATAATATTTTTAAATGAATTATTTTATCAGAAAAAGATAAAATATTAATTTTCAACAATTGTCACATTAAAAATTTTCTCCATCTATATCCACATAAAATCAATATTTTTCTCATCATATAAATCAATAATTAATTATACACAAATAATATTACAGAATCACAGTACTGGCAACCAGACAGTTCCCAGGAAAGAGGGGGCTTTCCAATAAGGATTTCTCCTTATCGGCGCACAATTAGATGACCAAACCTCTCCTTAGACAGAACTTTCTAGACATTGCCAATAATATTATCTAATAATATTATTCAGATAATATGAATTATTGCTCCGATAATGGAAAATACTGTGTAGTGATAATTATAAAATATCAACGTAGTAATTATTTAATCAATAAAATATTGAACAGTAATTACTGTAACCATTATTGAGTAGTGCCTTCTTACGTAAGAATCAATAATTGGTGCAATACAGTGTGCTACTGTGCATCAACATGTATTACTGTGTTTAACCACCGGGTATTCCAACAGTATTAACGGTAACAACTACGCCGTTATTTATAAACAACTTGTTTTTGTCGTTTTCTTCATCCAATCGCTTTCCGTTATGGGGCCCACAAAAGACTACACTGTCGTACGAATATTCTCCGACAGTAAGAATATTCCACGACCAAGCGAATATTCCCCGACAACAATGAATATTTTATAACCACTTGCTTATTTAAAATATTTGCGCATTTTACCCATAATTAATCACATTAATCAAATCAACCCTTATTTCAGAATAATAAATAGAGGAAATTAAATTTCATTTATTAATAATTTGGGGTCTTACATACATGATTTGGTAAACGGAAGGATTATATCTATCTATACAAAATACAAATGATTTTGAAAAAACTTAGTTTCCCGCTTGCCTATTAAAAGATCTGGACTCTCAAAACTTTGGGATAAATCTAACCATCGATTAGATAAGTTAGCTTCACTTATACTCTTATTTCCAAAACCGTAGCATCGTTATACTCTTATTTCCAAGGCCTGGCGGGAAGGGAGAAACCAAGACCCGGTGGCCACGAAGGCATCAAATCCTTTTTCTCTTCATCGTTAACCTTATATCATGGTTGGCGGTCACGAAGGCACCGGATCTGCTCCAACGCCAAGCGGCGGAGGTTACAGAGGTGGAGGCGGAGGTAGTTACTATGGCGAATATGGCGGAAGTGGAGGAGGCGGCGGATATGGTGCCAGCGGTGCATATGGTGGAAATGGTAATGGGGGAAGGGGTTATGGTGGCAGTGGAGGAGGGGGTTATGGCGGTGGCCGCGAGGATGATGGTCGTGATGGTGGATGTGACGCCCCCAAAACAGGTATACAACACCTATTCTGAGTCGTCAATAACATGGTACAGAAACAACTACAACTTTATTAATACAACATAAAAACTGTGAGTGTAAATACAAATATTGTCATCTAGACAATATCCACACTCAAATAAGTCCTCATTGTAATTATTGGAACAATATTTTACAAAAAAAAATGGTGAGGACTACTAAAATAACTTCCTAGAACCTTCATTCCATACCCCGACTAGTACCTGCTACATTCTCGCCTCCTGAGAAGAAAATGAAACAACAAGGAAAAGGGTGAGCTCAACTAGCCCAGTAAAGAATATTATGACTAAGATAATATACAACAAATTATCGTTAGTCTTCAACAGGGAAAAATTTAATAGAATACAATAGACAACAAGTTTTAATTCAATATTCGCAGCGAACAATAATAATTCATAGAGAAGTTATGTAGAGAATGAAATCTACGATTATCTATGAATTTAAAAGCCCATCATCAACATTTTATCCATGTAACATCAATCAATAAATATCTTGAATCAAATAGTCATCTTTGCACTACAGGCCAAAGATATCCATCAGTTGGTCATGTTCACCTCAACACCTGTTCATCTTTGCACTACGGGCCAAAGATATTCATCAGAAATTATTCATCTTTGCACTACAGGCCAAAGATATTCAGTTATATCATCATTTAAGACTGAGGATGATGAAAAATATTTTAAAGAAAACGAACCCAGTGAAGCAAAATAACAAATATTAAGGATTCGTATTTCGATTTATCCATGTTCAAAAATACCTTATCATAGTGAAGTAAAATTCAAGAATGATCAAAATATGGATACAATCAAAGCTAGTATCCAGAATAGATATTTGGACGAAAAGAAGGAAATTTCATTTTTCGGTGAATAGTAACTCGTGAATAGTAACTCGTGAATAGTAACTCATGAATAGTAACTCATGAATAGTAACCCCGACATGAAAAGTTCCAAATTTGATAAAAAGTTCAGATCAATACTTCGGCATAATGATATTGAAGAAAATAATATCATTTAAGAAGAAATAACATCCCTTACCTCGGAAAGACGGTACTTCTGACTGGAATACTAGATATAGTGCTGAAGGAAACTTGCACCGTATAGCAACACTCAAAGTATCAAATACTCACAAGAATACGCTCGATATAGAGAGAGAAATAGAGAGAAACTTGTGTTTCTGGTGTGATTTTCAATTCTAACCTAAGCATCCTATTTATAGGAAAATGCTTAGAACACCAAAGCAGAAAATTTAATATAATAATAATATATTTATCAAATTTTCCTTAGCCCACCTCTAGACATCTGATCTCAGCCCATTTATATCACATGTTAGCCCACTTAAATGCCAAAAAACGTTTTTCTTCAAAATAATAAATAAAACTTCCAAAAATCAATTATTTCGGAACTTCAGAACTTCAATAATTCATAATAAATAGCCATTTTATCAGAAAATTCGAATCTCGCGTGTTTTTATAGGAAATTCAATTCTCTACAACTTTGCAGAAGAAAGTTTTTCCAAATTCCAAACAGAAATTGACCGAAATTCACAAACGGGGAATTTTACAGTCAATAATAAATTTTCGGTCAAGAATTATGTCCACCAACACTCAAAACATGTGTTAATCATTTAATGCCACAAAAATACTCTTCCTCCTCATATACTCATATATCCCACATTTATTATAAAAATACCACCATCAATATATTATTAAAATAATATATTTAAATGAATTATTTTATCAGAAAAAGATAAAATATTAATTTTCAACAATTGTCACATTAAAATTTTTCTCTATCTATATCCACATAAAATTACTATTTTCCTCATCATATAAATCAATAATTAATTATACACAAATAATATTACAGAACCACAGTACTGGCAACCAGGCAGTTCCCAGGAAAGAGGGGGCTTTCCAATAAGGATTTCTCCTTACTGGCGCGCAATTAGATGACCAAACCTCTCCTTAGACAGAACTTTCTAAACATTGCCAATAATGTTATCTAATAATATTATTCAGATAATATGAATTATTGCTCCGATAATAAAAAATACTGCGTAGTGACAATTATTGAAACAACAGTAATATAAAATATCAACGCAGCAATTATTGAACCAATAAAATACAATATTGAACAGTAATTACTGTAACAATTATTGAGTAGTGCCTTCTTACGTAAGAATCAATAATTGGTGCAATACCGTGTGCTACGCGTATTACCGTGTTTTAACCACCGGGTATTCTAACAGTATTAACGGTAACAACTACGCCGTTATTTATAAACAACTTAGTTTTGTCGTTTTCTTCATCCAATCGCTTTCTGTTATGGGGCCCACACAAGGCTGCGCCGTCGTACGAATATTTCCCGACAACAAGAATATTCCACGACCAAACAAATATTCCCCGACAATAATGAATATTTTAGGACCACTTGCTTATTTAAAATATTTGCGCATTTTACCCATAACTAACCACATTAATCAAATCAACTCTTACTATTTCAGAATAATAAATAGAGGAAATTAAATTTCATTTATTAATAATTTGGGGTCTTACAACCTCCCCTCCTTATGAAATTTCGTCCTCGAAATTGACATACGTACCTGGTGTTTCGAAAAGATGAGGATACCTCGCTTTCATTTTCGTTTCCAACTCCCAGGTAATTTTCTCAATAGCATGGTTTCTCCACAAAACTTTAACTTGTGGTATGACCTTCGTGCGTAGGACATGCTCCTTCTTATCCATGATCTTGACAGGTACCTCCTCGTACGTTAAGTCTTCAGCTATCTCGTCCGGTTCTAACTCAATAACATGGTTCGGGTCTTTCACATATTTACAAAGCACAGATATATGAAAAACATTATGAACACGAGACATACTTGGAGGTAACGCAAGTCTATAGGCCACATTTCCTACTCGGTCAAGAATCTGAAATGGACCAATAAATCGTGGATTGAGCTTTCCTCTCTTCCCAAATCTTGTAACTCCTTTCCATGGAGCTACACGTAATAATACATGATCCCCAATATCAAATTCCACGTCCTTTCGATGAAGATCCACATAACTCTTTTGTCGATCATGTGCCGTTTGTATACGTTGTCGAATCGTTTGGATCTTCTCTGTAGTCATTCGTACCAACTCTGGTCCCAACAACGTTGCTTCTCCCACCTCATCCCAACATACCGGAGAGCGACACTTTCGTCCATACAATGCTTCAAAGGGAGCTACACCTATACTTGCCTGATAACTGTTGTTGTAGGAGAATTCCACTAATGGTAGGTACTTATCCCAACTTCCTTTGAAATCGAGGACACAAAGTCTTAATAGATCTTCAAGAGTTTGAATAGTCCTCTCTGATTGCCCGTCCGTTTGAGGATGGTATGCCGAACTGAACCGTAAATCCGTGCCCATAGCTTTTTGCAAGCTAACCCAAAATCTTGAAGTGAATCTTGGGTCACGATCCGAAACTATGGATACTGGCATCCATAGTTAGTTAATCTATGGGTCATTCACGTACATACTAGCAAGACGTTCAAGGGAATAAGTCTCCCGTATCGGCAAGAAATGAGCAGACTTAGTTAATCTATCAACTATAACCCAAATAGCATTTATGCCTTGAGAAACCGTGGGAAGACCCGTAACGAAATCCATGGTAATGTGTTCCCACTTCCATTTCGGAATCTCAAGTGGTTGCAATGGACCCTTTGGTACTTGATGCTCCGCCTTTACACGTTGACAAGTTAAACACCTCGAGATAAACTTTGTAATCTCTCTCTTCATATTGTTCCACCAAAATGTATGTCAAAGATCACGATACATTTTAGTACTTCCAGGATGGATTGCAAATAGTGTATTGTGTACCTCCATCATGATCTTGTACTTCAAATCAGAATCGTTAGGAACACAAAGTCTGGAGTGGACTCGAAGTATTCCTTCTTCATCGATTCTTGCTTCTGGAATAACACCTTCTTGCACTTTCTTCTTCATACGCATCAGCTCCGGGTCTGTAGCTTGAGCAACTTTAACTTTATCGATTAAAGTTGGTTCTACACGTATACTTGACATCATCGCACTCGTTCCTGCATATGATCTTCTACTCAACGCGTCAGCTACCATGTTTGCTTTTCCAGGATGGTATTGAATAGTGTGGTCGTAATCTTTAAACAGCTCTAGCCAACGTCGTTGCCGCATGTTGAGTTCTTTCTGAGTGAAGAAATATTTGAGGCTTTTATGGTCTGAATATATCTCCACTTTCTCCCCATATAGATAGTGCCTCCAGATCTTTAGCGCAAAAACGACTGCTGCCAACTCTAGATCATGAGTAGGATAATTCCTCTCATATTCTTTAAGTTGTCGCGAGGCATAGGCTATGACTTTCCCACGTTGCATGAGAACACATCCTAACCCTTTACCTGAAGCATCGCTGTAGATAACAAATCCATCCGAACCAGATGGTATTGTTAGAACAGGTGCCGAAATGAGTCTCCTCTTAAGCTCTTGGAAACTCTTCTCGCATTCTTCGCTCCATACGAATTTGATATCCTTCCGAGTCAGCTGAGTTAACGGGGTAGCGATTCGAGAAAACCCTTCTACGAATCTCCGATAATAACCAGCTAAGCCCAGAAAGCTACGTACATCGGTCACCGTCTTCGGTTGCTCCCAGCTTTGTATTGCTTCAATCTTCGCCGGGTCCACAGATACTCCATGTTTTGACACCACGTGCCTTAGGAATGCTACTTCCTCAAGCCAGAACTCACATTTCTTCAACTTAGCATATAGCTTGTTTTCACGCAGCCTTTGGAGTACCAGCTTCAAATGGTGCTCATGATCTTCACGGCTTTTGGAATATATGAGGATGTCATCAATAAAGACAACAACGAACTGATCCAAATAATCCTTGAATACTCGGTTCATCATATCCATGAAAGCCACAGGAGCATTAGTCAATCTGAAAGACATGACTAAGAATTCATAATGCCCGTACCGAGTTCTAAAGGCAGTCTTCGGAATATCTTCAGTTTTAACCTTCAACTGATGATATCCAGAACGAAGATCGATTTTTGAAAAGAATTGTGCTCCTTGTAACTGGTCAAACAGGTCATCAATACGAGGTAGCGGATACCTATTCTTGATGGTGACATGGTTTAATTCCCGGTAATCGATACAAAGTCGCATACTCCCGTCTTTCTTCTTTACAAATAAAATAGGAGCACCCCAAGGAAATGTACTAGGACGAATGAAGCCGATGTCCAACAACTCTTGTAGTTGGACTTTTAACTCCTGAAGTTCAATAGGAGCCATTCGATATGGGGTTTTAGAAATGGGCTTTGTACCAGGTTCAAGATCAATGAAGAATTCAACTTCACGTTCTGGGGGTAGACCGGGAAGTTCTTCAGGAAATACGTCAGGAAAGTTACTAACAACAGGAATATTATTCAAATTTGACGTGTCTTTATTCAAATCCATAACATGGGCTAGGAAAGCTTGACATCCGTTTTTCAATAAACGAATGGCTTTATGACTTGATATGACAGTGATTGATTTTAATGGCTTTGTTGCTTGAATTCGAACAACAGGTTGATTAGGAATATGAAAACTAACCACCTTACGAAAACAATCAATTTTGGCATGATGAGTAGTTAACCAATCAATTCCTAAAATCACGTCAAATGCAAGTATCTTTAAAGAGACAAGGTCAACAGGTAAGGTGATGGTGCCAACTTGGATCAAACAAGATTTATAAACAGTGGATGTGATGAAAGTTTCCCCTAACGGAGTCTCCACAGATAAATCAAAGTCTAATTTCTCCGGAGTCAAGTTTAAACGTTGAGCACAAGCAGGAGAAATAAATGAATGGGTAGCACCGGTATCTAGTAAGGTATAAACTTCACATGAATTTATGATTAGCTTACCCGTGATCACCTCGTTTGGGTTCCTCGCATGTTGACCAGTCACGACAAACGCTCTTCCAGGAACCGTTAACTTTGACTTTTCTGGGACAGCCTTTTGAGTCACCGTCCCCGCTGAACTTGATTTCGCTATCGTACAATCTCGAGCGATATGTCCTTCCTTTCCACAATTATAGCATACCTTGAACTGTTGTGGACAGTTTGGGCTGATATGTCCCTCTTTTCCACATTTATAGCATATGGCCGGTGGTTGTTCTCCTCCATTGGAACCAGTTGCTGACGTCTTCGTATTATCATTGTTGAATCTCCTCTTTTTAAAATCTCCTCCCGACTCGCTTCTTCTATTTTCATAGCCACGATTACCACCAGAGTGGTTACCGTTCTTGTCTGTATTTTTCTTTCTCAGCTGGTTATCATTATTCTGATGACTGTTGTCACCGATATGATCCTGGTTGTGGTCCCTCGGTTGACCGTACTCGTTATCTCGCTCCAACAATTGAGCCCTGTTGACAACATCTGAAGAGAGAGAAAATTTATGAGAAATGAGATATTGACGTATGCCGGGTTTCAAACCTCTCAGAAACATCCGTGTCATACGTTCCTCATTCTCCACCAAATGAGGTGCAAACCTGGAGAACTCTGCAAACTTCGCCTCGTACTGGGACACCGTCATGTTATTCTGCTCCAGTCTAATAAACTCTACCTCCTTCATATGACGAATACTTTCAGGAAAGTACTTGTCATTGAATAGTTTCTGAAATGTCTCCCAAGACATGCTGAGTGCGGCTGGATGAGTACGCTTCACAGATTCCCACCAGTAGTCTGCTTCGCCACGGAACATAAAGGTGGCGAATGGAACCTTCTGTTCCTCCGTGCATCCCAAGACATCAAATATCTTGGTAATTTGCTTGACCCATGTCTCCGCCTTAATCGGATCTGGCTTTCCCCAGAATTCTGGTGGTCCCAACTCTTTGAACTGCTTGGCTGTGACCAGCTGTGCGTTGCCATTGTTTCTTCCTATATTTTGAACAGGAATCTCCTTCGTCTGGTTTGCATGAACCGCAAAAAGCTTCTAAACATCTCATCGTTCATCGTCTGCTCATTGGTGTTGTTCACAGGAGGAACATTGCCAGCCTGTTGTACGTTCTCCTCGTTGGTGAGTACAGGTGTCTCCACAGTTTTATTTACTCCACTGTTAACATTCTCAGTCGACATTCTCAAATACTGCCATAAAACAAGGGTTAATTTAACAAAATAACAAATCACATAATATTCCTATATTATGACCGACCAACAAATAAGCTTAGGTAGGACACACTAGCGAAGGATTTACTCGTCTCTCCCCTCCTAGTTCTATTCCCTGATCTCCGCCAGAGATCATATCCATAAGCTCTGATACCAACTGTGACGCCCCCAAAACAGGTATACAACACCTATTCTGAGTCGTCAATAACATGGTACAGAGACAACTACAACTTTATTAATACAACATAAAAACTGTGAGTGTAAATACAAATATTGTCATCTAGACAATATCCACACTCAAATAAGTCCTCATTGCAATTATTGGAATAATATTTTATAAAAAAAAATGGTGAGGACTACTAAAATAACTTCCTAGAACCTTCATTCCATACCCCGACTAGTACCTGCTACATTCTCGCCTCCTGAGAAGAAAATGGAACAACAAGGAAAATGGTGAGCTCAACTAGCCCAGTAAAGAATATTATGACTAAGATAATATACAACAAATTATCGTTAGTCTTCAACAGGGAAAAATTTAATAGAATACAATAGACAACAAGTTTTAATTCAATATTCGCAGCGGAAAATAATAATTCATAGAGAAGTTACGTAGAGAATGAAATCTACGATTATCTATGAATTTAAAAGCCCATCATCAATATTTTATCCCTGTAACATCAATCAATAAATATCTTGAATCAAATAGTCATCTTTGCACTACAGGCCAAAGATATCCATCAGTTGGTCATGTTCACCTCAACACCTGTTCATCTTTGCACTACGGGCCAAAGATATTCATCAGAAATTATTCATCTTTGCACTACAGGCCAAAGATATTCAGTTATATCATCATTTAAGACTGAGGATGATGAAAAATATTTTAAAGAAAACGAACCCAGTGAAGCAAAATAACAAATATTAAGGATTCGTATTTTGATTTATCCATGTTCAAAAATACCTTATCATAGTGAAGTAAAATTCAAGAATGATCAAAACATGGATACAATCAAAGCTAGTATCCACAATAGATATTTGGACGAAAAGAAGGAAATTTCATTTTTCGGTGAATAGTAACTCGTGAATAGTAACTTATGAATAGTAACCCCGACATGAAAAGTTTTAAATTTGATAAAAAGTTCAGATCAATACTTCGGCATAATGATATTGAAGAAAATAATATCATTTAAGAAGAAATAACATCCCTTACCTCGGAAAGACGGTACTTCTGACTGGAATACTAGATATAGTGCTGAAGGAAACTTGCACCGTATAGCAACACTCAAAGTATCAAATACTCACAAGAATACGCTCGATATAGAGAGAGAAATAGAGAGAAACTTGTGTTTCTGGTGTGATTTTTATTTCTAACCTAAGCACCCTATTTATAGGAAAATGCTTAGAACACCAAAGCAGAAAATTTAATATAATAATAATATATTTATCAAATTTTCCTTAGCCCACCTCTAGACATCTGATCTTAGCCCATTTATATCACATGTTAGCCCACTTAAATGCCAAAAAACGTGTTTCTTCAAAATAATAAATAAAACTTCTAAAAATCAATTATTTCAGAACTTCAGAACTTCAATAATTCATAATAAATAGCTATTTTATCAGAAAATTCGAATTTCGCGAGTTTTTATAGGAAATTCAATTCTCTACAATTTTGCAGAAGAAAGTTTTTCCAAATTCCAAACAAAAATTGACCGAAATTCACAAACGGGCAATTTTACAGTCAATAATAAATTTTCGGTCAAGAATTATGTCCACCAACACACAAAACATGTGTTAATCATTTAATGCCACAAAAATACTCTTCCTCCTCATATACTCATATATCCCATATTCATTGTAAAAATACCACCGTCAATATATTATTAAAATAATATATTTAAATGAATTATTTTATCAGAAAAAGATAAAATATTAATTTTTAACAATTGTCACATTAAAATTTTTCTCTATCTATATCCACATAAAATTACTATTTTTCTCATCATATAAATCAATAATTAATTATACACAAATAATATTACAGAACCACAGTACTGGCAACCAGGTAGTTCCCAGGGGGCATTCCAATAAGGATTTCTCCTTACTGGCGCGCAATTAGATGACCAAACCTCTCCTTAGACAGAACTTTCTAGACATTGCCAATAATGTTATCTAATAATATTATTCAGATAATATGAATTATTGCTCCGATAATAAAAAATATTGCGTAGTGATAATTATTGAAACAACAGTAATATAAAATATCAACGCAGCAATTATTGAATCAATAAAATACAATATTGAACAGTAATTACTGTAACAATTATTGAGTAGTGCCTTCTTACGTAAGAATCAATAATTGGTGCAATACCGTGTGCTACGCGTATTACCGTGTTTTAACCACCGGGTATTCCAACAGTATTAACGGTAACAACTACGCCGTTATTTATAAATAACTTATTTTTGTCGTTTTTTTCATCCAATCGCTTTCCGTTATGGGGCCCACACAAGGCTGCGCCGTCGTACGAATATTTCCCGACAACAAGAATATTCCACGACCAAACAAATATTCCCCGACAATAATGAATATTTTAGGACCACTTGCTTATTTAAAATATTTGCGCATTTTATCCATAACTAACCACATTAATCAAATCAACTCTTACTATTTCAGAATAATAAATAGAGGAAATTAAATTTTATTTATTAATAATTTGGGGTCTTACAGTGGAGGCAGAGGAGGTAACTAATACTTCGCTCCTTTTCTTCTTTAAGTAAATAGCGAATTTCTCCTTCTGAAATTGTAGATATTTATGCTTGAATTCTTCTTAATGAGTCTTCATAATTTTGGCATTTGTGCTTGAATTCTTCTTTCCTTTTTTTTCCCTTTCATTATAAATTTTACCAGAGCTTTAATAGTGGTGTGAGAAATTAGAAATTTTCTATATTCAGAGCTTTAATTTTGATGCTTCATTAAATAAATCACTATGATTCAAAGCAATGTCTTCATGAGTTCCTATATTCAAGATTTTTTTAGGCTAGAGATATCCTATTCTTCATTTTCTATATGGATCTCTCATGTCCATAACACAAAAAATGACAAAAGACACAAGTTAGTTTACTGCTCTAGTAAATGTGTATTGTGAAAGTCTATTATTTAATATTAATTGTTATTCCTTCTTTCACTTTCACAAGTAAATGATATTATTTAGTTTACTGCTCTGATTTCTCCCTTTTTCTGTTTCTATTTAAATTACACCTAAAACACTATAGTTTATAAAAATTTCAGTAGTGTATATTTTTTGAGAGTCATAAGCAAAATTTTTTTTTTGAAAATATTCAATATTCCGGTCCAGTAAACATGTCCATGTAGAAGGACTAGCTTTAGATTGTTTGTGTGTCAGTGTTGGACTGTTGTTTGAGCTCTGCAATTCATGACTATACTATTAATTATCTGCTAACAAGGTTATCATGTCTACTGAAACAAGCTCTTATTTGGATAAAAAGTATCTCAAAGCTAGCTGTATCCAAGACATTCTAAAAGCCAAGTTTAAACCAAGCACTTTCAGGAAAAGGTTCCTGAGAATTTTTCTAATACAGCTATAACATAAATGTTTAATGTGAAGAATTGAATGTTTACAAATTGCTATAATCAAGAAGATAACAAAAAACTCGATTGATCAGCCATACAATGATAATTTAGCATCATGAGCTCAAATGTTATACTTATTGGCTTTTTCTCTCTCACTGTTTTCTTGGCTTTTTCTCTCTCTCTGTATTTACGTGTGTTTGTGTGTATATATGTATATAATTTTATTGTATGAATTAAATTATGAAAATGGTAGTTTCTCAAAAAATTATTGGTGCCCCGTTTTTGGATTTCTTTTTATGTTTGATATGTTTCTCTAATTTGGTTGATTGACTGTATATTTCTTGAACATTTATGGGAAATCAAAATGGAGTAGTATGAGTCTCTTATAAGCAGTTTGATTAGGGTTCGTTTCTTTAAAACCCTTCCCCCCCTTTTCTAATTAGGGGTTTGAAATTTCTGTTTCTCAATGTAATCAGTAATTCAGGATGTTTTGGGTTTTGATTGGGTGGTTTTGCCTTGAAATTTCATGAATGACTTCTTATTTATTTTTTACCAACTGAGGGGTGTTTTTGTTTAGTATACATAATTTTTATTGAGCTTCTTTGGGTCTTGAATAAGCGAAATATATTGTATCTGTTTAACCTGATATAAGGTAGTTCGTATGAAGGATGGGACAAAAGTATTGGGCTCTTGAGGTATAAAGCATAAACTTAAGAAATAAACATATGGCTTTATGATATAATGTACCTTAGGGGTTGATCATAGCCTCATAAAAGAAAATGCATAATGGTAAAATGAATTGATTGGGCATAGCCTCATGGAGTTGATTGGGCATGTGTGTTAGTGTGTGTTGTGTAATTGTACTTGCAGGTGACTTATTTAACACATTCTTCTTATTGGTATATGTGTAGTTGCACATAATTGGTGATTTTTTCCAAATTATATTTCAAATTAGTTTTAGTTCTGAGCCCAGGTGTTTATCCAATAAATTTAGTTATATATCAATCCAAATGTCCAAAGAAAATAAAAAAAGAAAGAAACATAATGTGAAACCCCAGATTTTATGAATAAAAATTTAAATTTCTCGAAATATTTTTTTGAATATTATGGTGTGGATTTGATATAATGTTATAGTTGTGTGGGTAGTATTTATAAATTTTACAAAGTATGCAAGTTGTTGTATTATATTCGATTGGTCGGAAAATATTCGTTTTAGCAGATTCGTACAACGGCGCAATCATTGGTGGACCCCACATCAAAATTATTGTCGAATTGAGAAAATGACAAAAATATTTTTATTGAAAATAACGGCAGAAGTTTTACCATTAATACTGTTGAACTACTTGGTAGTAAAAGTACAATAATACGCGTGGTTGCATAGTAGCACACGGTATTGATTATTGATGCTTACGTGATAAGTCACTCAGTTTTGTTTTATTGGTATTATTAATGTAATAAAACAAAAAAAGTTTTTTTATATAAAACAGAATACTTTTATAAAGTTATTCGTTTTATTAGGCTAATAGTAAAAATTTTTTATATAAAACAGAATAATTTTATAAAGTTAGACAATAATTAGAATATATTATACTTTTATTATGCATAGTGTTTGCATAGTAAAATCTTTTATAAAGTTATTTATTTTATTAGATTATAAATAGAATATATTATATTTTATTTAAAAGATTTTGCTTTAAATATGGACCATCAGATTAAAGTAAATCAATCTAGACCGTTAATGAGTTAGTTACTATGCAGTCCATTTTTCTATAAATAGAAGCTCATTCCTTCATTATTTTCTTACGAATTCACTGAAACTCTAGAGAGAGAAACTATAGAGAGAAAGAAGAAAGTATTCTGCTACTTCACTACTCCGATATCAAGTTTCTTTTACGGTAAGGGATATTATTTGTTGTATTCGTAAGGGGTATTATTTCTTTTGTATTCATGAAGAGAACTTCTGTTATTCCATTCTTTATTATTCTGTTGGAATAACCTGTATACGCGGGCTACCTTATACTTGGTGAAATTCTTCTGTTATTCCATTCTTTATTATTCTGTTGGAATATCCTGTCTGTGCATTTTACGCCGGACCTGGTTCCGTCTTTATTATTCTGTCGGAATATCCTGTCTGTGCGTTTACGCCGGACCTGGTTCCATTATTTATTATTCTGTCGGAATATCCTGTCCGTACGTTTACGCCGGACCTGGTTCCATTATTTAGTATTCTGTCGGAATATCCTGTCGGTGCGTTTACGCATGACCTGGTTCCGTTATTTATTATTCTGTTAGAATAATCTGTCTGTGCGGTCTATCGCATGCTTGATGAATTCTTTTTTTATTCCATTCTTTATTATACTCAGTTGGTTAAAGTTTTGACTTTTATACTCCATGAAATTAGTGGAATATCCTTGATATTTGCGCTTCATCCAGTATATTTTCATGAAAATATTCTTCTGAATATTCTTGAATTTTACTGCACAAAGCAGTATCATGTTAACAATTTGGACGTTATTGGTTCCTGGATAAATTAATTCTTGAACTTGTTTTATTAAATTCTTATATCATTGTCATCATCCTCATGTTTATATTCTGTTGAAAGTCATATGTGGCTTGTAGTGCATAGATGGACTTGGTATGATTATGACCAGGGATTATTCGGTATAATCATGACCGTAATATTATAAATGATGTGGTAAAAGTCCTCATTGGCCCGTAGTGCATTGATGGACAGTGGTTGACGTGATCATGACCATTAATGAATACACAAATATTCTTGGCCCGTAGTGCATGGATAATTATGGGCGTGATACTAAAGAATATCCTTGGCCGTAGTGCAGGGGTGATTTGTTGATGTGAATTATTTTTTTTCCTGAGTCCCAGAGATAAAAGTCATGAAAAACTTTTTAAATCATAGAAGATAGTAGATTTTATTCTCTACTTGACTCTTCTAATGGGTTGCTTGTTCCGCTGTAGTTAAACTTGATGTTTGTTATATTGTATCAGTTTAACACTGTTTAAGGCTAATGATAATTTATTCTGCATTATCTCAGTCATAATATTTCTTACTGGGCTAGTTGAGCTCACCCTTTCTTTCAGTGTTCTCTTCAGGAAATGAGAATATAGCTGGGACGAGTCGGGAAACGGAGTGATAGACCAGATGATAGTATTAGTAGTCCTCACTATTCTGTTAAATAGTGTGACAATAAATGTAACGAGGACTTATTCTGGGAGTGGATATTGTCTAGAAGACAGTATTTGTATTAAAACTCACAGCTCTCTTGTCGTATATTAACGATTGTATTTGTATTCTGTACCATGTATTTGGCGACTCAGAATAGGTGATGTATACCTATTTTGGGGGCATCACAGTTGGTATCAGAGCTTAGGGATATGATCCCTGGCTGAGATGTGAGGCAAGAACTAGGAGGGGAGAGACAGGGGAATTCTTTCACTAGTATGACCTACCTAAGTTTATTTGGTATTAAATTGATCGGTCAGAGTATAGGTATAATATGTGATATGTTAATTAACCCTTATTTTGTTGCAGTATTTGAAAATGACATCTGAAAATGTTTAGATAAGCAATAGAGCACAGGAGACCGTTGAGTCTCCACAGATCAATAATCAGGACAATGTGCAACAGGAAGACAATAATCCTCATGTAAACAACAACACTGATCAATTGACGAACGACGGTACGTCTAGGAGTTTTTTAGAATTCATGCAACATCAGGCGAAGGCGGCTCCTGTTCATAATGCAGGAGGAAACAATGGCAACCTACGGTTGGTCACCGCTAAGCAATTCAAGGAGCTGAGACCACCGGAGTTTTTGGGAACGCCAGAACCACTTAAGGCGGAGACGTGGTTAAAGCAGATCACCAAGATATTTGATGTCTTGGGATGCTTCGAGGAGCAAAAGGTTCCCTTTGCCACCTTTATGTTACGTGAAGAGGCAAATCACTGGTGGGAATCTGTAAAACGTACCCAGCCTGACGCACTCAAGATGTCTTGGGAGAAGTTCCAAGAGCTATTCAATGACAAGTACTTTCCCGAAAGCATTCGTCACATGAAGGAGGTGGAATTTATCAAGTTGGAGCAAAACAACATAACCGTGTCGCAGTACAAAGCCAAGTTTGTCGAGTTGTCCCGATTTACGTCCCACTTGGTTGATAATGAAGAGAGAATGACGCGGATATTTTTAAGAGGTTTAAAGCCGGAGATACGTCAATATCTTGTTTCTCTTAAACTGTATTTATATTTAGATATTTTAAATAGGGCTCAGTTAGTGGAGCGCGATAATGAGTCAACGTAACCAAAAGAGAGCAGCCGATAAAATGACAATACTGGTGATAATAGTCATCAAAGTGGTGACAATAAATATGGAGGGAATCAACATGCTAGAAATGGTAACCACTTCGGTGGTAATCATGGTCAAAACAATAAGAATGGACATTTCAAGAAGAGGAGATTCAACAATGATGGAAAGACGTCAGCACCAGTACCCGTTGTTAAGGAAGGAGAACGACCACCTATCATATGCTTCAAATACGGAGGGGAGGGACACATCAGTCCAAACTACGTGATGCCGTCCAAAGCATGTTATAATTATGGAAGAGAAGGTCACTTAGCCTGATTTTGCCGTTCACCGAAGACAAGTTCAGATAAGATGGAGGCACCAAAGGCCGTCCCAGAAAAGTCAAAGCCGGTAGTTTAAGAGAGAACATTTTTTTTCGTGACAAGGAACCTGAATAAAATTATCACGGGTATGTTAGTCATAAACTCTTGTGAAGTCTATACCGTGTTAGATACCGGTTCTACTCACTCTTTTATTTTACCTAGTTGTGTTTAATGTTTGAAGTTAAATCCGGAGAAGTTTGACTTTGATATATCTGTTTAAACTCAGTTGGGAGAAACCTTCGTTACCTCCACTATTTATAAATCTTGTTCGAATCAACACTTTCACGTTACCTGTCGATCTTACCTCTTTGAAAATTGTAAGACCCCGAATTTTATGAAATAAAAGTATTCAATTTTTCTTATAATTACTATTTATTAAATGGTTAAATTGATAAATGTTAAAGTTAAGGGTGATATATGAATTTTTTTTCGAAATACACAAGTGGTTATAAAATATTCATTATTGTCGGGGAATATTCGCTTGGTCGTGGAATATTCTTACTGTCGGAGAATATTCGTACGACGGCGCAGTCTTTTGTGGGCCCCATAACGGAAAGCGGTTAGATGAAGAAAATGACAAGAGTAAGCTGTTTATAAATAACGGCATAGTTGTTACCGTTAACACTGTTGGAATACCCGGTGGTTAAAACACAGTAATACGCGTTGTTGCACACTAGCACACGATATTGCACCAATTATTGATTCTTACGTAAGAAGGCACTACTCAATAATTGTTACAGTAATTATTGTTCAATATTGTATTTTATTGATTCAATAATTGTTGCGTTGATATTTTATATTACTGTTATTTTAATAATTGTCACTATACAGTATTTTCTATTATCGGAACAATAATTCATATTATCTGAATAATATTATTAGATAACATTATTGGCAATATCTAGAAAGTTCTATCTAAGGAGAGGTTTGGTCATCTAATTGCGCGCCAGTAAGGAGAGATCCTTATTGGAAAGCCCCCTCTTTCCTAGGAACGGCCTGGTTGCCAGTACTGTGATTCTGTAATATTATTTGTGTATAATTAATTATTGATTTATATGATGAAGAAAATATTGATTTTATGTGGATGTAGATGGAAAATTTTTTTAATGTGACAATGGTTAAAAATTAATATTTTATCTTTTTCTGATAAAATAATTCATTTAAATATATTATTTTAATAATATATTAATGGTGATATTCTTACAATGAATGTGGGATATATGAATAAGTGAGGAGGAAGAGTATTTTTGTGGCATTAAATGATTAACACATATTTTGTGTGTTGGTGGACACAATTCTTGACCGAAAATTTATTATTGACTGTAAAATCACCCGTTTGTGGATTTCGGTCAATTTATGTTTGGAATTTGGAAAAACTTTCTTCTGCAAAGTTGTAGAGAATTGAAATTCCTATAAAAACTCGCGAGATTCGAATTTTCTGATAAAAGGGCTATTTATTATGAATTATTGAAGTTCCGAAGTTCTGAAATAATTAATTTTTGGAAGTTTTATTTATTTTTATTAACAAAAACGTTTTTTACACTTTGGTGGGCCCCACTTGCACATGTTGATGGCTGAATCCAGATTTTCAAAGGTGGGCTAAGGAAAATTTATAATTATATTATTATTTTATTAAATTTTCTGCTTTGGTGTTCTAAGTAATTTTCTATAAATAGGGTGCTTAGGTTAGAATTGAAAATCACACCAGAAACTGAAGTTTTCTCTCTATTTCTCTCTCTATATTATCGAGTATATTCTTGTGAGTTTTTTTTTTATATCTTGAGTGTTGATATACGGTGCAAGTTTGTTCAGCGTTATTCCAGTCAGAAGTACTGCTCTTTTGAGGTAAGGGATAGTAAGGGATAGTAAGGGATATTGTCGTTACTATGTAAGGGATAGTAAGGGATAGTAAGGGATTATAAGGGATAGTAAGGGATAGTAACGGATGTTATTTCTTCTTAAATGATATTATTTTCTCCAATATCATTATGCCGAAGTATTGATCTGAACTTTTTATCAAATTTGGAACTTTTCATGTCGGAGTTACTATTCATGAGTTACTATTCATGAGTTACTAATCACGAGTTACTATTCATGAGTTACTATTCAGGAGTTACTATTCACGAGTTATTATTCATGAGTTACTATTCACGAGTTACTATTCATGAGTTACTATTCACGAGTTACTATTCATGAGTTACTATTCATGGATTACTATTCACGAGTTACTATTCATGACAAAATTGGTTTTTTTTAACCAAATTATAGTTAATTTATGAATATTACTCTTGAGATTAAAACTATATGTTGATCATATTTTTTTTTTATCATATATAACATTTTTATAACCCTAATAATGATATTTCTCTTTGACTTGAGTGTAAAGATGGGTAGATTATTGGTATGATCATGACTAGGGTTCTCTTTGTCCAGTAGTGAAAAGTTGAATTGTGACTGGTATGATCATGACCATTGAATTTATAATTGAATATCTTTAGCTTAAGTGCAAAGGTGAAATGATCAACATGGTTATAATTATTGGTTATATAAATTCTGAAATGATTATATATTTCTTTGAGATAATAATATATTTGGCATGTAGTGCAAATATGAACTATTGAGGAATATCTTTGGCCTGTAGTGCAAAGATGAGTTGTTGATGAATATCTTTGGCCCGTAGTGCAAAGATGACTTGTTGTTGAATATCTTTGGCATGTAGTGTAAAGATGAACTGTTGATGAATATCTTTGGCCTGTGATGCAAAGATGAATTTATTAGTATGATTATGAACAGGAACTGTGATTTGGTATAACCATGATCTTTGATGTTTCAGGTAAAGACAGGTGATAAAAATTATCTTCGTCTTGGATGCAAAATTTAGAATCACAATTATGATTATGAATTATTCATATGATTGTGGAAAGGAACTGTTGATTGATGTTACAGGGATAAAATATTGTTGGTGGACTTTTAACATGGAGAAGATAATAGACTTTATGGTCTATTTGACTCTTCTAATGGATTGCTCGTTCCGCTGCAACTATGGTTGAAATTTTTATCATTTACCATATGTTCTAAATCTCTGATTTATTATTGATGGAGGCTATTGATAATTTAATTATCTTTAGTCAAGATATTCTTTACTGAGCTAGTTGTGCTCACCCTTTTGCTTCACAATTCCTTTCAGGTAATAAGAGTATAGCTGGGTCGAGCGAGGGTAACGGGAAAATAGAACGGTGGTCATCATTTAGTAGTTATATTTGGTGAATCATCTAGGGTGAAGCGAATCTAACGTTGGAAGGGTGTTTTGCCACTATCATACAAGATGTCTAATGACACACAACCTCGTGTCATCATAAGACATGGTTGTGCACATCCACTTGTCGAGTATATCTACGAGCACTACCTATATAATCTTGGTGTTTGTTTGAAGTATAATTCACGATTAAAGACAGTGGAGATAATGATATGTCAAGAGAAGACTCACCATTGGAAAGAATATGATAGTAATCTTCTCATTTTTCTTTGGGGTCTATTGGGTCAACCAAGAATAATTCTGTGGCCATATGATATCTATCATAACCTAGACGCATGGCCTCCCATGTACGAAGGTTTCCTTGAGCACTTCCCAAAGATTCTAATTTCTAAAACAGTTTTTAACTATACCTTTATGTAAGGTGTCATTGTGAGGTGCTGTGGTTGAAGCACCATGAGAGTTACATTTGGTATCAGAGCTATAAGTAAAGAGCCCCGAGCTTCTCGCTGGTGACTTCCTGTTGATGGGGGATGCACCGAAGCCAGACTCTCCGTAGGGGACGCCGTTCTGCGGTGGCAAGCTGATAGGTACCTTTGTGAGGTGCTGACACGACAATTGTTGTAATAAAGTTGTAGTTATTTTCTGTACCATGTATTTGACGACTCAGAATAGGTTGGATGGAATGGACCTATTTTGGGGGCGTTACATTTGGTATCAGAGCTTAGGGATATGATCTCTGGCGGAGATCGAGGAATAGAACTAAGAGGGGAGAGTTGAGTAAATCCTTCGCTAGTGTGTTCTACCTAAGCTTATTTGTTGGTCAGTCATAATATCGGGATATTATGTGATATGTTAATTTGTTCAATTAACCCTTGTTTTGAAGCTGTATTCTAGAATGATATCTGAAATACAAGAGATGAGCAATGAAAAAATTATGATGACAGGAAAGATGGAATCTGAAATGAAAGCAAGGTATTCTCAACTCTTTGAAATACCAGGTACGTAAATTTCGAGGACGAAATTTCATAAGGAGGGGAGATTGTAAGACCCCGAATTTTATGAAATAAAAGTATTCAATTTTTCTTATAATTACTATTTATTAAATGGTTAAATTGATAAATGTTAAAGTTAAGGGTGATATATGAATTTTTTTTCGAAATACACAAGTGGTTATAAAATATTCATTGTTGTCGGGGAATATTCGCTTGGTCGTAGAATATTCTTACTGTCGAAGAATATTCGTACGACGGCGCAGTCTTTTGTGGGCCCCATAACGGAAAGCGATTGGATGAAGAAAACGACAAGAGTAAGTTGTTTATAAATAACGGCATAGTTGTTACCGTTAACACTGTTGGAATACCCGGTGGTTAAAACACAGTAATACGCGTTGTTGCACACTAGCACACGATATTGCACCAATTATTGATTCTTACGTAAGAAGGCACTACTCAATAATTGTTACAGTAATTATTGTTCAATATTGTATTTTATTGATTCAATAATTGTTGCGTTGATATTTTATATTACTGTTGTTTTAATAATTGTCACTACACAGTATTTTTTATTATCGGAACAATAATTCATATTATCTGAATAATATTATTAGATAACATTATTGGCGACGTCGTGAATGACGATGGCAAGTTGATAGGTATCAATGTGACGTTTTATCCAAGTCTTGGATGAGGGTCACAGTTTTGAACGATATTTCTATTATTAATAAAGTTCCTGACGTATTCTTGAAGACTTCTTAGCCTACTCCAGATCGTGAAATCGAATTTTGTATTGACCCCAGTACAAAACCCATTTCTTAAACCCTTAAATATTTCTTCAACTAAAGCGAACGTATCATGCGCCAAAGACATTGGCTTGAGCTGTTGAAGATTATGACCATACCATTCAATATTATCGTGGAAGAACGAAAGTGGTAGCTGACGAGTTGAGTAGAAGATTGTATGCGAATGAGATGTTGTTAACACAAAGACCCATTTCGTATAACTTACAAATGATGAAGATAGAGTTAAAGACTCTAGGGACCCACGTAAAGATAACGAATGTACGATTAGAATCGACTTTAATCGATAAAGTTAAAGCCGCTCAAGCTACATATTCTGAGCTGATGAATGTGAAAAAGAAGGTTCAAGAAGGCGTTATCTCAACCCTCGATTTAATTGACCCATTTGAAATCCTCGATCAAGTAGGAACTGTGGCTTATAGATTCATTTTACCGCCAAGTATGTCACGTGTTCATAATGTTTTTCACGTATCGTTGTTTGTAAAAACATAGTCTTGGGGGACTTTGGAGCCAAATTTTAGAATAATTAATGAATCTGAAAAATTATGAAATCATTGGAGTTTTGTAGAGCATGTTACAAGCTTTCCATAGCCTCAAAAAGGGACTAATTCCGATAACGGATGAAGAAGTTGTGAAGATTTGAAGTATATGTGTCAAAAGTTGCAAAATCTAAAAAATTGGAGTTAAGTGCCAAAGGTCGAGCACCTAGGCACTAGACTCGATGCTTGGATTCTGTTCTTGAGCGCCTAGGCGCTTGCCCAAGGCCAATTTTGGGCGCCTAGGCACTGGTCTAGTGTTAAGCCAAAATCTGTTTGGAAGTCATTTAGTAAACTGGGCATAACTTTTTCATACGAACTCCGATTGAGGTGATTCAAGATGATCCGGAACGAGGACGAATAGACCTACAATGTTTGTTCTTTAAGTTATTTAATTCGAGATCGTTAGAAGGGGTAAAAATGGTTATCTTTGAGACTATTGTGTTTTCAGAGGCAATCGGAGGACGTCGGGCATGCATGTAAGACCCCGAATTTTATGAAATAAAAGTATTCAGTAAATGGTTAAATTGATAAAAGTTAAAGTTAAGGGTGATATATGAATTTTTTTCAAAATACACAAGTGGCTATAAAATATTCATTGTTGTCGAGGAATATTCGTTTGGTCGTGGAATATTCTTTTTATCGGGAATATCCGTATGACGGCGAAGTTATTTGTGGGCCTCATAACAGAATAACTGTCGGATGAAGATAACGATAAAATTAAGTTTTTATAATTAACGGCGTAGTTGTTACCGTTAACACTGTTGGAATACCCGGTGGTTAAAATACAGTAATACGCGTTATTGCACAGTAACACACGATATTGCACAGTATTTTTTTCAATTACTGATTCTTACGTGAGAAGGCACTACTCAATAATTGTTATAGTAATTACTGTTCAATATTTTATTTTATTGACTCAATAATTGCTGCGTTGATATTTTATATTATTATTGTTTCAATAATTGTTACTGCACAGTATTTCTCATTATCAGATCAATAATTCATATTATTTGAATAATATTATTAGATAGCATTATTGGCAATGTCTAGAAAGTTCTGTCTAAGGAGAGGTTTGGTCACCTAATTACGCGCTAGTAAGGAGAAATCTTTATTGGAAAGCCCCCTCTTTCCTGAGAACGGCCTGGTTGTCATATTTATTTGATGTGGATATAAATGATGGATTTATTATTGTGGTTATTATTAAAGGAATTAATGTTGAGGTGTTTTATCAGTATTTCTGTCTGAATGGAGGTATTAAAAATCAAATAAGTAATTTTTAGATATATTGCGTGAGTTATAATTTTTAATCCGACCGTTAGATCGTTGTGATTTTTGGATATATTATACATATATAAGTTGAGTATATGTTCATAAATTTTGAACCGTTAAAAATGAACGTATGATTTGTTATGAATTTTAAGAGGTGACTGATTCGAAAATTAGGTTTATAAATAATTTTGGTAGAAAATTCTAGAAATGGGTGGGCCCCACTTTTGGTTGTTGGGGAAGATGGCTGATTTTTGGTGGGTGGAATAGTAGTAGGTAAAGCCATCAGGTAGCAGGTCAAGTCTGCTTCGGCGTGCTAACATTTTCCTATAAATAAAGGGCTAAGTTAGAATTAAAAATCACACCAGAAATATAAGCTTTCTCTCTTTTTCTCTCTAGATTATTGAGTGTATTTTGTGAGTATTTAGATACTTGATGAGTTGATATTTATCAGTGCAAGTTTTCTTCAGCGTTATATCCGATATCCAGTCAGAAGTGCTGCTCTTTTGAGGTAAGGGATAGTAAGAGATTTTAAGGGTTGTTATGATTTTCAGTTTTGTAATTTTTTGGAACTTCAGAAAATTTTGGAAAAATTTGAAATGATATTTTAATGAGTTTTATTGATTGTGTCTAAAAATGATAATTTTTGGATGTATAGATTAAGAGTTATGAATTTTACGGGGAAAGACTATTTTAAAAATAACCGCTTATAACTCCTTGTGGTTAAATCCAAAATTGATGAAATTTTTATTGGAAGTATATCTATATAATATTAGTGTACTCGGTGAATTTTGAAATTTTTGGATAAAAGTACAATTTATGATAAATGTCTAAATATTCGGCGGTTTTGGCCATATGAAAAATAGTAAATGAGTTTTAAAAATTCTGAGAAAAATATATGTTCAATATGGGACTATATTCTGCTAAATCCCAGAAAAAAAATATTTTTAGAACTGATTTAGTATTTTTCATGAAAATGGACTAGTTATGAGTAAATGAATTAAATATGTTATGTGAAGTAAAAAAATTAGAAAATAGAATTTTATAGCTTGAGAATCCTATATGAGGTATATGCAGATTTTTTATGAGGGTTTTGGTTATTGGTAATGAAATCTTATGAGTTTGGCATTTTAGGATGATTAAATGCATTATTTAGTAAAATGTAAACAATTAAAATAAATTGTTTATATGCTTAAGAAATATTATTCTTTCAATATCATTATACCGAAAAATTGGTATGGATTTTATTGTAGAATTTCTACCTTTTTCATGTTGAGTTACTATTCATAAATTACTATTTACGAGTTACTATTCATGAGTTACTATTTACGAGTTACCATTCACGATAAAATTGGTTTCTTTTTCTGACCATATTATAGTTGATTTATGAATATTACTCTTGAGATTAAATCTATATGTTGATGATATTAATTTTATTATCAATTATAATATTTTTATAACCCTAATGATGATATTTCTCTTTGACTTGAGTGTAAAGATGGGTAGATTTTTGGTATGATCATGACTATGAGTTTTCTTTGGCCAGTAGTGCAAAGTTGAATTGTTGACTGGTATGATCATGACCATTGAATTTATAATTGAATATCTTTAGCTTAAGTGCAAAGGTGAATTGATCAACATGGTTATAATTATTGTTTATATAAATTCTGAAATGATTATATATTTCTTTGAGATATTAATATATTTGGCCTATAGTGCAAATATGAACTGTTGATGTATATATTTGGCCTGTAGTGCAAATATGAACTGTTGTTGAATATCTTTGGCCTGTAGTGCAAAGATGAACTGGTGATGAATATCTTTGGCCCAAAGTGCAAAGATGACCTGTGGTTGAATATCTTTGGCCAGTAGTACAAAGATGAATTGTTGATGAATATCTTTGGCCCGTAGTGCAAAGATGGCATGTTGTTGAATATCTTTGGCCAGTAGTGCAAAGATGAACAGGTGTTGAGATGAACATGACCAACTGGTGATACAAATAAATATCTTTGGCCGTAGTGCAAAGATGAAGTTATTAGTATGATTATGAACATGAACTGTGATTTGGTGTAACCATGATCTTTGATGTTTCAGGTAAAGATAGGTGATGAAAATTATCTTCGTCCTGGATGAGAAGAGGAATTTAGAACTACAATTATGATTATGAGTTATTCATATGATTGTGGACCAGAATTGTTGATTGATGTTACAAGGATAAAATATTGTTGGTGGATTTTTAACATGAAGAAGATAATAGACTTTGTAGTCTATTTGACTCTTCTAATGGATTGCTCGTTCCGCTGCAACTATGGTTGAAATTTTTATCATCTACCATATGTTCTAAATCTCTGATTTAATTCTGTTGAAGGCTATTGATAACTTATTTATCTTTAGTCATGATATTCTTTACTGGGCTAGTTATGCTCACTCTTTTATTTCACAATTCCTTTCAGGTAATAAGAGTGTAGCTGGGTCGAGCGAGGGTAACGGGAAAATAGAACGGTGGTCTCTAGCTGTGGAGGTCCCCCCTAAGCAATATAAAAAAGTGTTGTATACATCATTTAGTAGTTATATTTGATGAATCATCTAGGGTGAAGCGAACCCAACGTTGGAAGGGTGTTTTGCCACTATCATACAAGATGTCTAATGACATACAACCTCGTGTCATCATAACACAGGATTGTACTCATCCACTTGCTAAGTATATTTACGAGCACTACCTATATAATTTTGGTGTTTGTTTGAAGTATAATTCTCAATTAGAGACAGTGGAAATAATGATAAGTCAATAGAAGACTCACCATTGGGAAGAATATGATAGTAATCTTCTCATTTTTCTTTGCGGTCTATTGGATCAACCAAGGATAATTCTGTGTCCATATGATATCTATCATAACCTAGAAGCATGGCCTCCCATGTACAAAGGTTTCCTTGAGCACTTCCCAAAGATTCTAATTTCTAAAACAGTTTTTGACTATACCTTTATGTAAGGTGCCACTGTGAGCTGCTGTCCATGGTTGGGACATGTGTCACATTTGGTATATATTTATATCCAAACTCACAGCATATGTGTTGTTGTATTTAATATGACAATTGTTGTAATAAAGTTATAATTATTTACTGTACCATGTATTTGGCGACTCAGAATGGGTTGGATGGAATGGACCTATTTTGGGGTCGTTACAATGCACGTATGCAACGTGCAATGTTTTCGACGATAAAGGTATTCAAGGTTATACCTCAAGAGTTAGAATCTGAAATGAAGTCAAGGTATCATCACCTCTCTGGCATATCAAGTGCGTACGTAAATTTCGAGGGCAAAATTTTATAAGGAGGGGAGATTGTGAAATCTCAGATTTTATGAATAAAGATTTAAATTTCTCGAAATATTTTTTTGAATATTATGGTGTGGATTTGATATAATGTTATAGTTGTGGGTAGTATTTATAAATTTTACAAAGTATGCAAGTTGTTATATTATATTCGATTGGTCAGGAAATATTTGTTTTAGCAAATTCGTACAACGGCGCAATCATTGGTGGACCCCACAGCAGAATTATTGTCGGATTGAGAAAACGACAAAAATATTTTTATTAAAAATAACGGCAGAAGTTTTACCATTAATACTGTTGAACTACTCGGTAGTAAAAGTACAGTAATACGCGTGGTTGCATAGTAGCACACGGTATTGATTATTGATGCTTACGTGATAAGTCACTCAGTTTTATTTTATTGATATTATTAATGTAATAAAACAAAAAGTTTTTTTATATAAAACAGAATACTTTTATAAAGCTATTCGTTTTATTAGGCTAATAGTAAAATCTTTTTATATAAAACAGAATACTTTTATAAAGTTAGACAATAATTAGAATATATTATATTTTATTATGCATAGTGTTTGCATAGTACCTGCATAGTATTTGCATAGTAAAATCTTTTATAAAGTTATTTGTTTTATTAGATTATAAATAGAATATATTATATTTTATTTAAAAGATTTTGCTTTAAATATGGACCGTCAAATTAAAATAAATCAATCTAGACCGTTCATGAGTTAGTTACTATGCAGTCCATTTTTCTATAAATAGAAGTTCATTCCTTCATTATTTTCTTACGAATTCACTGAAATTCTAGAGAGAGAAACTATAGAGAGAAAGAAGAAAATATTCTGCTACTTCACTACTCCGATATCAAGTTTCTTTTACGGTAAGGGATATTATTTATTGTATTCGTAAGGGGTATTATTTTTTTTGTATTTATGAAGAGAACTTCTGTTATTCCATTCTTTATTATTCTGTTGGAATAACCTGTATACGCGGGCTACCCTATACTTGGTAAAATTCTTCTGTTATTTCATTCTTTATTATTCTGTTGGAATATCATGTCTGTACGTTTTACGCCGGACCTGGTTCCGTCTTTATTATTCTGTCGGAATATCATGTCTGTGCATTTACGCCGGACCTGGTTCCATTATTTATTATTCTGTTAGAATATCATGTCTGTGCGTTTACGCCGGACCTGGTTCCATTATTTAGTATTCTGTCGAAATATCCTTGGCCGTAGTGCAGGGGTGATTCGATGATGTGAATTATTTTATTAAGCTGAGTCTCAGCGATCACAGTGTTGGAAAATCTTTTAAATCATAAAAGATAGTAGAGTTTATTTTCTACTTGACTCTTTTAATGGATTGCTTGTTCCGCTGCAGTTAAACTTGATGTCTATTATATTTTATCAGTTTAACATTGTTGAAGGCTAATGATAATTTATTCTGCATTATCTTAGTCATAATATTTCTTACTGGGCTAGTTGAGCTCACCCTTTCTTTCACTGTTCTCTTCAGGAAATGAGAACGTAGCTGGGACAAGTCGGGGTACGGAGTGATGGTCCGAATGATAGTATTAGTTAGTAGTCCTCACTATTCTATGTAATGGTGTGTTAATAAATGTAATGAGGACTCCTTTTGAGTATGAATACTCTCTAAAAGATAATATTTGTATTCAAACTCACAGTTTATATTTTGTCGTATTGTACACGACAGATGTATTAATCAGTTGTATTTGTATTTTGTACTATGTATCTGACGACCCAAGATGGGTGATGTATACCTAATTTTGGGGGCGTCACAGTTGGTATCATAGCTTAGGGATATGATCCCTGGCTAAGATGTGAGAATAGAACTAGGAGGGGAGAGACGGAGAATTCCTTCGCTAGTATGGCATACCTAAGTTTATTTGCATGGTATTTAATTGGTCGGTCATAATATAAGGATAATATATGACATATCAATTAATTTTTATTTTGTGACAGTATCTGAAAATGGCATCTGAGAATGTTGAGAATAGCAATGGAGCACAGACGACTGTTGATTCACCACATATCAATAATCAGGATAATGTGCATCAGGAAGGTGTCAATCCTCATGCAAACAACAACACTGACCAAATGATGAATGATCAAATGTTCAGAGGCTTTATGCAATTCATGCAACAACAGGTGAAAGCGGCTCCTGTCCACAACGTAGGTGGAAATACTGGAAACTCTCTGGCGGTCACCGCTAAACAGTTTAAGGAGCTGGGACCACCGGAGTTTAAGGGAGAACCCAAACCACTTGTAGCTGAAACATGGATAAAGCAGATCACCAAGATATTTGATGTCTTGGGTTGCTCCGAGGAGCAAAAGGTTCCCTTTGCCGCCTTTATGTTGCGAGGAGAGGCAGATTACTGGTGGGAATCGATAAAGCGTACTCAACCTGCCGCACTGAAGATGTCTTGGGAGAAGTTTCAAGATCTGTTTAACGACAAATACTTTTCCGAGAGTATTCGTCACATGAAGGAGGTGGAGTTCATCAAATTGGAGCAGAATAATATGACCGTGTCGCAGTACGAGGCAAAATTTGCGGAGTTATCCCGGTTTGCGTCCCACCTGGTGGATAATGAAGAAAGAATGACGCGGATGTTTTTAAGAGGTTTGAAGCCGGAGATACGTCAACATCTTGTTTCTCATAAACTGTGTTTGTATTCAGATGTTGTAAATAGGGCTCAGTTGGTGGAACGCGATAACGAGACAATGCAACCAAAAGAGAGCAGCCGGCAAAATGATAATACCAGTGAGAGCAGTCATCGAAGCGGTGACAACAAGCGTGGAGGGAATCAACAGGCCAGAAATGGTAACCACTTCGGTAGTAATCAGGGCCAAAACAATAAGAATGGACATTTCAAGAAGAGGAGATTCAACAATGACGGAAAGACGTCAGCACCAGCACCTGTCGTTAAGGAAGGAGAACGACCACCTATCATATGTTTCAAATGCGGAGGGGAGGGACACATCAGTCCAAACTGCGCGATGCCATCCAAAGCATGTTATAATTGTGGAAGAGAAGGTCATGTAGCCCGATCTATCGCATGCCTGGTGATTTCTTTTGTTATTCCATTCTTTATTATACTCAGTTGATTAAAGTTTTGGCTTCTATACTCCATAAAATTAGTGTAATATCATTGATATTTGCGCTTCATTCGGTATCTTTTTATGGAAATATTCTTCCGAGCATTCTTGAATTTTACTCTACAAAGAAGTATCATGTTGACAATTTGGACATTATTAGTTCCTGGATAAATTAATTCTTGAACTTGTTTTATTGAATTCTTATATCATTGTCATCATCCTCATGTTTATATTTTGTTGAAAGTCATCTATGGCCTGTAATGCATAGATGGACTTGGTATGATTATGACCAGTGATTATTCGGTATAATCATGACCATAATGTTACAAATGATGTGGTAAAAATCCTCATTAGCCGTAGTGCATTGATGGATAGTTGTTGGCATGATCATGACCATTGATGAATGCACGAATATCTTTGGCCCTTAGTGCATGGATTATTTGTGCTTGTGATACTAATGAATATCCTTGGCCGTAGTGCGGGGATGATGTGGATTATTTATGAAGCTGAGTCATAGCGATAAAAGTGATAAAAAATCTTTTAAATCATAGAAGATAGTAGATTTTATTCTCTACTTGACTCTTCTAATGGATTGCTTGTTCCGTTGCAGTTAAACTTGATGTTTTTTATATTTTAACAGTTTAACACTGTTGAAGGCTAATGATAATTTATTCTGCATTATCTTAGTCATAATATTTCTTACTGGGCTAGTTGAGCTCACCATTTTGCTTTTATTGTTCTCTTCAGGAAATGAGAACGTAGCGGGACTAGTCTGGGAACGGAGTGACGGTTCAGATGATAGCATTAGTAGTCCTCACTATTCTATGAAATAGTGTGAAAATAAATGTATTGAGGACTTATTTTGAGTTTGAATATTGTTTAGAAGACAATGTTGTATTAAAACTCACAGCTTATGTTTTGTCGTATTTTATACGACAGTTGTATAATTAAGTTTTATTTGTATTTTGTACCATGTATTTGATGACTCAGAACAGGTGATGTATACCTATTTTGGGGGCGTCACATTATTCCTGATCTTTTTATGAACATCCACCCAAACTGTTTTATGTCGTGAACTGGAACATTTCTTTTGCTGACATATGCATTTGTGGTGTATATAAAAGTAACCTTGTAAGTGGTCACCGCTACATTGTGCAAGGCATTCTTTGCCTAAAATGTTTTCTTAACATATAAAGTGTATAAATAGTCCCAATTCGGCCTTCCACATATAGTTTTTTTACTAGAACCGAATAATGAGACTTTAAGACCCCAATTTTTATAAATAAAGATGAATTTTCTATAAATATCATTTTTGAATATTATGGAGTTAATTTGATATAATGTTATAGTTGTGGGTAATATTTATAAATTTTGCAAAGTAAGCAAGTTGTTATAAAATATTCGTTTGGTCGGAGAATATTCTTTTTGTCGAGGAATATTCGTACGACGGCACAATCATTGGTGGACCCCACAACAGAATTATTGTCGGATTGAGAAAACGACAGTTGTATTATTAAGTTGTATTTGTATTCTGTACTATGTATCTGACGACCCAAGATGGGTGATGTATACCTAATTTTGGGGGCGTCACAGTTGGTATCAGAGCTTAGGGATATGATCCCTGGCTAAGATGTGAGAATAGAACTAGGAGGGGAGAGACGGGGAATTCCTTCGCTAGTATGACATACCTAAGTTTATTTGCATGGTATTTAATTGGTCGGTCATAATATAAGGATAATATATGACATATCAATTAATTTTTATTTTGTGGCAGTATCTGAAAATGGCATCTGAGAACGTTGAGAATAGCAATGGAGCACAGACGACTGTTGATTCACCACATATCAATAATCAGGATAATGTGCATTAGGAAGGTGTCAATCCTCATGCAAACAACAACACTGACCAAATGATGAATGATCAAATGTTCAGAGGCTTTATGCAATTCATGCAACAACAGGTGAAAGCGGCTCCTGTCCACAACGTAGGTGGAAATACTGGAAACTCTCTGGCGATCACCGCTAAACAATTTAAGGAGCTGGGACCACCGGAGTTTAAGGGAGAACCCAAACCACTTGTAGCTGAAACATGGATAAAGCAGATCACCAAGATATTTGATATCTTGGGTTGCTCCGAGGAGCAAAAGGTTCCCTTTGCCGCCTTTATGTTGCGAGGAGAGGCAGATTACTGGTGGGAATCGATAAAGCGTACTCAACCTGCCGCACTGAAGATGTCCTGGGAGAAGTTCCAAGAGCTGTTTAACGACAAATACTTTCCCGAGAGTATTCGTCACATGAAGGAGGTGGAGTTCATCAAATTGGAGCAGAATAATATGATCGTGTCGCAGTACGAGGCAAAATTTGCGGAGTTATCACGGTTTGCGTCCCACCTGGTGGATAATGAAGAAAGAATGACGCGGATGTTTTTAAGAGGTTTGAAGCCGGAGATACGTCAACATCTTGTTTCTCATAAACTATGTTTGTATTCAGATGTTGTAAATAGGGCTCAGTTGGTGGAGCGCGATAATGAGACAACGCAACCAAAAGAGAGCAGCCGGCAAAATGATAATACCAGTGAGAGCAGTCATCGAAGCGGTGACAACAAGCGTGGAGGGAATCAACAGGCCAGAAATGGTAACCACTTCAGTGGTAATCAGGGCCAAAACAATAAGAATGGACATTTCAAGAAGAGGAGATTCAACAATGATGGAAAGACGTCAGCACCAGCACCTGTCGTTAAGGAAGGAGAACGACCACCTATCATATGTTTCAAATGCGGAGGGGAGGGGCACATCAGTCCAAACTGCGCGATGCCGTCCAAAGCATGTTATAATTGTGGAAGAGAAGGTCATTTAGCCCGATTTTGTCGTTTACCGAAGACAAATTCAGCTAGGATGGAGGCACCAAAAGCCGTCCCAGAAAAGTCAAAACCGGTTGTGCAAGGGAGAGCGTTTGTTGTGAACTCCCAGAGAGCAAGGAACCCGAATGAGGTCATCACGGGTAAGCTTATTATAAACTCTAAAGAAGTTTATACTTTATTTGATACCGGTTCAACCCATTCTTTTATTTCTCCTACTTGCGCTCATCGATTAAATTTGATTCCGGAGAAATTAGACTTTGACTTATCTGTGGAAACTCCGTTGGGAGAAACCTTCATTACCTCCACTGTTTATAAGTCTTGTTTGGTTCAAGTTGGTACCCACACATTACCTATCGATCTGATTTCATTAAAAATACTTGCATTTGACGTGATTCTAGGGATTGATTGGTTAACTACTCATTATGCAAAAATTGATTGTTTTCGTAAGGTTGTTAGTTTTCATATTCCTAATCGACCTATTATGCGAATTCAAGCAACCAAACCATTAAAATCAATCGCTGTCATCTCAAGCCATAAAACTATTCGTTTATTGAAAAACGGATGTCAAGCTTTCTTAGCTCATGTCACAGATCTAAACAAAAATACGTCAGTTTTGAATGATATTTCTATTGTTAATAAATTCCCTGACGTATTCCCTGAAGAACTTCCTGGCCTACCCCCAGAGCGTGAAATTGAATTTTGTATCGATCTTGAACCCAGTACAAAACCCATTTCCAAAGCCCCATATCGAATGGCTCCTATTGAACTTCAGGAGTTAAAGATCCAACTGCAGGAATTGTTAGACATTGGCTTTATTCGTCCTAGTACTTCTCCTTGGGGAGCTCCTGTTCTATTCGTGAAGAAGAAAGATGGAAGTATGCGACTTTGTATTGATTATCGGGAGTTGAATCATGTCACCATCAAAAACAAGTACCCATTGCCACGTATTGATGACCTGTTTGACCAGTTGCAAGGAGCACAATTCTTTTCAAAGATCGATCTTCGTTCTGGATATCATCAGCTGAAGGTTAGAACTGAGGATATTCCAAAGACGGCTTTTAGAACTCGGTACGGGCATTATGAATTCCTAGTCATGTCCTTTGGATTGACTAATGCTCCTGCTGCCTTCATGGATATGATGAACCGGGTATTCAAGGAATATTTGGATCACTTTGTGGTCGTCTTTATTGATGACATCCTTATTTATTCCAAAAGCCGTGAAGATCATGAGCAACACTTGAGGCTGGTACTCCAAAAGCTTCGTGAATACAAGCTTTATGCCAAGTTGAAGAAATGCGAGTTCTGGCTGGAGGAGGTAGCATTCCTTGGGCACGTAGTATCAAGTCGTGGAATATCGGTTGACCCGGCAAAGATTGAAGCTATTCAAAGCTGGGAGCAACCTAAATCAGTGACCGAGGTACGTAGCTTTCTTGGTTTAGCTGGTTATTATCGGAGATTCGTGGAAGGATTTTCTCGAATCGCTACTCCATTAACTCAGCTGACTCGGAAAGATACAAAGTTTGGTTGGAGCGAAGAATGTGAGCAGAGTTTTCAAGAACTCAAGAGGAGACTCATTTCAGCACCTGTTCTAACAATACCATCTGGCTCGGAGGGATTTGTCATCTACAGTGATGCTTCGAGCAAAGGGTTGGGATGCGTTCTCATGCAACATGGAAAAGTCATAGCCTATGCATCAAGACAACTCAAGGAATATGAGAGGAATTATCCTACTCATGATCTAGAGTTGGCAGCTGTTGTCTTTGCACTTAAAATTTGGAGGCATTACTTGTATGGGGAGAAAGTGGAGATCTTTACGGATCATAAAAGCCTCAAATATTTCTTCACTCAAAAGGAACTCAACATGCGACAACGACGTTGGCTTGAACTGTTGAAAGATTATGATCATACCATTCAATACCATCCTGGAAAAGCGAACGTGGTAGCTGACGCATTGAGTAGAAGATCATATGCGGGTACAAGTGCAATATTAACAACGCAAAGGCCCATTTTGTGTGACTTGCAAAGGATGGAGATAGAGTTGAAGACTCCAGGGACCCATGTGATGATGGCGAATATACGAGTAGAACCGACTTTAATCGATAAAATTAAAGCTGCTCAAGCTACAGACCTGGAGCTGATGCGTATGAGGAAGAAAGTGCAAGAAGGTGTTATGCCGGAAGCAAGAATCGATGAGGAAGGAATACTTCGAGTCAACTCCAGACTTTGTGTTCCTAACAACCCTGATTTAAAGTATGAAATCATGATGGAGGCGCACAACACACCGTTTGCAATCCATCCTGGAAGTACCAAAATGTATCATGATCTTCGTCATACATTTTGGTGGAGCAATATGAAGAGAGAGATAACGTTGTTTATCTCAAGGTGTCTAACTTGTCAACGAGTCAAAGCGGAGCATCAAGTACCAAAAGTTCCATTGCAACCACTTGAAATTCCAGAATGGAAGTGGGAGCACATTACCATGGATTTCGTTACCGGTCTTCCCAGGGTTTCTCAAGGTATTGATGCGATTTGGGTCATTGTTGATAGATTGACCAAGTCTGCTCATTTCTTATCGATACGAGAAACTTATACACTTGAACGTCTTGCTCGTATGTACATAAACGAGATTGTAAGACTGCATGGTATGCCAGTATCCATAATTTCTGATCGAGACCCAAGATTCACTTCACGATTTTGGGTTAGTTTACAAAAAGCTATGGGCACGGAGTTACGATTTAGTTCAGCATATCATCCTCAGACGGATGGACAATCAGAGAGGACTATTCAAACTCTTGAAGATCTATTAAGACTCTGTGTCTTTGACTTCAAGGGAAGTTGGGACAAGTTCTTACCATTGGTGGAGTTTTCCTACAACAACAGTTATCAAGCAAGTATTGGCATGGCTCCATTCGAAGCATTGTATGGAAGAAAATGTCGTTCTCCAGTATGCTGGGATGAGGTGGGCGAAGCAACGTTGTTGGGACCGGAGTTGGTACGTATGACTACAGAAAAGATTCAAACGATCCGACAACGTATAAAAACCTCACAAGATCGACAAAAGAGTTATGCTGATCTTCATCGAAAGGATGTGGAATTTGATGTAGGAGATCATGTGGTCTTACGTGTTGCTCCATGGAAAGGAGTTACAAGATTTGGAAAGAGAGGAAAGCTAAATCCTCGATTCATCGGTCCATTTTTAATCCTCGATCGAGTAGGAACTGTGGCTTATAGACTCGCTTTACCGCCAAGTATGTTTCGTGTTCATAACGTTTTCCACATATCCATGTTACGCAAATATGTGGAAGACCCGAACCACACTATTGAGTTAGAACCGGACGAAATAGCGGAGGATTTGACGTATGAAGAAGTTCCTGTTCAAATCTTGGATAAGAAGGAACATATTCTACGCTCCAAGGTTATACCTCAAGTCAAAGTTTTGTGGAGAAACCACGATGTTGAGGAAATGACTTGGGAGTTAGAATCAGAAATGAAATCAAGGTATCCTTACCTCTTCGACATACCAGGTACATACCCTAATTTCGAGGGCGAAATTTCATAAGAAGGGGAGGTTGTAAGACCCCAATTTTTATAAATAAAGATAAATTTTCTATAAATATCATTTTTGAATATTATGGAGTTAATTTGATATAATGCTATAGTTGTGGGTAATATTTATAAATTTTGCAAAGTAAGCAAGTTGTTATAAAATATTCGTTTGGTTGGAGAATATTCTTTTTGTCGAGGAATATTCGTACGACGGCACAATCATTGGTGGACCCCACAACGAAATTATTGTCGGATTGAGAAAACGACAGTTGTATTATTAAGTTGTATTTGTATTCTGTACTATGTATCTGACGACCCAAGATGGGTGATGTATACCTAATTTTGGGGGCGTCACAGAGACAAACCTCTCTACTCTACTGAGGTTTGTAATAAGAACCCCTCTCTCTCTACACACACATAATAAAAATTTATGCATAACTATATCTACATTAGCTCCATTAGGATTGATCATGGATCAATTGTTCTATTGGGTAACAATGTGTTTAGCTTTCTTAGTCGCGGAGGTTTTGTATTTCTTAGGGTTCTCTCGATATTGTGGTATCCTAAAATAAATCTTAGTTTTAATTATGCCAAATCTAATTATAATTTTTAATCTTAAATGACAAATAGGGACCAAATCATTTAAGGAATAATTCAATCAATTTACTTTGGATAAAGTTAGGGAAAATATTTTTACATGAATTAAGAGTATCCTCTCTATAGGTTGTATGCACGCATTCTTCTTAGTGGTATACGTGTAGTTGCACGTAACTGGTGATTTTTCCCAAATGGTATACGTGTAGCTCAACTTTGGATTAAGGTAAATACATATCCATAGACAAAGGCAAGTACAATGGTTCCATTTCTTTCTCAAGTTAAAAATCTAAAACAAAAAATTGTTTTACAATTTTTACAATTTTTACAATTCGTGTTACTTCCTTTTATAATGACAATTTGCTAGATGTTATCTATTAAGTCATCCGAATATATATATGATGGAAATAAAACTCATTCATGTACACTATGTCAAAATCAGTCCATGCTCATCATGATATTATGTGTTATCTATATTGTTAATCCATGTTTTCTTTAAGACAAATAAAGCTTAAAGGTGGACTGTTTTGGTGCCAAAAATCAAACTGACTGTGCAAGCTTATTAAGGTCACGGTGATAAGTTTTGATGATGTTTTCAAGTGTATTTGAATGCCTAGAGGTTCCTCGAGACATAACTTGGGACTGTTTGTAGGTATAGCCAAAATTGTGCCTATATGTGAATTGTTATAGCAAAAAAACACACTGCTTGAATTCCCTTCAAAAGATCACAATTGTCCCTCCTTTTTTAGCAACTCAAATCAATAAACAATCCCCTTTTTATGAGGTTGAATGTGTTTTTATAAGTCAAAAAGAAAAAGGAACAGACACAGAGATTTATCAACTCAATTAGACCCAATAACCAAAACACACTGATTGAATTCAGTTATAATCTCACAAATTCCGTATGGAGTATATGAAATGTGAGACCCCAAATTTTATGAATAAATATTTAATTTTCTCGAAATAATTATGGTGTGGATTTGATATAATATTATAGTTGTGGGTATTATTTATAAATTTTGCAAAGTAAGCAAGTTGTTTTAAAATATTCATTTGGTCGGGGAATATTCTTTTTGTCAGAAAATATTCGTACAACGGCACAATCATTGGTGGACCCCACAACAGAAGTATAGTCGTAGTTAGAAAACGACAAAATTATCTTTCTATAAAAATAACGGCTGAGGTGTTACCGTTAAGACCGTTAAAACTGTTGAACTACCCGGTAGTAAAAGTACAGTAATACGCGTGGTTGTATAGTAGCACACGGTATTGATTATTGATGCTTACGTGAGAAGTCACTCAGATATACTCAATTATTGCTACAGTAATTGCTGCATCATATCTCTTAAATTATTGTCATAGTATCATCTGTATAATATGTTATATTATTAAATCAATAATTGAGACGTTGTGGTAAGTTTAGTTATTTTTATGGGGGGCCATATGTCATCATCTAAGAGTCTCTTCGTCAATAGTAATTACCGTCGTCAATAGTAATTAACGTCGTCAATAGTATTTACCTTGGTCAATAGTATTTATCTTGGTCAATAGTAATTACCTTCGTCAATAGTATTTACCTTGGTCAATAGTATTTACCTTGGTCAATAGTAATTACCTTCGTCAATAGTAGTTGTCCCTTCAATATTACCAAGAGTCATTTGACCCTTCGTTAAGACCAAGAGTCATTTGACCCTTCGTTAAGACCAAGAGCCACCCTCAGTTTTTCTATAAATAGAGGCCTAGGGCTTCATTATTTTTCACGAATTCATTCAAGCTATAGAGAGAGAAAGTATAAAGAGAATAAGAGAGAGAGAATAAAAGTATTCTGCTACTTCACTTTTCCAATATCCAGTTCTTTTAAGGTAGGGAATATTTTTTCTTTTATATTCATGAAGATAACTTCTGTTATTCCATTCTTTATTATTCTGTTGGAATAACCAGTATACGCGGTCTACCCTATACTTGGTGACATTCTTCTATTATTCTGTTGGAACATCATGTCTGTGTGTTTTACACCGGACCTGGTTCTATTATTTATTATTCTGTTGGAACATCCTGTCTGTGTGTTTTACACCGGACCTGGTTCCGTTTTTATTATTATTCTGTTGGAACATCCTGTCTGTGTGTTTTACACCGGACCTGGTTCCGTCTTTATTATTATTCTGTTGAAATATCCTGTCTGTGCGTTTTACGCCAGACCTGGTTCCATTATTTAATATTCTGTTAGAATAACCTGTCTGTGCGGTCTATCGCATGCATAGTGATTTCTTTTGTTATTCCATTCTTTATTGTACTCAGTTGGTTAAGTTTTGACTTCTATACTCCATAAAATTTGTGGAATATCCTTGATAATTGCGTTTCATACAGTATATTTTCATGAAAATATTCTTCTAAGTATTCTTGAATTTTACTCCACAATGCAGTGTCATGTTGACAATTTGGACGTTGTTAATTCTTGGATAAATTAATTATTGAACTTGTTTTATTGAATTCTTATATCATTGTCATCATCCTCATGTTTATAAAATGTTGAAAGTCATCTGTGGCCTGTAGTGCATAGATGGACTTGGTATGATTATGACCAGGGATTATTCGATATGATCATGACCGTAATGTTACAAATGATGTGGTAAAAGTCCTCATTGGCCCGTAGTGCATTGATGGACAGTTGTTGGCATGATCATGACCATTAATGAATACACGAATATCCTTGACCGTAGTGCAGGGGTGATTCGATGATGTGAATTATTTTATTAAGCTGAGTCCCAGCGATAACAGTGTTGAAAGACCTTTTAAATCATAAAAGATAGTAGAGTTTATTTTCTACTTGACTCTTTTAATTGATTGCTTGTTCCGCTGCAGTTAAACTTGATGTCTATTATATTTTATCAGTTTAACATTGTTGAAGGCTAATGATAATTTATTCTGCATTATCTTAGTCATAATATTTCTTACTGGGCTAGTTGAGCTCACCCTTTCTTTCACTGTTCTCTTCAGGAAATGAGAACGTAGCTGGGGCAAGTCAGGAAACGGAGTGATGGTTCGAATGATAGTATTAGTTAGTAGTCCTCACTATTTTATGTAATAGTGTGTTAATAAATGTAACGAGGACTCCTTTTGAGTATGAATACTCTCTAGAAGATAATATTTGTATTCAAACTCGCAGTTTATGTTCTGTCGTATTGTACACGACTGTTGTATAATTAAGTTGTATTTGAATTTTGTACCATGTAAGTGGCGACCCAAGATGGGTGATGTATACCTGATTTTGGGGGCGTCACATGAAAATTATTTCTATTCTACAACTTTTTTATAATAGAAAAATATCCTTTAATCGAATCCCAAAAAATAACCAGTGTCACTAACTATTACTACAACACTCATATGTATGCGTTTCATATTGTTGTAGTTATGATAGATTTAATTAGTAATAAGAATATTCTTTCATCACTGAATTTGATTCGTTTCACACTAATACATTTTTTCAATAGCGAATATGAATCATGATGTCACCCTGTCCACGGGACCACCTTCTTATACCGTGTTTGGATATGTAAGTTCCTTTTTCAGACTTAATGAAAATTGAACAATTACTATTCCTTTTTGAAATTTCTAACGTGTCTTTCAATTTGAGACATGAGGATTATAATTTGCAATGCACGGTAAAATTATTTTCTTCTTTTATAGCAAACTTGCTTTTTAATAGTTCTTTTTTTATACTTTCTATATTTAACCTTTTCTTTTTTCCTTTCTTTAATAGAGAGAGCATTATCAAAAAAAAGGGATTGGCATTGTCATTCGAGAAGAATCTAAATTGAAGCTTATGCGTAAGGCAAGATAAGATTACTTTTTTTTTTCTTAAGGTCATACTTTATTTTCCAAGACAAAGCATCTTATATTTGTACGCTCTCAGGAAAATAAAAGAAAACATCGAGCAAAAGAAAAAGGAAAAGAGAAAGAAAATCAAGCTCCCAATTTACCTGTTGGTAAGTATACAATATTCCAGACATTTACATTAGCAGTTACAAAGATTTGTTACACAAAGCCATATAAACAAAATATTTGAACCTAATTTATTAACAACACTATGCCATCTTAGGTTTATAATTATACATCTTTTTAGGGTTTCAATAATAATATCCTTTACGAAACTGCATTTCCTCAACGTAAAAGACAATAAACAGAAAGTGTCGAGCAATGCATATTGCATAGTGCTTGCGTGTGAAATAAAAAACCAAGCAAACTGCATATATGCATGCTAATCCAAATAAATATAAAACTAGGGTTTTTTCCTTAAAAAAACACTATAACTTCTTATCTTTACACTTAGATATCTATTTTTATTTGTAGGGATTCAATAAAAATATCCTTGACGAAGCTCCAATTCCTCGACGTAAAAGATGAGAAAGGGATAATGGTGATGTGCGTCCAATACATGTTGCTCAGCGCTTGTGTCGTGAAAGAGAGAAGCAAGCAAAAATAATACAATCTTAACCATATCCATTTCAAACAAGATTTTTCCCTGGTTTGATCCCAGGCCATCCAAACACGCAGCTTATGAACGGGATTGTATCGCGATCAAGAATCATTTTTATCAGCACCCGTCGTTGTTAAAACCCGCGCCATCAGATTCTAATCAAATTCCTCCAGTTCCGATTTTACCACCTCAAGGGTTACATTCAACTAACTCAAATTCAATGGGTGCAGAAATCCTTCTTCCACCAAATAATATAGAGCATATACATGACTCCCGTAACATTATATCATCTTCCATGCCTACATCACCAACTATTGGGTTAGTCTAATGCAAATTACTTATAACAATATACCATAAGGGGTGTTACGATATATGTGAACTATTTGAAACAAGTTCATTTATTTTCTAGGTTATTACCAATTATTCAGTCAATCCTTGATGAAGGTTGCGTACAAGAGGAGGCATTGCCTACAAATATAGCCCCTCTGCCACATCCTATATTAGGAAGACACTGTTGGGGTTTCAATACAGAAACGCACAGCGAAAATTAAAATTTAAAGCAATTTCGAAACCCTAAAACAGGATCCATGCGAAAAAAAATTAATTCAGTGGTAAGAAATTATACTGATTGTAAAAGCTAGAATCGATGCGGTCGAATCTCCAACGCAATTCAAACGAACTGCGTCTCTATGGTATCCACACGAACGCTCCACACGAATCGTCCTACGATCTGCAGAAGAAGAAAACGCGGTACTAGCCAGCAAGGGTGAGGATTTTTGAACTGTTTTCTCTAGTCTCTCTCTAAGAGTGACTAGGGTTTTTTTATTTTTGACGTAAAACCTAAAGTGACTGATATATATCATATATATAGCAGTTATGAGGAATTAATCAAAACTTAATGTTATTAAAATCTAAATTTATATATATATATCTTAATTAAGTCTTACTTAATTAATATACCTATATATAAATTATCCTATTAATTTAAATTCGTAATTTAAAATTATATCAATCATATTGACATATTTAAATCTTTACCATTTAAATTAATTTCCTTTTAATTATGTTCTTTGTGTGTGACCTTTTAGGTTATTATTACATTGGCAATAACTTTAAAATCATATTATAAAGTTATAAACGGTGAGCGGCATCTAGTAATGCATCACTGCTATCCAAGTAATAATAAGATCGATGATTCGATGCAACTTTTTCGTGACCAATGTTTCAATGTAATTTAATCCTTTTAACCTTAATATCCTAGATTAAACTCGAGTCATGGAATGTGTCATACTCTTCATAATTTAATCTGAGTTTTCTTGATCAATGAGTAGACTATATGAAACAAATCACTATTTGAGCATGGCCATGCATTTCATAGTCCTACTCAATCAAGAGGCCTATGGATATCACCTATAAAATATAGGATAGTTAAATTCCATCTAGATCACTCATATTTCTCACACGATTCATAATGAACCCAATAATCACCTTTATAGTCCACCCTATTAAAGGTGACATTTGATGATATCAAAGTACATAAATTCTCGTGTAGTAATATAGCGGTTTCAGGTCGGAGGACCATTACATCATTGTCACTATGAGAATTGCTAATGACACTTCGCATAATGCTCCATATAGAATTCTCATGGTGGGTCTGTCCAGTACATAGTTCTCTAACATGTACCTATGCATTGACTTAATATCTCATATATTTATGACCAATGAGATTTGGTCATCAGTCAATCAACATACTAGTCTCAATGCATCATTGTTGTCCCATCAACAATGATACTCGACTAGGGACATTTAAGAACAATGATACTAATTGTAATTATATAATCTCATGTTCAAGTCACATACTTGAAACTATATAATTTGTATCACTATTCTAAGGAATTTTATTATGTTAACAATTATATTACGCAGTAAATAAAACCATAATAAAATCATTTATTTATTCAACCAAATATAATATCAAAATGTTAAGCAATTATATCAAATAATTGGCCTCTAGGGAATAAACTCTAACAGACACTACCTCGACAAAATGATTATACAGTGTCCTTACTGCTCAGCATTGCATTGAAAAGCTGAAAATTTATCAAATTCATCTGTTGACTGCCCTTTCTTCGGAACATGTTGTTTGCAAAGAAAGATTCGACTTCCACAACTATTAACGCCTCCTCCAGAAATTCAATCATTATATGATGTCAATGATGATCAGTCAAAGTCCTTTCGAAGTTATACCCGACTGTACAATACGGCTAATGCTTTTACGAGCTTAGGTGTACATATGGATGATAGAGTGGTTCCTGGTAGGGGTCCCAACGCATTTACAATCCATTGGGAATTGCGACATCAGACAGGGTTACTATAACCTCCAGCCGGTCAAGATCCAGTATATGCACAGTTGTACATTCACAATGTCGCTGTTGCTTTAGAATATCATTCTCGAAGAAACCCGAAGCTGCGAGAGGATGTCCTAAGAATAATCCAGGATAGTCTTTTGAGATACAACTCTTTTTCGGGAAAGTTTAGACATGCAGCTGCAATTTTAAGCAGGGAACATCTGAACAATCATGACATCCCAGCTTACCTTCATTATAGTGCAGCAAAAGACCGTCGAACTTATAATTTACCCACGTCAGAGGAAGTTGATGTCATATTACCTGGAGATGGTGCCAAATTCTCTACGATGAGGGATATTATTGTACGATTAAGAGGGAGTGACCAGTTGATGCAGATAAATGAATGTCATCCAGCTTATTTACCACTACATTACGTATTGTTATTTCCGTATGGTGAGCTTCGATGGGAACCAAATTTTAAGCAGTGGGATGTCAATCAAGGTAAAGCTTCATCAAAAAGACTTACACAATTGCAATATTATGGGTATCGTTTGTTTGAAAGACCTACCGAGTATTCAACTATCCTGAGCGGCGGAAGATTATTTCAAGAGTTTATTATAGATGCATGGGAGGCAACAGAGTAGAATCGATTGACATATTATAGGCTCAACCAACAAAAAATATGATCTGATCTATACCAAGATCTGGTAGAGGTAGTTCATGATGGGTTAGAGGCTAATCAAGTTGGTAAACGAGTAGTTTTACTTTCTTCTTTTTCTGGGAGTCCAAGGCAAATGTTTGAAATCTTCCAAGATTCTATGGCCATAACTCGGTATAACCAACACCCTGATATTTTTTTAACTATGACGGCAAATTCGAATTGGCCCGAGATAAAAGATGCAATGTTACCACATCAAACGTCAATTGACCGCCCAGACTTGGTGGCCCGCGTATTTGAATTGAAGCGACGAGCTTTGATGATGGAGATTGATAAGAAGAAAGTATTTGGTGCAAAGGTGGCACATGTTTTCACGATTGAATTCCAAAAGCGTGGGTTGCCGCACATGCACTTGCTAATATTTCTTCAAGGGTCTGATAAAATACGAACATGTGAACAGGTAAATCGAGCTGTTTGTGCCAAATTCCCCGATCCAATTTCTGATTCACTTCTATATGAAACAGTTAAAACTTGCATGGTACATGGACCATGTGGTGATCGAAATCTTAAATCACCATGTATGAAAGATGGTAAATGCACTAAGAGATATCCTAAATATTGGGCAGAAGAAACTACAATGGGCGAAGATGGGTATTCGATATATCAAAGGCGCAATGACGGTCCAAAACATTCTCTAAGGTCTGGACATAAAGTTGATAATAGAGATGTTGTACCATATAATTCATACCTCTCTAGATTGTTTAGTTGCCATATAAATGTGGAAGTTTATGCAGGAGTAAGGTGCGTAAAGTATATCAATACATACATCTACAAGGGTTACGATAGCACAACTTTGGTATTTGGGGTCGTAGATGAGATTAAGCAGTATATTGACTCAAGGTACATTGGACCTATAGAGGCGGCATGACGGATATTTGGATATCCAATGCATCAAGAGTTCCCTCCAGTTATACGTCTGGTAGTTCACCTAGAGGGAAAACATCACGTCTGCTATAACCCTTCTGAACCAATAGCTGCAATATTGAACAGAGCAGAGGATCAACAGACAACTCTAACAGGATTTTTTGCATGCTGCTCTACTAATGATTTAGCTCGAACTCTCACGTACCAACAATTTCCAAAGCATTTCGTTTGGCAAAAGAAAGAACAGCTCTGGACAGAGAGACAAAGGGGATTTGCAATCGGAAGAATGTATTTTGCCAGTCCAAATGAAGGTGAAAGGTTTTATCTTCGTCTTCTTTTGACGGTTGTAGAGGGATCTCAATCTTTTTAATGTTTAAGAACAGTTGATAATGTTGTACACCCCACATATAAGGCTGCATGTATTGCAAAAGGCCTTCTGGAAGACGATGAAGAGTGGATTCAATGTCTTAGAGAAGCATCAATAATGAGAACATGCTCTCAATTAAGAAGGTTATTTTCTATTATCTTGACATAATGCTCTCCTTTAAATCCAGAAGCGTTGTGGAACCAATTTTCTATGCATATTTGTGATGATTTATCACACAAAATAAGTACATGTTATGGCATTGATGCTCCTACTAATGCTCAAATTTATGATTATGGTTTATACCTTATTAATCTTTTGCTTCAAGAGTCGGGGAAGAGCTTATCAGATTACCCACCATTGCCACTGCCATATGCTAATTGGAGAATTATCGTTGGCAATCGACTTATATGGGAACATAGGCAGATACAAATTGAAGTTAATCAAATAAATGTCCAGCAAAATATTGATCTACTGAATGAAGGTCAGCGTATGGCTTATAATGCAATCATTTCATCTGTTTATGAAAATAGAGGAACAACCATCTTTCTGAGTGGGGGTGCAGGAACTGGAAAGACTTTTCTCTACAATACAATTGCCAAAAAATGTCGTTCCTTATGCGATATAGTAATTACAGTAGCATCCTCTGGAATTGCTTCTGGGTTGTTACATGGGGGACGTACTGCACATTCAACATTCTGCATTCCACTTAACGTATTAAAAAATTCAGTTTGTGGATTCACGAAGCAATCACCACACTCGGAATTATTTCGTAAGGCTAGACTAATTATATGGGATGAGGTTCCAATGCAGCATCGCCATTGTGTTGAAGCAGTTAATCGGACCTTACAAGACATTCGTGATAACTCACAACCATTTGGAGGTGTTACTGTTGTTCTTGGGGGAGATTTTAGGCAGATTCTTCCTGTTATACCTAGAGGTATTCACGAACATATAGTGGCAGCATCACTACGACGTTCTTTGCTTTGAAAAGATATACATGTCTTGACTTTACAAGTTAACATGCACTTACACGATGACCAATCTGTATTATTTGATTTCTCGACTTTTCTTAATGAGGTTTGAGTATTTGTATCTTTATTCATATTGACATCTATATATCGTCGAGAATATTTGATAATTTACTAATACTTCATTAATGTGTAGATTGGGTCTAACCCTCAAGAATCTATACAACTTCTAGATTCAATAAAAATAACTCAAAGTGTAGATAATCTTATCTCGACCATCTACCCAGAGCTAGAAGTGCCAAGTAAGGTCACTCCCGAATTCTTAAAAGAGCGCACAATTCTATCTGCTAGAAATGATGATGTCAATGATATCAACCTAGCTGCGTTGGCGATATTTCTGGGAGAAATACATACACACTTTGTTGCTGATAAAATGGTTGAAGATGATGATGTGGATCAGACTATTATGCATCGGTACCCAAATGAGTATTTGAAAAGTACACTCAATCCCCCTGGACTACCACCGTTCAAATTAGATTTAAAAGAGGGTTGTCCAATAATGCTTCTAAGGAACATTGCATCGAAAGATGGCCTTTGTAATGGTACTAGACTTATCATAGTCAAGTGTGGTGCTTTAGTTCTTGAAGTAAAGATTTTAACTGGTGATAAGCAAGGCGACTTGGTATTCATTCCAAGAATTTCTTTGACTCCTTCTTCGTCTGAGTTAAATATTAAAATGACAAGAAGACAATTCCCAGTGACGTTAGCGTATGCAATGACAATGAATAAATCACAGGGCCAGTCTGTCAAATTTGTTGGGGTAGATTTACGTACGCCAGTATTTAGTCACGGTCAACTATATGTAGCTCTGTCAAGATGCACAAGTTCTTCCCGCTTATGCATACTTCTTCGTGAATTAACTGACAAGTCCACAACAAATATCGTCTATCCTGAAGTTTTGTTATAATTTTATATGTTTGAGGTATCATTTCTTATCTCCGTGCATTATTGATCTTCTTACGATAAAAGTCTTGATATGTTTTGAATTGACTGATAAAAGTTTTGAATTAACTGACAAGTCCACAACAAATATTGTCTTTATATATGTGTTAATTGTTGAATAGTTGAATATTTGCTAATTGTTATAAATGAGACTAATGCTTGAATAAGTTGTGGCATCGTTGTAGTTGTTGCATATGCAAGCAAGACTCCTGATGGGTATAAGTGAGTCCTATAGTCATGTGAAATGGAACTTTCTAGGACTAACAAGTTTCCCTTTAGAAATAGCAAGCCCCATAAATTATTGTAGGGTGTAATACAATATTTTTACTTGATCAAGCCGAAGCTTAAAAAACATGAAGTACAGGTACTCAAATTACAATACCGTATATTACACTTACAGCCTTATGTTTTTGAATCCACATGATACATTTGTCAACTTATTTTACAGATGATGCCTTCGTAAAAGTTACTCATTTTCTAATTTGCAAAAAATTGGTTTACATTTCCTTGCTCTTTTCTGTGTAAGCAAATCTGATAATGTTTTGAGAGTATGATGCCTCCACTGAATAACAATTCCTGCTTTGGCCAACTGAATACATGATTTAGTTATATAGGAACATCAGATAACATATCTTATAGAAAACCATGCAGATAACATACGAGTATATATATGTGTGTGTGTATGTGTGAAGAACAAATTTGAGAAGCTTGATCATCGCAGTTAACATAGTAAGCTTCTCTATGTTGGCTGAGCTATAATATGCTTATTATCTATTTCTCCAGCTGTGTAGAATTTTTATTAGATATATAACTTATGTTTTAGTTTTACTTGCACATGACTCAATCAATTTGTACATATATCCTTTTCATTACATTTTGTTATCAATTTCCAAGTAGTTGATTTAATTTGTTGATATAATTAAACAATTCATTTCAATTTTTGTAGTCTTGGGATGATATTGCTATTAAATGGAAATGTGTTCATTCAACAACAAGTCAAGGGTGGAGAAAAGTTAACAGGGTTATGTGTATTTTATAATTCTTAAATCGTATTTAAGTAATCACATGTCAATTGTTTCGTTCTTGCGATACTACTAACATTTTGCTTTCTCTTATAAATAACAGATTTTTGTTACAAACAATATTTGTTGGCCGTGGACGTTGCCGATGGATAGCCTTTCTTTTCAAAGGTTTATGTACCGAAGACATGGTAGAGCTTGACAGATCTACAAGGTAAATATTATTATATGTATTTTCAGGTATATATTGAAGGATACTTGGTGTAAGCTGTAAAAATATATTTGGTGTAAGATGTAAAGTAAAGGGTTATGCTCAACATGTTGTTTCTCTGCATATATGTATTTTTGTTTTCCGTCTTTTGTAAAGTTGGCTAATTATACATGGTTATGATGATTTTGAGTATGGAATGAAGTTTTTTTGGTGGTTTGGATATGCATGGATGATTGTAAGTTTTTTAAACAGGTTTAGATTTTTCTGGATATCTATTTCTAAAGGAAACTCTGCTGAAATTTCTTGAAATTAGTAGCTACTAGCTTGATGTTTTGGTGGTTGGATATGTGTTGATTATTGAATATGAATTAATTTCTGCATGGTATGATGATTTTGGGTATGAAATGATGGTTATTTTGGTGGTTTGGATATGTATGGATGATTGTAAGTTCTATAGACAGATTTAGATTTGTCTGGATATCTATTTTTAAACGAAACTCTGCCAAAAAATTTTAAAATCAGTAACGACTAGCTTGCTGTTTTGGTGGTTAGATATCCGTTGATGATTGAGTACGTATTAATTTCTGCATGTGTGTATTTTTTGTGTTCCGTATTTTGTAAAGTTAACTAATTATACATGGTTATGATGATTTTGGGTATGGAATGATGGTTGTTTTGGTAGTTTGAATATGCAGTGATGCTGCTGAAAACTTGCTCAAAATGCTCGAGAGAAACATCAAAACTACAGATCCAAATGTTAACTGTATGTGGGACTTTGGGTGGAATGAGGTGATGTTTGCATATATTGAAACAGATGACATTATAAAGGATCTGGACTGGACGTGGTTGATGAACTCATAGACGAAATCATAAGAGAATGGTAACATGAGAAGCTCCAGTACTCTATTATGTTAACTATGTTGTTTTCTAATACATTTTGTAATATGAGTTTCGCATTGTCCAACTGTGGTGTTGTAAAAAGGTAAAGTACATCATTATTTCCAAAATTTTGGTTTGAATCTGTTGCTACAATATATATTCTAGCTGTGTCCATGGACGGTGGGTTTTATCCCAAATTTGCGACGACCTAGATGATTTTTTTGACTATATGTGTGACAACCCCAAAATAGGTCCATTCCATCCAACCTATTCTGAGTCGCCAAATACATGGTACAGAAAATAACTACAACTTTATTACAACAATTGTCGTGTAAAATACAACAACACATATGCTGTGAGTTTGGATACAAATATATACCAAATGCGACTCATGTTCCAACCGTGGACATAACCTCACAATGACACCTTACATAAAGGTATAGTCAAAAACTGTTTTAGAAATTAGAATCTTTGGAAAGTACTCAAGGAAACCTTCGTACATGGGAGGTCATGCGTCTAGGTTATGATAGATATCATATGGCCACTGTAACGACCCCAAAATAGGTCCATTCCATCCAACCTATTCTGAGTCGCCAAATACATGGTACAGAAAACAACTGTAACTTTATTACAACAATTGTCGTGCAAAATACAACAACACATATGCTGTGAGTTTGGATACAAATATATACCAAATGTGACTCATGTTCCAACCGTGGACATCACCTCACAATGACACCTTACATAAAGGTATAGTCAAAAACTGTTTTGGAAATTAGAATCTTTGGGAAGTGCTCAAGGAAACCTTCGTACATGGGAGGCCATGCGTCTAGGTTGTGATAGATATCATATGGCCACAGAATTATCCTTGGTTTACCCAATAGACCCCAAAGAAAAACGAGAAGATTACTATCATATTCTTCCCAATGGTGAGTCTTCTCTTGACATATCATTATCTCTACTGTCTCTAATTGAGAATTATACTTTAAACAAACACCAAGATTATATAGGTAGTGCTCGTATATATACTCAGCAAGTGGATGAGCACATCCCTGTCTTATGATGACACGAGGTTGTATGTCGTTAGACATCTTGTATGATAGTAGCAAACCACCCTTCCAACGTTGGGTACACTTTACCCTTTTGGATTCACCAAATATAACTACTAAATGAACTTTTCTATACTGCTTCGGGAGAACATCCACAGCTAGAGACCACCGTTCTATTTCCCCGTTACCCTCGCTCGACCCAGCTACACTCTTATTACCTGAAAGGAATTGTGAAGCAAAAGGGTGAGCACAACTAGCTCAGTAAAGAATATCATGACTAAAGATAATTAAATTATCAATAGCCTTCATCAATAATAAATCAGAGATTTAGAACATATGGTAAATGATAAAAATTTCAACCATAGTTGCAGCGGAACGAGCAATCCATTAGAAGAGTCAAATAGACTATAAAGTCTATTATTTTCTCCATGTTAAAAATCCACCAACAATGTTTTATCCCTGTAACATCAATCAACAATTCTGGTCCACAATCATATGAATAACTCATAATTATAACTGTAGTTCTAAATTCCTCTTCTCATCCAGGACGAAGATAATTTTCATCACCTATCTTTACCTGAAACATCAAAGATCATGGTTACACCAAATCACATTTCCTGTTCATAATCATACTAATAACTTCATCTTTGCACTACGGCCAAAGATATTCATTTGTATCACCAGTTGGTCATGTTTATCTCAACATCTGTTCATCTTTGCACTACTGGCCAAAGATATTCAACAACATATCATCTTTGCACTACGGGCCAAAGATATTCATCAACAATTCATCTTTGCACTACAGGCCAAATATATTCATCAATATTTCATCTTTGCACTACAGGCCAAAGATATTAATATCTCAAAGAAATATATAATCATTTAAGAATTTATGTAAACAATAATTATAACCATGTTGATCATTTCACCTTTGCACTTAAGCTAAAGATATTCACTTATAAATTCAATGGTCATGATCATACCAGTCAACAATTCAACTTTGCACTACTGGCCAAAGAGAACACATAGTCATGATCTTACCAAAAATCTACCCATCTTTACACTCAAGTCAAAGAGAAATATCATCATTAGGGTTATAAAAATGTTATATATGATAATAAAATCAATATAATCAACATAAAAATTTAATCTCAAGAGTAATATTCATAAATCAACTATAATTTGGTTAGAAAAAGAAACCAATTTTGTCGTGAATAGTAACTCGTGAATAGTAACTCGTGAATAGTAACCCCGACTCAAAAAGGTAGAAATTCCACAATAAAATCTATACCAATATTTCGGTATAATGATATTGAAAGAATAACATTTCTTAAGCTTATAAACAATTTATTTAAATTGTTTACACTTTACTAAATAATGCATTTAATCATTCTAAAATACCAAACTCATAAGATTTTATCACCAATAATCAAAACCCTCATCAAAAATCTGCATATACCTCATATAGGATTCTCAAACCATAAAATCCTATTTTCCAATTTTCTTACTTCACATAACATATTTAATTCATTTACTCATAACTAGTCCATTTTCATGAAAAATACCAAATCAGTTCCAAAAATATTTCTTTTCTGGGATTTAGCATAATATAGTCCCATATTGAACATATATTTTTCTCTGAATTTTTAAAACTCATTTACTATTTTTCATGTGGCCAAAACCACCGAATATTTAGACATTTATCAAAAATTGTACTTTTGTCCAAAAATTCTGAAATTAACAGAGTATACTTCCATCATATACATGTACTCCCAATAAAAATTTCATCAATTTTGGAGTTAACCACAAGGAATTATAAGCTGTTACTTCTAAAATAGTCTTTTCTCATAAAATTCATAACTCTCAATCTATACATCCAAAAATCACCATTTTTGGACACAATCAAGAAAACTCATCAAAATATCATTTCAAATTTTTCCAGAATTTTTGAAGTTCAGAAAAATTACGAAACTGAAAATCATAACAACCCTTAAAATCCCTTACTATCCCTTACTATCCCTTACCTCAAAAGAGCAGTACTTCTGATCGGTATAAGGCTGAAGGAAACTCGCACTGATGAATAGCAACTCACCAAGTATCTAAATACTCACAAAATACACTCAATAATCTAGAGAGAGAAAGAGAGAAAGCTTATGTTTCTGGTGTGATTTTCAATTCTAACTTAGCCCTCTATTTATAGAAAAATTTTGGTAGGTTTGACCTGCAACCTGATGGCTTTACCTGCTACTATTCCCATCCACCACATTTAAAATATAATTCAGCACATTTCTTCACCAACCACAAGTGGGGCCCACCAATTCTAAAATTTTCCACCAAAAATGATTTATAACCTGATTTCCGAATCAGCCACCTCTTAAAATTCATAACAAATCATACGTTCATTTTTAACGGTTCAAAATTTATGGACATATACTCAACTTATATATGTATAACATATCCAAAAATTACCACGATCCAACGGTCGGATTAAAAATTATAACCCCCGCAAAATATCTCAAAAACCCTGATTTTTAATACCTCCATTCCGACAAAAATACTGATAAAAACCTCAACATTAACTCCTTCATTTTTAACCACAAAAATATATCCCTCATTTATATCCACATAATATAAATATTTCCTTATCATATGAATCAATAATTAATTATTCACAAATAATATTACAGAATCACATTTATGACAACCAGGCCGTTCCCAGGAAAGAGGGGGCTTTCCAATAAGAATGTTTCCTTACTGGCGCGCAATTAAATGACCAAACCTCTCCTTAGACAGAACTTTCTAGACATTGCCAATAATGTTATCTAATAATACTATTCAAATAATATGAATTATTGATCTGATAATGGAAAATACTGTGCAGCAACAATTATTGAACAACAATAATACAAAATTTCAACGTAGCAATTATTGAATCAATAAAATAAAATATTGAACAGTAATTACTGTAACAATTATTGAGTAGTGCTTTCTTACGTAAGAATCAATAATTTCAAAAATACTATGCAATACCGTGTGCTACTGTGTAATAACGCGTATTACTGTATTTTAACCACCGGGTATTCCAACAGTGTTAACGGTAACAACTACGCCGTTATTTGTAAAAACTCAAATTTGTCATTTTTTTCACCCGACAGTTATTCTGTTATGGGGCCCACAAATAGCTGCGCCGTCGTACGAATATTCCCCGACAGAAAGAATATTCCACGACCAAACGAATATTCCCCGACAACAATGATTATTTTATAACCACTTACTTATTTTGAAAAAAAATTCATATTTCACCCATAACTTTAAAATTTTATCAATTTAACCATTTACTGAATAGAAAAATTGAATACTTTTATTTCATAAAATTCGGGGTCTTACAGCCACAGAATTATCCTTGGTTAACCCAATAGACCCCAAAAAAAAATGAGAAGATTACTATCATATTCTTTCCAATGGTGAGTCTTCTCTTGACATATCATTATTTCTACTGTCTTTAATTGAGAATATACTTCAAACAAACACCAAGATTATATAGGTAGTGCTCGTATATATACTCAGCAAGTGGATGAGCACATCCCTGTCTTATGATGACACGAGGTTGTATGTCGTTAGACATCTTGTATGATAGTGGCAAAATACCCTTCCAACGTTGGGTACACCTTACCCTATTGGATTCACCAAATAAAACTACTAAATTAACTTTTCTATACTGCTTCAAGAGAACATTCACAGTTAGAGACCACCGTTCTATTTCCCCGTTACCCTCGCTCGACCCAGCTACACTCTTATTACCTGAAAGGAATTGTGAAGCAAAAGGGTGAGCACAACTAGCTCAATAAAGAATATCATGACTAAAGATAATTAAACTATCAATAGCCTTCATCAATAATAAATCAGAGATTTAGAACATATGGTAGATGATAAAAATTTTCAACCATAGTTGCAGCGGAACGAGCAATCCATTAGAAGAGTCAAATAGACAATAAAGTCTATTATCTTCTCCATGTTAAAAGTCCACCAACAATGTTTTATCCCTATAGCATCAATCAACAATTCTTGTCCACAATCACATGTATAACTCATAATCGTAATTGTTGTTCTAAATTCCTTTTCTCATCCAGGACAAAGATAATTTTCATCACCTGAAACATCAAAGATCATGGTTATACCAAATCACAGTTCATGTTTATAATCATATTAATAAATACATCTTTGCACTATAGGCCAAAGATATTCATCAACAGACCATCTTTGCACTACAGGCCAAAGATATTCAACAACAGATCATCTTTGCACAACGAGCCAAAGATATTCATCAACAATTCATCTTTGCACTACAGGCCAAAGATATTCCTCAACAGTTCATATTTGCACTACAGGCCAAATATATTCATCAATAGTTCATCTTTGCACTACAAGTCAAAGATATTCTTCAACAGTTCATATTTGCACTACAGGCCAAATATATTCATATCTCAAAGAAATATATAATCATTTCAGAATTTATGTAAACAATAATTATAACCATGTTGATCAATTCACCTTTGCACTTAAACTAAAGATATTCAATTATAAATTTAATGGTCATGATCATACCAATCAATAATTCAACTTTGCACTACTGACCAAAGAGAACCCATAGTCATGATCATACCAAAAATCTACCCATCTTTACACTCAAGTCAAAAAGAAATATCATCATTAGGGTTATAAAAATGTTATATAATAATAATAAAAATAATATGATCAACATATAGTTTTAATCTCAAGAGTAATATTCGTAAATCAACTATAATTTGGTTAGAAAAAGAAACCAATTTTTTCGTAAATAGTAACTCGACACAAAAAGGTAGAAATTCCACAATAAAATACATACCAATATTTCGGTATAATGATATTGAAAGAATAATATTTCTTAAGCTTATAAACAATTTATTTTAATTGTTTACACTTTACTAAATAATGCATTTAATCATCCTAAAATGCCAAACTCATAAGATTTCATCACCAATAACCAAAAACCCTAATCAAAAATCTGCATATACCTCATATAGGATTTTCAAGCCATAAAATCCTATTTTCTAATTTTCTTACTTCACAAAACATATTTAATTCATTTACTAATAACTAGACTATTTTCATGAAAAATACCAAATCAGTTCCAAAAATATTTTTTTTCTGGGATTTAGCATAATATAGTCCCATAGTGAACATATATTTTTCTCAGAATTTTTAAAAGTCATTTACTATTTTTCATATGGCCAAAATAGCCGAATATTTAGACATTTATTAAAAATTATACTTTTATCTAAAAATTCTGAAATTCACAGAGTATACTCCTATCATATACATGTACTCCCAATAAAAATTTCATCAATTTTGGAGTTAATCACAAGGAGTTATAAGCGGTTACTTTTAAAATAGTCTTTTCCCGTAAAATTCATAACTCTTAATCTATACATCCAAAAATCACCATTTTTGGACACAATCAAGAAAACTCATCAAAATATCATTTCAAATTTTTCTAGAATTTTTGAAGGTCATAAAAATTACGAAACTGAAAAACATAACAACCCTTAAAATCCCTTACTATCCCTTACCTCAAAAGAGCAGTACTTCTGATCGGTATAAGGCTGAAGGAAACTTGCACTGATGAATAGAAACTTACAGAGTATCTAAATACTCACAAAATACACTCAATAATCTATAGAGAGAAAGAGAGAACACTTATAAATTCTGGTGTGATTTTCAATTCTAACTTAGCCCTCTATTTATAAGAAAATGTTAGCACGCCGAATCAGATTTAACTTGTAACCTGATGGCTTTACCTGCTACTATTTCCATCCACCACATTTGAATAAAAATCTCAGCACATTTCTTTACCAACCAAGAGTGGGGCCCACCAATTCTAGAATTTTTCACCAAAATGATTAACTCCGAAAATTCAACAATTTCTGAACCAGTCATCTCGTAAAATTCATAACAAATCATACGTTTATTTTTAACGGTTCAAAATTTGTGGACATATACTTAACTTATATATGTATAACATATCCAAATATTACCACGATCCAACGGTCGGATTAAAATTTATAACCCTCGCAAAATATCTTAAAAACCCTAATTTGATTTTTAATACCTCCGTTTCGACAAAAATACAGATAAAATACCTCAACATTAACTCCTTCATTTTTAACCACAAAAATATATCCCTCATTTATATCCACATAAAATAAATATTTTCTTATCATATGAATCAATAATTAATTATTCACAAATAATATTACAGAATCACATTTATGACAACCAGGCCGTTCCCAAGAAAGAGGGGGCTTTCCAATAAAAATTTCTCTTTACTGGCGCGCAATTAGGTGACCAAATCTCTCCTTAGACAGAACTTTCTAGACATTGCCAATAATGTTATCTAATAATATTATTCAAATAATATAAATTATTGATCTAATAATGGAAAATATTGTGCAGTGACAATTATTGAACAACAATAATATAAAATTTTAACGTAACAATTATTGAATCAATAAAATAAAATATTGAACAGTAATTACTGTAACAATTATTTAGTAGTGTCTTCTTACGTAAGAATCAATAATTTCAAAAATACTATGCAATATCGTGTGCTACAGTGTAATAACGCGTATTACTGTATTTTAACCACCGGGTATTCCAACAGTGTTAACGGTAACAACTACGCCGTTATTTGTAAAAACTCAAATTTGTCGTTTTCTTCACCCGACAGTTATTCTGTTATGGGGCCCACAAATGGTTGCGCCGTCGTACGAATATTCCCCGACAGAAAGAATATTCTACGACCAAACGAATATTCCCCGACAACAATGAATATTTTATAACCACTTGTGTATTTTGAAAAAAAAATTCATATATCACCCTTAACTTTAACATTTATCAATTTAACCATTTACTGAATAGTAATTATAAGAAAAATTGAATACTTTTATTTCATAAAATTCGGGGTCTTACAATCTCCACACCTTATGAAATTTCGTCCCTGAAATTTACGTACTTGGTATTTCGAAGAGTTGAGAATACCTTGCTTCCATTTCAGATTCTATCTCTCAGATCATCATGATTTCTCCATTGCTCATCTCCCATGATAACTTCATTTGGGTTCCTCATTTGTTGGGAAGTCATGGCAACCGCCATCCCTCGAACTACTCGACTTTGACTTGTCTGGAGCAGCATTTGGCGTCATCATTACCGTTGGAATATACTTTTCTATAGGACATATTCCTCCCTCAACTGCCTCTTCGTACTCCTCATTCATGATTTGAATCATCAATCTTCGATCCATATCGGATTCAGGTTGACCGCTATGTACAGGGTAATTCAAAACTCGATGTTGGGTTCTCCCAATTGATTTCCAAAAAGAGAAATTCATATCATCTATTTTAGCCTTCTTAGATCGAACATCTCTTTCCACAATATCCACGTGTCGTGCGACTTTTGCCCATGCATCACTTATTCTCACTCGTTCAGTTTTTTCTTCTTTCAGCTCAGATTCTATTTTTATCATCTTATACTCTGCCAAAGAATGCTTCTGTTCAAGCATCACATATCGGGTAACACAAGCTTGAATTGTTGTATCCTTTTGTTCCACGACCGCCTATCGTTCTTCTGCCTGCTCTTCTAACTCATGAATACGATTTTGAAATTCTACATTTTGATCATATAATACCTCTAATAAACTCTCCTCAGGTACTTCTTCTTCCTCTTCTTCCTCAGTCTCAGCTGTTACCTCTGCGATTATCTCGGGTGCAACTATCAATTCTTCACTCACCACATGGATATCTCTAATTCCTTCTTCGTCTGACATCACATTATCACGGTTAGTGATTAGAGGTATCCCCACAGTCGCATTCACTCCATTGTTAGCATACTCAGCTGTCATTCTCAAATACTGCCATAAAACAAGGGTTAATTAAACAAATTAACATATCACATAATATCCCGATATTATGACTGACCAACAAATAAACTTTGGTAGGACACACTAGCGAAGAATTTACTCATCTCTCCCCTCCTAGTTGTATTCCCCGATCTCCGCCAGAGATCCTATCCCTAAGCTCTGATACCAAATGTGACAACCCCAAAATAGGTCCATTCCATCCAACCTATTCTGAGTCGCCAAATACATGGTACAGAAAATAACTACAACTTTATTACAACAATTGTCGTGCAAAATACAATAACACATATGCTGTGAGTTTGGATACAAATATATACCAAATGTGACACATGTTCCAACCGTGGACATCACCTCACAATGACACCTTACATAAAGGTATAGTCAAAAACTATTTTAGAAATTAGAATCTTTGGAAAGTGCTCAAGGAAACCTTCGTACGTGGGAGGCCATGCGTCTAGGTTATGATAGATATCATATGGTCACAGAATTATCCTTGGTTAACCCAATAGACCCCAAAGAAAAACGAGAAGATTACTATCATATTCTTCCCAATGGTGAGTCTTCTCTTGACATATCATTATTTCTACTGTCTCTAATTGAGAATTATACTTCAAACAAACACCAAGATTGTATAGGTAGTACTCGTATATATACTCAGCAAGTGGATGAGCACATCCCTGTCTTATGATGACACAAGGTTGTATGTCGTTAGACATCTTGTATGATAGTGGCAAAACACCATTCCAACATTGGGTACACCTTACCCTATTGGATTCACCAAATAAAACTACTAAATGAACTTTTATATACTGCTTCGGGAGAACATCCACAGCTAGAGACCACCGTTCTATTTCCCCGTTACCCTCGCTTGACCCAGCTACACTCTTATTACCTGAAAGGAATTGTGAAGCAAAAGGGTGACCACAACTAGCTCAGTAAAGAATATCATGACTAAAAATAATTAAATTATCAATAGCCTTCATCAATAATAAATCAGAGATTTAGAACATATGGTAGATTAAAAAAATTTTCAACCATAGTTGCAGCTGAACGAGCAATCCATTAGAAGAGTCAAATAGACTATAAAGTCTATTATCTTCTCCATGTTAAAAGTCCACCAACAATGCTTTATCCCTATAACATCAATCAACAATTCTTGTCCACAATCACATGTATAACTCATAATCGTAATTGTTGTTCTAAATTCCTTTTCTCATCCAGGACAAATATAATTTTCATCACCTGAAACATCAAAGATCATGGTTATACCAAATCACAGTTCATGTTTATAATCATATTAATAAATTCATCTTTGCACTATGGGCCAAAGATATTCATCAACAGACCATCTTTGCACTACAGGCCAAAGATATTCAACAACAGATCATCTTTGCACAACGAGCCAAAGATATTCATCAACAATTCATCTTTGCACTACATGCTAAAGATATTCCTCAACAATTTATATTTGCACTACAGGCCAAATATATTCATCAACAGTTCATCTTTGCACTACAAGTCAAAGATATTCTTCAACAGTTCATATTTGCACTACAGGCCAAATATATTCATATCTCAAAGAAATATATAATCATTTCAGAATTTATATAAACAATAATTATAACCATGTTGATCAATTCACCTTTACACTTAAGCTAAAGATATTCACTTATAAATTTAATGGTCATGATCATACCAATCAACAATTCAACTTTGCACTACTGGCCAAAGAGAACTCATAGTCATGATCATACCAAAAATCTACCCATCTTTACACTCAAGTCAAAGAAAAATATCATCATTAGGGTTATAAAAATATTATATATAATAATAAAAATAATATGATCAACATATAGTTTTAATCTCAAGAGTAATATTCGTAAATCAACTATAATTTGGTTAGAAAAAGAAACTAATTTTTTCGTGAATAGTAACTCGTGAATAGTAACTCGACACTAAAAGGTAGAAATTCCACAATAAAATACATATCAATATTTCGGTATAATGATATTGAAAGAATAATATTTCTTAAGCTTATAAACAATTTATTTTAATTGTTTACACATTACTAAATAATACATTTAATCATCCTAAAATGTCAAACTCATAAGATTTCATCACCAATAACCAAAAACCCTAATCAAAAATCTGCATATACCTCATATAGGATTCTCAAGCCATAAAATCCTATTTTCTAATTTTCTTACTTCACAAAACATATTTAATTCATTTACTCATAACTAGACTATTTTTATGAAAAATACCAAATCAATTTCAAAAATATTTCTTTTCTGGAATTTAGCATAATATAGTCCTATAGTGAACATATATTTTTCTCAGAATTTTTAAAAGTCATTTACTATTTTTCATATGGCAAAAAAGCCGAATATTTAGACATTTATCAAAAATTGTATTTTTATCTAAAAATTCTGAAATTTACAGAGTATACTCCTATCATATACATATACTCCTAATAAAATTTCATCAATTTTGGAGTTAACCACAAGGAGTTATAAGCGGTTACTTTTAAAATAGTATTTTCCCGTAAAATTCATAACTCTTAATCTATACATCCAAAAATCACCATTTTTGGACACAATCAAGAAAACTCATCAAAATATCATTTCAAATTTTTTCAGAATTTTTGAAGGTCATAAAAATTACGAAACTGAAAAACATAACAACCCTTAAAATCCCTTACTATCCCTTACCTCAAAAGAGCAGTACTTCTGATCGGTATAAGGCTGAAGAAAACTTGCACTGATGAATAGAAACTTACAGAGTATCTAAATACTCACAAAATACACTCAATAATCTAGAGAGAGAAAGAGAGAAAACTTATGAATTCTGGTGTGATTTTCAATTCTAACTTAGCCCTCTATTTATAGGAAAATGTTAGCACGCCGAATCAGATTTAACCTATAACCAGATGGCTTTACCTGCTAGTATTCTCACCCACTATATTTGAATAAAAATCTCAGCACATTTCTTCACCAACCAAGAGTGGGGCCTGCCAATTCTAGAATTTTCCACCAAAATGATTAACTCCGAAAATTCAACAATTTTTGAACCAGTCATCTCGTAAAATTCATAACAAATCATACGTTCATTTTTAACGGTTCAAAATTTATGGACATATACTCAACTTATATATGTATAACATATCCAAATATTATCACGATCCAACGGTCGGATTAAAAATTATAACCCTCGCAAAATATCTTAAAAATCCTAATTTGATTTTCAATACCTCCGTTTCGACAAAAATACAGATAAAACACCTCAACATTAACTCCTTTATTTTTAACCACAAAAATATATCCCTCATTTATATCCACATAAAATAAATATTTTCTTATCATATGAATCAATAATTAATTATTCACAAATAATATTACAGAATCACATTTATGACAATCAGGCCGTTCCCAGGAAAAAGGGGGCTTTCCAATAAGAATTTCTCCTTACTGGCGCGCAATTAGGTGACTAAACCTCTCCTTAGACAGAATTTTATAGACATTGTCAATAATGTTATCTATTAATATTATTCAAATAATATGAATTATTGATCTGATAATAGGTGTGCAGTGACAATTATTGAACAACAATAATATAAAATTTTAACGTAGCAATTATTGAATCAATAAAATAAAATATTGAACAGTAATTACTGTAACAATTATTGAGTAGTACCTTCTTACGTAAGAATCAATAATTTCAAAAATACTATGCAATACCGTGTGCTACTGTGCAATAACGTGTATTATTGTATTTTAACCACCGGGTATTCCAACAGTGTTAACGGTAACAACTACGCCGTTATTTGTAAAAACTCAAATTTGTCGTTTTCTTCACCCGACAGTTATTCTGTTATGAGGCCCACAAATGGCTGCGCCGTCGTACGAATATTTCCTGACAGAAAGAATATTCCACGACTAAACGAATATTCCCCGACAACAATGAATATTTTATAACCACTTGTGTATTTTGAAAAAAAAATTCATATATCACTCTTAACTTTAACATTTATCAATTTAACCATTTACTGAATAGTAATTATAAGAAAAATTGAATACTTTTATTTCATAAAATTCGGGGTCTTACAATATGTTTGACCAAATTTACCTTTTTTGGCGGTTAGGTCAATTATTTTTGAAGTTCTTATTTTATTTTATTTTATTTTTTATTTAATCAGGCAAAAGAGCTTCAAACCAATTTGGTGCATATGAACCTTTTAAGAAAGTGGGTATCATTATGCTATTTCAAAACTACAATGCCTTTACCTGTTAATGTATCAGCGACTGGCATTCAATGGACACATTTGTATGATTGACTGTGCTTAAATTAGTTTTACTAATTAATCCATGTTCCATCTAAAATTGCAAATTAAATTAAAGGAATCAATAGCATATGGGTGAAGCGGAGTGCTTTTTAATGTGCTCGAAGAAAATATGAAGGTCATTGGCATTGGGATTGTTTCGAATTTAATAAATGTAGTTAACTGGCCTAGGTCAATTTTATTGTTGAGTGAATGTGGATGTTGGTTTTAGTTGTTTTCTTAACAAATTTATTTTTTCTTGACACTCTCGATTTGTAAATAATGATCATATAGATACAATTTGTGGCAAAATTCTTGACTTCTTTACATTTTGGGTGGGATGTCTATCTTGATTAGAAATTTTCTTATTTACAATAAATAATTACGAAATTTTCTAATTTTTATAAATATATACTCTTTAAACATTGTAACTCATATTTTTCATTTAGATTCATCTTTAGGTATTAAATAATTACACGAGTATTAGTAGGGCCGGAGGCACGGGTTAACCCTAGTGTGTGTGTGTGTGTATATATATATATATATATATATATATATATATATATATATATATATATATATAGTAGTAAAGCAATCAATATGGTATTGAATCACACGCTCGCACAAAAGTGTGAATTTCGTTTTCTGCGAAAGAAAAAAAAATAAAATCATGGAGCTAATAATTGAATGATCAGAAGCCATGTAATAAATATATTGTAATATATATGTATTCTAATGTTTAGATAAAATAATATTGTTTGAACTTGAAATTTTTGTATAATATGTTTTCTGAAAGTTGTTATCATAAGCAGTAGATTATTATTTATAATATATGTACTAAAAAATATAATAAATAATTTAACTGTGTAGCAAAATTTTAATCTTAAATTTAATAATCTTTCGATTTTATATATTAGAAGTATACAAAAGTCTATCACAGTCTTGATAAAAAGTTTATAAAAGTATGTTTCTTATTCTATGAAGTTTATAAAAGTCATTTTAAAAAAGTCTTTAAATATTTAAAAGTCATTAAAATTCACAAATCTTACAAAAGTTTGTCACTTAAAAAAAATTCTTTAAAAATCTTAATTGAATACACCCCCTAAGACTCTTCTTTTGTATGATTTCCAAAATAATTTAGCCTCATGTTTTATTTCTATGTACAAATATTTTGTATGTCTGTCGTTAGTTTTTTATGACAGTGATGTTGTTTTATTTCTATATATAATTACTACTACAATAAAATAAAAAATAAATGATACAACCCATTTAATTTTTTGTAATGAGCATGTTAAAGGGTAGCAGATATTAACACTAGTAGTAATTTGGAGATTTGGAGGTCAATCTATCGGAAAAGTTTAATTGGAATTGTTCTGATTCAGTTGGCTAGATATTCCTTCTATATATCAATTAGCATGGTTAGTGTGTTTGAAAAACAATTAAAGAGGCGCAAGCATGTTAGTGTACACGGACAGGTTAATTGGACAGATACAATTTTATTTTTTTATTTTTTATTTTGTTTGTGACTCTTAAAAAATGTATAATATTTATTTTAACATGAATTTTTATATAATATAGTGTTTTAGGTATAATTTGAATACATATATAAAAACAGGGTTATATAAATTGTACAACCCTGTTTTTGTATATGTATCTAAATTATACCTAAAATACTATATTTTATAAAAATTATTGTTAAAATAAATACTATATATTTTTTAAAAGTCACACAAATAAAAATAAAAATAAAAATAAAAATATCTAATATTCATGTCCAATAAAAATGTCTGGCAAGACTTATTTAGTTTGAAAATGTCTAGTAGTATCTATCTCCTTTGGAACCAATAAAAATAAAATATAGACCCGGTCAAAAAACTTTTTAGTTACCTAATATTGCTCTAAAATATATTATATTCACGTCGCTGCCTAGTTAGTCCATATATTTAGATATTATTTGAAAAAGAAAAAAGAACAAGTCCCCCACTTGGAACTAATTAACAGACCTTGCATGATCACAGCATCACCTTAGTGATATATATATATATATATATATATATATATATATATATATATATATAAAATTAACAAACCTTAATTACATATATAGATCCCAGTTTCATTCCCCTAGGAGTTGAGATTAGACTGATCATACATGCACAGTCTACAATTGAACATTCTACAACAAAAAAAAAAAGAAAAAAGAGAGGGGGAGGGGAGGGGAGGGGAGGGGAAGGGGGGGAGAGGGGAAGATGAACAGAGTTAGCCATCAAGAAGAAGCAGAAGCCTTGCAAATTGGTAGGTCCTTCTCAAGATTAGGAGGAGACCTGAGAATCGGATTGCTCTCGAAGAAATTGACAGGCTTTAAATCAAAACTTGATGATACTGTTGGCATGATTGGGAAGTCCTCTTGACATGGTATGTGATGAAATCCTAATGTGTACCACATCACAATGTCCTTATTCTCAATTGCCCGATCCCTGCAATTAAAAGCACTTCCAGTAAAATCTCAATATGCGTTAAGAAAAATAAAGTAAATGAAAATGGGATACTGTAGTTAGAAAATGTCACCTTTCGGACCATACTGCAAGAGTGTCTTCTCCTTTATTTTGGTAAGCAAACAAGCCACCAGCCCAATGCTCCGTCTGGTTATACGGAGTGACCCAGATTTGATTATTGGTAAACGCGCCTCGCTTTTGTGGAGGATCATCGTGATCAAGCAAACTAGCGGCTGTGCCACCAGGAACCACCTTATACCCAACCGGGTTCCCCACACGAGTCGTTTTGGAGGGATTTATGACATGGAACTCAGATGGATCATAAAGCTTGAGCTTAATTTGTGCATCCTTCTCTGTTTTAGCCACATTCCTTACGGCTTTCAAGTAACTCCGCCTAGGGGACTCACCCGGTGAGGTCTCTTGCCTCTGGATATTCACCTTCACGAAGGAATTATCGGAGCCATCCACATCCATGTCGAGATGAAATGTGATGTAATGATCATGAATCACTCCAATTACGTTTTCGGATAACAGGGTACCATACAGCTTCTCTCCTTGGTTTACCTCATTCATGTTCACATAAGCCGTGCCTTTCACCATCAAAATACCGCTGAGTCCAACCTGTGATTAATTATTTATATATTGTCCAAATACTAATGTAATAAGCAGTAGAATCAGCAGTATAATATATATTGTTTTTAAAAGTAAAAGAAATTGAGTTAATTTTAAATTTAAAAATATGTCATTAATTTTAAAAAGTAAAATTTAATATTATATTTCAGAGAGTATTATATATGGGGAGGAGATGGTGAATTAGTGATGCATATATGCAGGCATTTTCATAGGTTGGACATGTTACCAAAAGATTCTTTACAAAATTTGATAAATAATGCTACCGTCACATAAAAAGGGTCATATAATTTTCACGTACACACGTGCATGGTGTGGGCATGTGAGGATTATGTGACCTTCTTTTTATATGATAGTAGTGTTAGTTGAATTAATTTCATGGTAACTGAATCCGAATCCGTGGATTAGCATTCATTAACCATGACTAACCTTGACTCTAATTAGTCCATCAGTTTGGAACTCCCAATCCATTATGTAATCATAGTTTGCCACTGATGCTGCCATTCTCACCACTAATGTCACCTTCGGCCTCACCTCCCGAATCTGTCACATAAAGTAAGGTGACAAAATAATCAAACAAATTTGTTTGACGACCGTAAGTCCAATATCCACACACAACACACAAAAAAGTCGCTCGCTCTCTTATTATAATGGAATATGTTTATATGTCACATCAAAAGACAAGCGTACAAAAGAGTAATGATAAATTTTTCAACATTATTTCATCATTCATGTTATCATCATATGAACCACAACTCTTTCCCAGGAATAGGAAAAAGTTGTAATATAGAGAATCCGTGCACGGGTTTTTAAAACTAAATTTCTAAAATAAGTATATTACTACTACTTATTGATAGAGATTTGTTTCGGTTTCTTTTTATTTATTTTTTAAAAAATATCTAAAACAATCTAATTTTAATAAAAATATAGTAAGTATTATTTAAGAGAAATATGTTATTTAAAAAAAAATATTTTAAATCCATTATATATATATATATATATATATATATATATATATATATATATACCTCCATTCCCGTAATTGGACTTTCAGAATGTCGCCATCCAATATCACCTGCATAGCTCTCGAACACACAAATCATATTAGATCGGACGTACGGTGTTCCATCAGCAGCTGCAAACACGCCATCCATATAATGAGCATTCCGCGGACAATCATTAAGCGGCTCAAGAGGCATAGCCTGTAGCCCAAACCCGTATTCACCCGCATCCATATACGTCTTAAAGTACCATGCATCTGTTGGATCCATATAAGGCACAAATAACTCTGACGTAAACCCTTGGTACATCACACTCCTCATCTCCCCCGTTCCCGGGTCACCAACCATGGCCCGAGATATGACCACACCGGATCTCGGGTCGGCCTTCAAATGGAACTCCCAGTTTGCCCATTTCACCAAATGATCATCCTTTACGGTGAAGCTCGGACCCTTTGGTTGCTCAATGGATATCGGGTTAAGCAGGTTGAGTTTTTTATTTTGGGCTGAGAAGCGATAGTCTGTGTCAGCGGCCTTTGGTATGGGTATGTGCTTTCCCTGATCAGAGATCTCAACCACTTGTTTGGTGTCCAAATCAAGAAGCACCGTGAGCCCTTCGATGGGCCTCATGTAGAAATTTGCAGTGCCCTTCATGGAGTAGCACTGTACCTTAATCAGCCTCCTCTTTTCTTCAACCTCACTCATCCCAAACCACCCGCTTGATATCGGTAGACAAGCCAGGTCAGCTAAATCAACGCCACGAGCCAAGATCGAACGGTTGAAATCGGCATTTCCTAGGGGGGCCCACGTGGCCGACGTCATGTCCTCCATGGTCATCGTCGGGTAACCTGAAAAATGACCCGTTTCTTGACGGGTCACCTCGCTCGTGTGGATATCGAGGGTGAGCACGTGTGCGTCGCCGTTGACACGTGCGATAACGGTTGCTTTTCGTGGCGGGAGAGGGTCGCCCTTTTGCCACGTGAGGACGGTATGCTTATTTGGTTCCTCCAGGATGATGGAGTGAAGGGCGTAGGGGGAGTTTTTGAAGAGCGAGTGGGATTGGATGATGGTGCGGACTTTGTTGAATTCTTGGATAGTGAGGGGGTCGAGTGGGTGGTGGGGGACGTCAGAGGAGTGGTGGCGCGTTGGTTTGGAGGTGGTGGTGGGGTTTTGGAGGAAGCGGTTCTTAGAGGAGGTGCAGTACCAAGGCGAAGGGGAGTTGGTGGTGCAGTCTTGTAGTTTATTGGTGGAACCCGGGAGATTGAACAGGGTGAAGAGCAAGAGGAGGACACAACTGAAAACAAGAAAGAGGAACCGAACAAGCCTTCTTCCCTCCATCTTACAGTACAAACAAATGACGACTCTGTTTTTGTGGGTCTAGCTAGCTAGATTCAAGGCTTACAATATAATTATATATACACGACTCTTGATCATAGATGAGCATATATATATTTATGTAGTGCAAATGGAAGATATATATCCCAACAGTCCCTTCAGTTGATGGATTCTTCAAATAGTGTTATTTGAGGGATAGGGTGCTCAACCGTTGGATTTGTTTTAATAACTTTATGTGGCTGAGATTTTACATCTTATGTGTTGCATTGGATAACCGTTGTATTAGATGTGTTGGGTTATTTGTAAAATCTCAGTCACATAAAGTTATTAAAACAGATCTAACGGTTGAACGCACTATCCCTCAAATAACACTATTTGAGGATCCCTCAAATGAGGAACTGATATATCCCAATTGGCCATTATAACCAAATCAGATAGCATGTCTTACGTATTCCGCTCTAATTTCACGTATTAGTGGCACGTTATATTCGTCTATTTGGAAAGTTAACCGAAAATAATTACTACATCCGTCCTTAAATGGACAGGAAAGTATATTTTTAATTTATACATATTAAGGGGGGAAAAAGTTAGAGGAGTTTCAAAATTATCTTCAATGGCATCACAATATAACACAAAATAATAAATGTTTTTATTATTTTTACGCTAATAAACTCTACTAAACGATATATTTACTCTTCATTTTTATATACATTTGTTTATATTTTTGAAAACGAAAAAAAATTATATATTTAATCATTCTTTAGAATACGAAAATAGTATTAACGTACACCTATTAGTAATACATAATATGAGATAATTATTTCGGAAAGTTCATTAGTATAAAAATATAAAAAAAAATTATCACTTTACATAATTTTTTGAAACCACTAAAAAATAAATTTTGAATTTTATTTTTATTTTCTTTCCACCACTTTACTTTTTTTATTTTGTATCAAAAATATACTTTAACTTATTCTTTTAGAGATTTTGACGAATTTGGGTCAGCTCAATTATATTAAGGCAAAGAACATTGAAACATACAAGAGCATGCAAGTTTTCATGTAATATGGTGATGTATATCGATCAATTTTGTAATATTTAAAAAATGAACATATTTAAGTTGTTAAATAATTATACTCTTCTGTTACACGATTGTAATATTAGTGTTTTTGAAAACGTTGACTCAAATATTATTTTGAATTAATAATTTTTTTTGTAGTTTGTGTTAAATAAATTATATCGGAACGTGCTATTGCATAGAATAAAATAAAATCAATAATCATAATATTAATTACTTACATGAATTGAGAGAAGTCATCTTGTATGTATCATGCTTCTGCAGTGCTTAAGGGTGAAAGTCTTCAATTGTCTCTCTCAATTTTATGATGGATGTATATGTGTGCATAAAGTCCTTGAGACGACAATGAAAACTAAACCCTAACTGTTTTATTTATAGAATAGCTAAGGGTCATATATAATCGTTCATCAAGATTATGAAATTCTAGGGCCCATTATGCCAAATACTATTAAGAATATTATTAATATGCCAAATAATTAGTTACCAAACCCATAAATAAAGTGATTAAATTAAGGAACAATTATATTTTATATTACATTTTTAAAAATAATTACAACAATAATGCACTCATAAAACAATTATAAAAGTATTACATTTCTCATATTTATTTACAAAATTAATACATTTGAGTATCTTTGGCCCACTATTATCTCCCGTTAATCGTGACACACTTTTCTTTTTTCTCTCTTACTTTCCTCTTTATATCTCCAAAAAAAAAACTCGCTGAATGTATCCACCATCCGGCGACCACTGAAACACTTGCTCCACGAAACAATATCCCACCACTTTCATTTCTCAATCACTGAAACACTGAAACACTGAAACACTTTTCTTATAGTATATGAAACACTGAAACACTGAAACACTTTTTTTATAGTATACGACTAAAACACTTGCTCCATGAAACAATATCCCACCACTTTCATTTCTCAACCAATACCCACCACCACTGACGTCTCCGTTGAAAGCTGTACTGCCACCGGTATCGATGCACGTGAGGCTTATGAATGGATATGGGTCGGATACATGAAATATGAAGGGTCATCGTGTGTTAGCATGATTTGTCAAAGGATACATTTTTGGGCTTTATTAGCATTTCTTTTGTAAGTTAAATGTGATAAAGTTGGTAGTCAAACATTTATGCAGTGGGTAGCCAAATTTTCATACCAAGGTAACCAATTCAGTTTTATTAAGTTACAAATTTATTTTGAATGTGATGCAGTTGGTAGCCAAACCTTCATGTTGTTGGTTGTCAAACTTTCAGACCAAGGTAACCAATTCACACGGCATGTGTGGAGGTAGATTGGTTACTATGACGCCCCCAAAACAGGTATACATCACCCATTCTGAGTCGTCAAAATATGGTACAGAAATAACTACAACTTTATTAATACCGTTGTCGTGCAAAATACGACAACACACGAATTATGAGTTAAAATACAAATATTATCTTCTAGACAATATTCACACTTAAATAAGTCCTTATTACAATTATTGATACACTATTTTATAAAATAGTGAGGATTATTATAACAACTTCCTCGGAACATCACTCCACACTCCGACTACTTCCAGCTATATTCTCGCTTCCTGAGAAGAAAAATGAAACAAAAAGGAAAAAGGGTGAGCTCAACTAGCCCAGTAAAGAATATTATGACTAAGATAATATAGAACAAATTATCGTTAGTCCTCAACGGGGAAAAATCTGATAGAATATAATAGACAACAAATTTTAAATCAACAACTGCAGCGAAAATAGCAATTCATTAGAAGAGTTAAGTAGAGAATGAATTCTACTATCTTCTAAGATTTAAAAGTCCATCATCAATATTTTATCCCTATAACATCAATCAATATGCATCTTGAATCAAATATTCATCTTTGCAATACAGGCCAAATATATTCATTTGTATCACCAGTTGGTCATGTTTATCTAAACACCTGTTCATCTTTGCACTACGGGCCAAAGATATTCATCAGTTAATCATTCATCTTTGTACTACAGACCAAAGATATTCAATAATATCATCATTTAGGACTGAGGATGATAAAAAATATTTTAAAGAAAACGAATTCAATGAGACAAAAGAATAAATATTAGGAATTCGTACTTCGGTTTATATATCCATGTTCAAAAACAATCCATAATATACCATAGTGGAGTAAAATTCAAGAATAAAGATCAAAATATGGATACAATCACAGATAGTAACAAAAATAGACATCTGGAACAAAGAAGAGAAAATTTCATTTTTCGATCAATAGTGTCGTATTCGTGAATAGTGTCGTATACGTGAATAGTAATTTCGACCCAAAAAAGTAGAAATTTCACAATAAAATTCATATCAATATTTCGGCATAATGATATTGAAAGAAATAATATAATTTATAAAAAAAAATAACATCCCTTACCTCAAAAGGACAATACTTCTAACTAGAATATCGGATAAAATGCTGAAAGAAACTTACACCGTATAGCAACACTCAAAGTATCAAAATACTCACAAAAATACGCTCAATAATATAGAGAGAGAAAACTTCAGATTCTGGTGTGATTTTTAATTCTAACCTAAGCATCCTATTTATAGAAAAATACTTAGAACACCAAAGTAGAAAATTTAATAAAATATTAATATAATTAAAAAAATTTCACGCCCACCTTAGACAAACTGATTTCAGCATGTTTACAACATCTGTGGGGTCCACCCAATTGTAAAAAATGTTTTTATTAAAAAAATATTTAAATCTTCAAAAATTAATTATTTCAGAACTTCAATAATTCATAATAAATAGCCTTTTTGTGACACCCCCAAAACATGTATACATCACCCATCTTGGGTCGCCAAATACATGGTGCATAAATTCAAATACAACTTAATTATACAACAGTCGTGTAAAATACGACAAAATATAGCTGAGAGTTTAAACAAGAATATTGTCATCTAGACAATATCCACACTCAATGGTGTCCTCATTACAATTATTATCACATTATTCCGTAGAATAGTGAGGACTACTAAAGTCATTTATCCTAGACCATCACTCCATTTCCCGACTCGTCCCAGCTATATTCTCATTTCCTGAAGAGAACAATGAAAGAAAGGGTGAGCTCAACTAGCCCAGTAAAAAATATTATGACTAAGATATTACAGAATAAATTATCCTTAGCCTTCAACAGTATAACAACTGATAGAATACAATAGACAACAATTTTTAGATCAACAACTGCAGCGGAAATAAGCAGTCCATTAGAAGAGTCAAGTAGATCATAAAATCTACTATCTTCTATGATTTAAAAAGTTTTTCATCAACTTTATCGCTGAGACTCAGCTTAATAAATAAAATCAAATCATCCATGCACCACGGCCAAGGATATTCATGTAATCATCAATGGTCATGATTATACCGAATAATCCCTGGTCATAATCATACCAACAACTGTCCATCAATGAACTACAGGCCAATGAGGACTTTCACCACATCATTCGTCACATTACGGTCATGATTATACCGAATAATCACTGGTCATAATCATACCAAGTCCATCTCTGCACGTAAGCCAAAGATGACTTTCATCACAATATAAGCATGAGGATGGTGACAATGACATAATAATTCAATAAAACAAGTTCAAGGATAAATTTTAAAGATTTATAATTTAATTTATCCAGAAATCAATAACGTCTAAATTGTCAACATGATATTGCATTGTAGAGTAAAATTTAAGAATAATATTCATGTACCAAAAATAATTTGGACAGAAAAGAAATATATTTTTCGGGTAAATAATATCCCGTGAATAGTACTCCGTGAATAGTACTTCGGGAATGGTACCTCGTGAATAGTACCCCGACATGAAAAGTATCCCAGATACCCGAGTGAATAATATTCGGGTGAATAGTAATCCGTGAATAGTAACTCGTGAATAGTACTCCGACACGAAAAGCTTTCCGAATACCCGAGTGAATGATACTAGAGTGAATAGTAATCGGGTGAATAGTAACCCGTAAGTAGTAACTTGTAAAAGAAAAATACCAAAAAAATGATATTCCATGACGAGTACAAAAGAAAAGATATCTCATACGAGTATAATAGAATATACGAAACTGCAAATGGATTTTCATCTGCCATGCGGTAATCCACGTAGACAGATTATTTCCAACAGAATAATAAAGAATGGAATAACAAAAGAATTCACCAGGCATGCGATAGACCGCACAGACAGGTTATTTCCAACAGAATAATAAATAATGAAATAACAGAAGAATTCACCAGGCATGTAATAGACCGCACAGACATGTTATTACCAACAGAATAATAAATAATAGAATCAGGTCATGCGTAATACGCACAGACAGGATATTCCAACAGAATAATAAAGAATGGAACCAGGTCATGCGTAATCCGCACAGACAGAATATTCCAGCAGAATAATAAAGAATGGAATAACAGAAGAATTTCACCATATATGCGGTACTTCGCATAGACAGGTTATTCCAACATAATAATAAAGAATGGAATAACAGAAGCTCTCTTCATGAATACGAAAGAAATAATACCCTTTACCTTAGAAGAAATTGGATACTAGAATAGTGAGGTAGCAGACTTCTCTTCTTCTTTCTCTCTATAATAAATGCTCTTGTGAGACTTAGTGAATTGGTGAGAAATGAAGAAAGAATGAGCTTCTATTTATAGAAAAATATAGTTTCAATAATTACACGTTTTGGGCTCGAAATATTACAGTATAATACCTTCCTCTTTTTCTTTATTTTTAATTTAGTCCTGCAAGTATTATCAAACTTGCACCACCTCCCCTAATAGTAAATCATGTGAATTAATAGTTCATTCATGTGACTCAATAGTATAATCATGTGAAAAAACTAATTACAGTATAGTACCTTCAACTATACCTCTATTTTTAACTTAGTCATGCAAGTATTATCAATCTTGCACCAACTCCCTTAATAGTACAAGAATGTGAATCAATAGTACATACATGTAAATAAATAGTTATAAGCATGTGAAATAATAGTAATTAATTGCTCATTTATCCGGTTAATTACCCGATTAGTCAATATAACTTCCAGACATCAATTATCATTGAAATAAATGTTGATTTCTACTAACACTATTAATTTTCACACAATGAAACTATCAATTTTATCTTTAATCAACACGAACTTATTCATCATTAATATCATAACTCACAATATTTAACAACCAAATCATTCCCAGGAAAGAGGGGGCTTTCCGATAAGGATTTCTCCCTATTGACGCGCAATTAGATTATCTAACCCTTCCTCGACCGAACTTTCTAGACATTATCAATATTGTAAATAATAATATGAATAACTTTATCGTCTCAATTATTGATTTAATACTATAACATATTATACAGATGATACTGTGACAATAATTGAATCAATAATATGAGAGATATGGTACAACAATTATTGTAGGAATAATTGAGTATAACTGGGTGACTTCTTACGTAAGCATCAATAATCAATACCGTGTGCTACTATGCAACCACGCGTATTACTGTACTTTTACTACCGAGTAGTTCAACAGTTTTAACCGTAACACTCGCTGTTATTTTTAATAAAAGATAATTATGTCGTTTTCTAACTAAAACAATACTTTCGTTGTGGGGTTCACCAATGATTGTGCCGTCGTACGAATATTCCCCGACAAAAAGAATATTCCCCGACCAAACGAATATTTTATAACAACTTGCGTACTTTGCAAAATTTTCACATATCACCCTTAACTATAACATTATATCAAATCCACACCATAATATTTAAAAAAATATTTCGAGAAATTTAAATCTTTATTCATAAAATTTGGGGTATCATAATTTTCCCTCCTTATGAAATTTTGCCCTCGAAATTTACGTACGTACCTAGTATGCCGAAGAGATGAGGATACCTTGACTTCATTTCAGATTCTAACTCTTGAGGTATAACCTTTGAGTGTTGAATACGATCCTTCTTATCCAAGATTTTAACACGTATCTCCTCATACGTTAAATCTTCTGCTATCTCGTCTAGTTCTAATTTAATAACGTGGTTCGGGTCATCCACATATTTACGTAACATCGATATGTAAAAAATGTTATGAACACGCGACATACTTGGCGGTAAAACGAGTCTATAGGACATAGTTCCTACTCGATCGAGAATTTCAAATGAGCCAATTAAATCGAGGGTTGAGATTTCCTCTGTTCATCGATTCTTGTTTCTAGAATAACGCCCTCTTAAACTTTCATCTTCACATTCATCAGCTCTGAGTATGTAGCTTGAACGGCTTTAATTTTATCGATTAAAGTCGATTCTACTCATATATTCGTTATCTTCACGTGGGTCCCTAGAGTCTTTAACTCTATCTTCATCATTTGTAAGTTATACGAAATGGGTTTTTGTGTTAACAACATCGCACTCGTAAACGCATACGATCTTCTACTCAACGCGTCAGCTACCACGTTCGCTCTTCCATAATGATATTGAATGGTATGATCGTAATCTTCAACAACTCGAGCCAACGTCTTTGGCACATTATACGATCGTTTTGGGTGAAAAAAGTATTTGAAAGTTTAAGAAATGGGTTTTGTACTGGGGTCAATACAAAATTCGATTTCACGCTCTAGGGGTAAGCTAAGAAGTCTTCAAGAATATGTCAGGAAATTTATTAACAATAGAAATATCATTCAAAACTGTAACCCTCATCCAAGACTTGGATAACACGTCACATTGATATCTATCAACTTGCCACCATTATTCACGACGTCCCCTACGGATATTCTAGCTTCGGTGTATTCCAAGACTTGGAAGTCACCAGTGAAAGGCTCAGGGCTCTTTACTTATGGCTTAATATAACAGTGATTGACTTTAGTGGTTTGGTTGCTTGAATTCGCATAATAGGTTGGTTAGGAATATGAAAGCTAACAACCTTACGAAAAGCATGATGAGTAGTTAACCAATCGATTCCTAAAATCACATCAAAGGCAAGTATTTTCAAAGAGATAAGATCGACAGGTAACGTGAAAGTGTCGATTTGAATCAAACAAGATTTATAAACAGTGGAGGTAAAGAAGGTTTCTCCTAATGGAGTTTCAACCGATAAGTCAAAGTCTAATTTCTCCGGAGTCAAATTTAAACGTTGAGCGCAAGCAAGAGAGATAAAAGAATGGGTAGAACCGGTATCTAATAAGGTATAGACTTCGCAATAATTTATAATTAACTAACACGTGCTAAGTTCGTTCGGGTTACTCTCTTTTTGAGAAGTCACGAAAAACGCTCTCCCTGAAACCACCGACTTTGTTTTGTCCGTATCCACCTTTGGTGCCACCGTACCAACTGGACTTGATTTCGCTATAGGAAAAAATCGAGCTATGTGACCATCTTTTCCACAACTAAAACATACCTTGGACGGCTGTGAACAGTTTGGACTTATGTGTTCCTCCTCTCCACATCTATAGCATCTAACTGGCGTTCATTCTCCTCTCCTAGAATTTGTTGCTGGTGTTGGTCCTGCTGCCGACGTCTTTCTATCATTGTTAAATCTTCTCTTCTTGAATTTTCCACTTCTATTATCTTGACCATGATTACCACCGAAGTGGTTACCATTCTTGGCATGATAATTTTCCCCACGATGGTTATCATTGTTCCGATGGCCGTTGCCACCGATACGATTATTATCGTTGTAAGACCCCAACTTTTATAAATAAAGAAGAATTTTCTATAAATATCATTTTTGAATATAATGGAGTTAATTTGATATAATGTTATAGTTGTGGGTAATATTTATAAATTTTGCAAAGTACGCAAGTTGTTATATAATATTCGATTGGTCGGGGAATATTCGTTTTAACAGGGAATATTCGTACAACGACACAATCATTGGTGGACCCCACAACGGAATTATTGTCGGATTGAGAAAACGACAAAAATATTTTATTAAAAATAACGGCGGAAATTTTACCATTGTTACTGTTGAACTACTCGGTAGTAAAAGTACAGTAATACGTGTGGTTGCATAGTAGCACACAGTATTGATTATTAATGCTTATGTGAGAAGTCACTCAGTTTGATTCAATTATTGTCAGTTAATAATATGAATTATTTAGCGATAATGACGTTTTGTTTTATTCGTATTATTAACGTAATAAAACAGAAACATCTTTTTATATAAAACAGAATACTTTATTAAAGTTATTCTATAAATAGAATATATTATATTTTATTTAAAAGATTTTTCTTTAAATATGGACCGTCAGATTAAAGTAATCAATCTGGACCGTTCATGGATTAGTTACTATGCATTCTATTTTTCTATAAATAGCAGCTCATTCCTTCATTATTTCTTACGAATTCACTGAACTCTAGAGAGAGAAACTATAGAGAGAAACTATAGAGAGAGAAGAAGAGTATTCTGCTACTTAACTACTTCCTTATTTTAGCTCGTCTTTAAAACGGTAAGGGGTGTTATTCTTTCTTATTCATGAAGAGAACTGTTGTTATTCTGTTTCTTATTATTCTGTTGAAATAACCTGTATACGCGGTCTACCCTATACTTGGTGACATTCTTCTATTATTCTGTTGGAACATCCTGTCTGTGTGTTTTACACCGGACCTGGTTCCGTTTTTATTATTATTCTGTTGGAACATCCTGTCTGTGTGTTTTACACCGGACCTGGTTCCGTTTTTATTATTATTCTGTTGGAACATCCTGTCTGTGTGTTTTACACCGGACCTGGTTCCATTATTTATTATTCTGTCGGAATATCCTGTCTGTGTGTTTTACACCGGACCTGGTTCCATTATTTATTATTCTGTCAGAATATCCTGTCTGTGCGTTTACGCCGGACCTGGTTCCATTATTTATTATTCTGTTGGAATAACCTGTCTGTGCGGTCTATCGCATGCATGGTGATTTCTTTTGTTATTCCATTCTTTATTGTACTCAGTTGGTTAAGTTTTGACTTCTATACTCCATGAAATTTGTGGAATATCCTTGATAATTGCGGTTCATCCAGTATCTTTTCATGAAAATATTCTTCTAAGTATTCTTGAATTTTACTCCACAAAGCAATATCATGTTGACAATTTGGACGTTGTTAATTCTTGGATAAATTAATTCTTGAACTTGTTTTATTGAATTCTTATATCATTGCCATCATCCTCATGTTTATAAAATGTTGAAAGTCATCTGTGGCCTGTAGTGCATAGATGGACTTGGTATGATTATGACCAGAGATTATTCGGTATAATCATGACTGTAATGTTACAAATGAGGTGGTAAAAGTCCTCATTGGCCGTAGTGCATTGATGGACAGTTGTTGGCATGATCATGACCATTAATGAATATACGAATATCCTTGGCCGTAGTGCAGGGGTGATTCGATGATGTGGATTATTTTATTAAGCTGAGTCTCAGCGATCACAGTGTTGGAAAATCTTTTAAATCATAAAAGATAGTAGAGTTTATTTTCTACTTGACTCTTTTAATGGATTGCTTGTTCCGCTGCAGTTAAACTTGATGTCTATTATATTTTATCAGTTTAACATTATTGAAGGCTAATGATAATTTATTCTGCATTATCTTAGTCATAATATTTCTTACTGGGCTAGTTGAGCTCACCCTTTCTTTCACTGTTCTCTTCAGGAAATGAGAACGTAGCTGGGGCAAGTCGGGGAACGGAGTGATGGTCCGAATGATAGTATTAGTTAGTAGTCCTCACTATTCTATGTAATGGTGTGTTAATAAATGTAACGAGGACTCCTTTTGAGTATGAATACTCTCTAGAAGATAATATTTGTATTCAAACTCACAGTTTATGTTTTGTCGTATTGTACACGACAGTTGTATTAGTAAGTTGTATTTGTATTCTATACTATGTATCTGACGACCCAAGATGGGTGATGTATACCTAATTTTGGGGGCGTCACAATCGTGTTGTTGGTCATTGCCTTTTGGTTGTACTGACTCATTATCGCGCTCCAATAATTGAACCCTATTCACAACATCTGAATATAAACAAAGTTTGTGAGAAATGAGGTATTGACGTATTTCGGGTTTCAAACCTCTTAGAAACATTCGTGTCATTCGCTCCTCATTATCGACCAAATAGGATACAAACCGGGATAACTCCGCAAATTTAGCCTCGTATTGCGACACGGTCATATTATTTTGCTCCAACTTGATAAACTCCACCTCCTTCATGTGACGAACACTTTCAGGAAAGTACTTGTCGTTGAACAGCTCTTGAAACTTCTCCCAAGACATCTTGAGTGCATCAGACTGGGTACGCTTTACAGATTTCCACCAATAATCTGCCTCTTCACGCAACATAAAGGTGGCGAAGGGAACCTTTTGCTCCTCGGAGCATCCCAAGACATCAAATATCTTAGTGATATGCTTTAACCACGTCTCCGCCTTAAGTGGTTCTGGTTTTCCCAAAAACTCCGGTGGTCCCAGCTCCTTGAACTGCTTAGTGGTGACCAACCGTGGGTTGCCATTATTTCCACCTATATTTTGAACAGGTGTCTCTCTTACCTGATGTTGCATGAATTGCATAAAGCCTCTGAACATCCCATCGTTCATCATTTTATCGGTGTTGTTATTTACATGAGGATTATTATCTTCCTGTTGCACATTATCCTGGGTATTGATCGTTGGTGACTCAACGATTTCATGTGCTTTATTGTTGATCTCAACATTTTTAGATGCCATTTTCAAACACTGTCACAAAACAAGGGTTAATTAACATATCACATATTATCCCTATACTCTGACCGACCAATTAAATACCAAATAAACTTAGCTAGGTCATACTAGCGAAGAAATTTCTCGTCTCTCCCCTCCTAGTTCTTGTCTCACATCTCAGCCAGGGATCATATCCCTAAGCTTTGATACCAACTGTGACGCCCCCAAAACATGTATACATCACCCATCTTGGGTCGCCAAATACATGGTGCATAAATTCAAATACAACTTAATTATACAACAGTCGTGTAAAATACAACAAAATATAGCTGAGAGTTTAAACAAGAATATTGTCATCTAGACAATATCCATACCCAATGGTGTCCTCATTACAATTATTATCACATTATTTCGTAGAATAGTGAGGACTACTAAAGCCATTTATCCTAGACCATCACTCCATTTCCCGACTCGTTCCAGCTATATTCTCATTTTTTGAAGAAAATAATGAAAGAAAGGGTGAGCTCAACTAGCCCAGTAAGAAATATTATGACTAAGATAATGCAGAATAAATTATCATTAGCCTTCAATAGTATAACAACTGATAGAATACAATAGACAACAAGTTTTAGATCAACAACTGCAGCGAAAATAAGCAATCCATTAGAAGAGTCAAGTAGAGCATAAAATCTACTATCTTCTATGATTTAAAAAGTTTTTCATCAACTTTATCGCTGAGACTCAGCTTAATAAATAAAATCAAATCATCCATGCACCACGGCCAAGGATATTCATGTAATCATCAATGGTCATGATTATACCGAATAATCCCTGGTCATAATCATACCAACAACTGTCCATCAATAAACTACAGGCCAATGAGGACTTTCACCGCATCATTCGTCACATTACAGTCATGATTATACCGAATAATTACTGGTCATAATCATACCAAGTCCATCTCTACACGTAAGCCAAAGATGACTTTCATCACAATATAAGCATGAGGATGATGACAATGACATAATAATTCAATAAAACAAGTTCAAGGGTAAATTTTAAAAATTTATAATTTAATTTATCAAGAAATCAATAACGTCTAAATTGTCAACATGATATTGCATTGTAGAGTAAAATTTAAGAATAATATTCATGTACCAAAAATAATTTGGACAGAAAAGAAATATATTTTTCGGGTAAATAATATCCCGTGAATAGTACTCCGTGAATAGTACTTCGGGAATGGTACCTCGTGAATAGTACCCCGACATGAAAAGTATCCCAGATACCCGAGTGAATAATATTCGGGTGAATAGTAATCCGTGAATAGTAACTCGTGAATAGTACTCCGACACGAAAAGCTTTCCGAATACCCGAGTGAATGATACTAGAGTGAATAGTAACCGGGTGAATAGTAACTCGTAAAAGAAAAATACTAAAAAAATGATATTCCATGACGAGTACAAAAGAAATGATATCTCATACGAGTATAATAGAATATACAAAACAGCAAATGGTTTTTCATCCGTCATGCGGTAATCCACGTAGACAGATTATTTCTAACAGAATAATAAAGAATGGAATAATAAAAGAATTCATTGGGCCCATCGACATGTTTAACATATTTTTATCATTTATTGAAACAAAAATACCCGTTCTCCTCATTTATTCATATGTCACACATTCATCGTAAAAATATCATCATTATTATATTATTAAAATATAATAATATATTTAAATGAATTATTTTATCAGAAAAGATAAAATATCAATTTTTAACAATTGTCACTTTTCTAAAAATTCTTCCATTTATATCCACATAAATAAATATTTTTTTTATTGTATAAATCAATAATTAATTATTCACAAATAATATTACAAAATCACAATACTGACAACCAGACCGTTCCAAGGAAAGAGGGGGCTTTCCGATAAGGATTTCTCCTTACTAGCGCGCAATTAGGCGATCAAACCTCTCCTTAAACATAACTTTCTAGACATTACCAATAATGTTATCTAATAATATTATTAAAATAATATGAATTATTGATCTGATAATGAGAAATACTGTGCAGTGATAATTATTGAAACAACAATAATATAAAATATCAACGTAGCAATTATTGAATTAATAAAATAAAATATTGAACAGTAATTACTGTAACAATTATTGAGTAGTGCCTTCTTACGTAAGAATCAATAATTGGTGCAATATCGTGTCCTACTGTGCAACACCGCGTATTACTGTGTTTTAACCACCAGGTATTCCAACAGTGTTAACGGTAATAACCACGACATTATTCATAAAAACTCATACTTGTCATTTTCTTCATCTAATCGTGCTCCGTTATGGGGCTCACACAAGGCTGCGCCGTCGTATGAATATTTCCCGACAGTAAGAATATTCCACGACCAAACGAATATTCCCCAACAAAAATTAATATTTTATAACCACTTGCTTATTTAAAATATTTACGTATTTTACCCATAACTAACCACATTAATCAAATCAACCCTTACTATAATAAATAGATGAAATTCAATTTCATTTATAAAAAGTTGGGGTCTTACATGGTTGGCCTTAGAAGTGAGCAAAAAACGGATAAAACTGAATTACCGAACCGAACCGAATTATTTTAACCGAATTATTTCGGTTTTTCGGTTTTTTTTTAGAATTTCGGTTATATCAGAATTATTATTCAATATTCCGTTTCAGTTCCGGTTTTCAAAAAATAGATTATTCGAATACCCGAATAACCGAAATTTAATACTTGAAAAATTAAATTTTATAATACTATCAGTCTATCTATAACTTCTATGAGTATTTTATAATACTATCTATAACTTCTATCAGTATTCACTCGCCAGATCTGAGATCTATAACTTCTATGAGTATCAGATCTTAGATACAAGATGTTCACTCGCTAGATCTGAGATCGATTCCTCACTCCTCAGCATCTTGTCTCTCTTGACTCTCGACTCTCGACTCTCGACAGTCTCAACTCTCAATCTCCGCGCCTCTCGTCGTCGCCGACTGTCTGTCTCTTCGCACCTCTCGTCGTCGTCGATTGAGCCGAAAATGAGGTAGACGAGGCGGGGTGGAGGAGGAAGGGAGGAGATGGGTAGTGGGTGGAGCTTGGATTCGACGAAGACAGAGGCGGAAGAGCCGTCGGAGGTGGCATAACGGTGGAGGGGGAGGATGGGAGTGCCGTCGGGGAAAGTTAATGTTGCGATGAAGAGAATGAAGAGAGAGATAATTGAGGCTATGGGATCCATTTTCATTCCACTTTTTTGGTGGAATGGAGAGTAAATTTAGATGCAGATAAGAGTAGATAATTAATTAATATATCTTCTGTTTCTTTCTCTATATACAGTGATATGTCTTCTGTTTCTTTCCCAACTGTTGGGGAGTTAATGATTTTTCTTTTTAGGTGTGTTTGGTTTAGCCGAATTTGAGCACAGGTTCGATTATTGTCCGAATTACCGAATTGTACATTCGGTAATTCCGTATTCGGTAATTCGGTTAGTTTCAAATTTCGGTTAGTATTTCGGATAGTGAAATTAGCGATAATTCGATTTTCGATTATAATCGAATAGTCATTTTGGTTCGGTTATAACCGAATGATCACCCCTGGTTGGCCTGAAGGTTTTGAATTTTTGCCATAATTCTCTTTTCTGGGTCTATTGCTAATAGTCTTGGAAATTTAAAGCTTTTAGAGGAGCTTGAAATTTTTGGGAATGGGTTTATAGGGAACATAGCTATAAAAATGGCGAATTATGGGAATTTAACTCTGATTAATCTTGGTGCTAATTCGCTTGACGGGTCAATCCCTCAAAGATTTGGAGAGTTCCCCAAGTTGGAGAGTTTGATTCTGTCTTTAAATAATTTGTCTGGTGAAATCCCATAATTACTCATGAAATTTAGGGCTGAGGTTTGCGGCGGCAGTAATGGTGATTCAGTAGTGGGGCTGAGGTTTGTGGGATTGAAGAATTAAGCGAAAATGTGAGAAAGATGAGGAAGAAAGAGAGAGAAAATTTGGAGAAAAACGAGAAATGAATAAATTTTTTTATTAAACTTTATTTTTACCACATCCGTTTGTCTAGCTAGATTTTTTTACTGGGAGGGGCACAGTTAACCTTAAATTAGTAACGTCAAGGGTACTTTTGGAGAAAAAAAAAGTTTAAGATGTAGAAGTGGGACTTTGGAGAAAACGTCAAGATATGGGGTCCTTAACACTAATATACAACAATTAGAAAGTAATTACACTATTAGTGCATTCACAAAATAATTACAAAAATAACTCAATTCACATTAATAAGCAAACCTAAAATCAAGGAGAAATAACTGCCATAATTAATAATTCAAATTCAAATATCTGGGATCTAATAACAAAAACAAATAATAATTCAAATTCAAATATTCAAATTCAAATCTTCATCTCCCTCGCAGTAGCCCTCTCATCCGCTACTCTGCCGCTACTCTCCGTTGTCCAAAACGTAAATGAGAAGAAAAAGAAGATTCGCCCTGTAAAAAATTTAAAAATAAATAGATGTAACTTTTATTGTTCTGAAATTTTTTTATGACTATTTGGTTACCCACAAAAATTAAAATGGTTACCTTTGTATGAATGGTTGGCTACCAACTGCATCACATTCAAACTAAATTGGTAACTTAATAAAACTGAATTGGTTACCTTGGTCTGAAGGTTTGGCAATGTCATCTTCCTCCTCCCCCTTCACCGGTGTGACAGAGCGAGAGTCAACCACAAAATGGTCGATGGGATGGAGAAAAGAGGTGGATATTTGATTTTTCATAATTTCTTCATGTCCGAAAATTCCAATTTTATGTCCAAAGAAAAATAAGAACACTAGATAGGAAAGAAATTGATAAGAGAGTGATGTGTAATGTAATGTTGATAACCAAACCTTCGTACCAAGGTAACCAAACTTTTATACAAAGGTAACCAAACATTTATATCAAAGTAACCAATCTACCTCCACACCAGCAGTATGAATTGGTTACCTTGTTCTGAAAGTTTGGCAACTAACTGCATGAAGGTTTAGCTACCAACTGCATCACATTCAAAATAAATTGATAAATTAATAAAATTGAATTGGTTACCTTAATATGAAGGTTTGACTACCCACTACATAAAGATTTGACTACCAACTGCATCACATTCAAAATAAATTGGTAACCTAATAACACTGAATTGGTTATCTTGGTATGAATGTTTGGCTACCAACTGCACTATAAAAAAATTACAGGTGTGGATGTGGATTGGTTACCTTGGTATTATGGTTTTGTTACCTTGGTATGAAGGTTTGGTTACCTTGGTGTGAATGTTTGGTTACCAACTGCACTATGAAAAAACTGAAGGTGTAGAGGTGGATTAGTTACCTTGGTATGACGATTTGGTTACCTTGGTATGAAGGTTTCGTTACCAACTACACTATGAAAAAACTGCAGGTGTGGAGGTAGATTAGTAATCTTGGTATGAAGGTTTGGTTATCTTAGTGTGAATATTTGGTTACCAGTCTCTTCTATCAGTTGCTAATTTTGGATCAAATCCAATAATCAAGGTAAGCATTGGGACGAATATGTCACCACCACTAACACCGCCTACACTTCCAAACATAGAATCCAATTACGGAACCGACAATAATTTGCCAATTAAATTTTATTTTCGACCAAACATGTTGGTAACCTGATTGATATGTCTAAACTTATTTCAAACAAATATAACATATACTAATATATAGAAAATTTGGAACTCTCATTTTAAGACCAAAATAATATTAATTATTAGTATATGTTATAGCCATCAGAGAACCACGAGTCATATTATAAGGGTAAACTGCTGCATGTAAGGGTATCCAAACCGGCGTATCCAAACCTGCTGCATATAAGGATATCCAAACCTCCATTAGAGATTCATCGATTTACAGAAAAATAGCAATAAAAATTCGACAACACCATGAGGCAGAGACTCTACCCATCTGCCTCTCTCTCCTCCCGTAATAGAACCAGCCGACGGAGCTCAACACAGTAAACCACTGCGGCCTCTGCCGGGCAAACTGCCGCCACTTTGGTTTATAGTAGGAAAAAAAAAGATGAAGAAAAAAGAGAGAGAAACATGAACATAGATCAAAAATCGGTCTGTTGTGTTTGAATGTGTTTGAATAAGAAAATAATAATTAACAGGAAGAGATAAGGGAGATAATCGTGGGTCACGATTAAAGGATATCTAAATGTATTAATTTTGTAAATAAATATGAAAAAATATATTACTTTTGTAATTATTTTATCTATACACTATTATTATAATTATTTCTAAAAATATATTAAAATATGTAATTAATCCTATATGTTTGTCTCCGGCCACTGCGGTAACCGGTAAGGTAACGTAACGTAAGCGTATTGTGAAGGTGGACCAACACAAACTTTTAGTAGTGGAGGAATCTTCACATACAAAAGGCCAAAACTAAAGAGCTGGAATCTTCTTGTGCTTTCTTTCTAGAGAGTAATGGTGATGGTGATGGTGCCGGTGATGATCTGTTTTAAAATTATTCTGGATCGGAAAGTATTTATTCATTTTCCATCCCTATTTTACTACCCTTATTTAAATTTTTAATTTTTTTTTCCAAATTACAGTCACAAAAACTAGAATATCTATAGTTAGTCTATAAGTCGTAGCTTTTTAATTACTGAAAGTCAAGCTTGCTCACATGGAATTTAAAGATTTTAGTAAGAATAATTTAATTTTACAGTTAGTTTAGAGAAACAAGGAATTATGTTAATTAGCCTGGTTAAATTAAAATATTAAATTTTCATTTTTCATACTACTATTATACAAACCCTTGTACAGGGGCGGATCCAGACGGATTGTTCAGTGGGGTCAAACTCGGAAAAAAAAATTCTTACAAATAAAAATTTTATAAAATAACTTACAAAACTAAACAATCCTCAAATATTATTTATAATAACATTTTTCGAGATTTCATTGCTTAAAATTGTTGCATGATATAACCTCATTTTTAATAGTTACAAAAATATCACGCTCAATGTATGTTATTAAATAGTCATTCATCCATTCATCTCCCATTTGGTTACGGAGTTCATTCTTCACGATATTTATGGCTGAAAATGTCCTTTCAACGGTTGCAGTAGCAACGGGCAAAAATAAAGCCAATTTCAGCAACAAATAGACTTGGGGATACACATCATCCTTAATTTTCTGAACCAACATTTGAGCCAATTTCCCAATTCCTTCTATACTCGAAAAATTAGAATCGGTTCTCTATATCCACAATATAGAAGAATAGAAAAATTGGCTTAATGACTTAGTGGGATTTGGGAATTAGGGATTGTTGCCTAGTGTCTGCTCACTTAGTATATATATAACATAATACAGTGGGGTCATGTTTTTTAGTATACATGTTCACTTTAGACCCTCTTAATTTTTTTTTCCTAATATGACCCTCTTAATTTTTTTTCCTCCTAATATGACCCCTGACCCCCTGAAAATTCAGTGGGGTCAGGTGGCCCCCCTGCCCTAAAGCAGGTCCGCCCCTACCCTTGTATGTGTTGTCGATCGGCGGCGATTTCATCAGCGCTATATATGTTTATTTAAATGAATTATTGATGAGATTAACAACTATGATTTGATCGATAAAATTATACTCTTTTTATTCCGTATTATTTGACCATTGGTAACTTTTTAATGTCAATTTTAAAATTTTAAAATTTTAAAATTAACATTGATTCTTTTAATTTTAATCAATACAATGATGAATATCATAAAATGTATTATTCATCGGCTTAATTTGACTTTTTCAGCTAAATTGATCATTTTTGTAGTTAAAATTTATATTATTTTCTTGTAAAAATAAGTGGAGAAACTATAACTATAAAGTAACTATGTTGAATTTAATACCAACTCTAATTTATATAAGTTTTAAAATATAAATGAATATGTTAATCCTTAATTCTTATTTAATTAAAAAAAATCAAGCTAAGCAAATTTATTTTTTCGGGGGACACAGGGAGTAGTAGTACAATATTCCAATTAGATTCTAACTTTGCAGCATGGTGGCTTGGATTTCTGGTGGGGTCAGATATCTGTCTTGTAGATTTAAAGTGGGCTCGATATTACAATCCATTTAATTAAGAGCCCAGAGGCAGTACGAGGGAATAAAGTGGCCTGATAATAGAGACCCATATAGAGACCCACTCTTTATTGATTTTCCCATAATGAGGAAATTGAAAAGCTCCTTGATATGCAGAAGCATCATTAACAGGCAATTCTTATTTTACTTTATAAAAAAATACCACTACAACTTCTGATGATAGTTGGCTTAGTGAAAACTAAAACCTCAATAACGAGTGTGTAACACAAATTTGAAATGTGAAGATGTTGAGAGAGAGAGAGAGGCAATTGTTAAATAAATCTGTATTTATAATTTCTTGGTCACCATTTTTAGCGACGGACCGGGCAACAGTTCGGTTCGTCACGTATATCATATAACCGTCATCTTAACTTTTAGCGACACATCGAACTGTCGCCATAACTTATAAATCGTTTATCTGTTTTATAGCGACGGACCAAACCGTCGCCCGATCCGTCACTAAAGGTGGTGAGCAGAGTATGTAAAATAAAGGGGTATGCACCATAAACGAACTATATATATATATATATATATATATATTGAAGTTGCAAAAAATCAAAATATTAGCGCCCAGTGCGATGACTCAAAAATCAAATTAACAAATCACTAATACTATGATTAGTGCATAATATAAGTGTTCAACTAGCAAACCAATTGGTGCTATGTCTTTGCGCTGATGGAGGACAAGAACATAAAGCCAATTCGTGCGAGTCTTTGTCTTTGGGGACCAAGACTTTTTGTATCAGTAGTTGTATGGACTTTATTACATTGTCCTAATCTTGAAAACCGATCTACTATAAGTCGATTTTAGCTACCTCCTCAATTCTTGAAAATGTCTATAAATAAGCAACCCCAAATTCTTGTAGTTGGGCCTTGGCCATGTTATGCATTGCCACCCTAGTTAGGTCTCCAATCCTCTGACTTTCCGACTCTGTGCCACAATATTTCCAAGTCCAGGAAATAGTTTATCTGTTCTACTTTTAGGATAATTTTTCATTTTCTTCAAAACTACAAATCTAAATAACGATTCATAAAGTTTAAAAATAAAATGTATCTATAATTTTACAACTTAACACAATTTTTTTTTTAATAATAATAATAATTTGGAACGGATGGATGGATGGAATATCTTAAGTAGTATATAATTATATGACGATACACTAAGAGGATAAAATATTGTTAATTAAAGTTTGCAAAGCAGCTCATATTATTTACCATAATAATACATATGTCCATGCAATTTTTAAATTAATTTATTTTCCAGAGATGGGTTCGAAACTTAAATTTATTTCCTAATTTGATTTCTTTCTCACATCCCAATCTCGTCGCAAATCCACGTTAAAGAAAGAAGTAAAGAGAGTATATATTTGGAGAGTTTATGACATATATGGAAATATCAGTTTCATATGTCAGTGGCAGCCTCAGGCCCTCAGTTATGGAGGTAGGTGTACATAAATAAAAGTCCACAACTCTCCCTCTCTCTTTCTCTTTGTTCCCATTAAAAATTCAATTCAGGGCCTGTAACTCAAGAATTCAAACTTAGCTATCATGTTGTTGGAGAAGGTAAAATAATTTCTTCCAGCAAGGAAAAAGAAAAAACAGAGATGAACATTTCCCAAAATTTTCTCTTCACTTTCCTTCTTTTTCTCACACTTTACCTTCCAAATCACATTAATGGAAATGCAGAGCTGAGAGCTTTAATGGAGATAAAATTGTCTCTAGACCCAGATAACAAATTCTTGAAATCATGGACCAATGAGGGGGACCCATGTAATGTTGGGTCATTTGAGGGCGTGGTTTGCAACGAGCATCTTAAGGTTTCTAACATTTCATTGCAGGCAAAAGGCCTCACCGGCAGGCTTTCGCCGGCGGTGGCCAGACTTAAGTGCTTGTCCGGTCTTTATTTGCACTTCAACTCTTTGTCTGGAGAGATACCAAAAGAGATTTCCAATCTCACTGAGTTGACTGATCTTTATCTCAATATGAATAATCTTACAGGGATTATACCTCCTCAGATTGGGAACATGGCTAATCTTCAAGGTTAGTAATTGTACGCCAAAAGATTGTTATTTTTTTAAAAAAAAAAAATTTAACTTTTTTTACGGTGTTGAGCATTGTTAGTTTTTTTGGAAGTGATTTTTTTTGTGAAAATTAAGTAGGGTTTCTTGAAATTTTGATTTGGGCATCAACTGTATAGTCAAAAGTTCAAATTTTGCTTGAAAATTCATGGTTTTCCCTACTTTGAGGAAATGGTTGGTTTTAAACTGAACAACAAAATCAAATAGATCCAATTTTTTTTAAAAATCAAAATATTAAGCAATTTTATGGGTTTTGTATTGTAAAATTAGCTTGACTGGCAATCCTTGGAAAAAAAGAAAAGAAAAAGAACTTTCATGATTTTGGTAATTTGCCCTATTTGAAGTTTTCCGCAATGTTAGCTTATACAGAGTGTAAATATGTTGTTTCTTTAGTTCTGGAGGTATGTTATAATCAGTTGAATGGAAGCATACCAACGGAGATTGGGTACTTAAAGAAGCTAAGTGTTGTTACATTTCAGCATAATAGATTAACTGGTCCAATTCCCTCCAGCATAGGGAACCTGGGGATGCTAAAATGGCTCAATTTGAGCTTTAATCAGCTATCTGGTAAGATTCCTGTTAAATTAGCTAATTCTCCTCAGTTGAAGGTTCTTGATGTTCGAAACAACACTCTCTCTGGACTAGTCCCTCCTGGTAAGTTTAAGCTTTAAATATTCTTTTGGCATTTCATTTTTTGGTTCTTATCTACCTATATTGATGGGAGTTTTTTTTTTCCCTTTTCGGTTATGAAGCTTTAAAGAAATTATATGGAGGATTCAACTGTGAAAACAATCCTGGTTTATGCGGTGTTGGGTTTACTTCATTGAGAATTTGCAGTTCTTGGGATGATACAGGCATTAACCAAATTGAACCCTTTGCGCAACCTATAGCAAATGGTACTGCTCCAAAACATGTCCCCCTGAGTGCTAAGTTTAATGCACATTGCAACCAAACCCATTGCCCAAAATCATCAAAACTCCCTCAAATTGCCATTGTTGCTGGGGTGACTATAGCCAGTATTATATTGATTGTTGTTGGGTTTCTGTGTGTATTTCAGTACCATAGGCGAAAACATAAAATTGGGATCACATCTGATGGTAGTGGTACTTCTGATGATCGGCTTAGTGCTAACGAGACCAAGGATTTTTACTCAAGAAGTGCCTCTCCACTTATAACTCTCGAGTATAGTAATAAATGGGATCCAATGGTTAGTTATCAAATTGGCAGTGAGGATTCTGATGAGTTTCTACAAAGGTTCAAGTTCAACTTGGAAGAGGTTGAGTCAGCCACTCAATACTTCTCCGAGGTGAATTTGTTAGGGAAGAGCAAATTCTCTGCTGTGTTCAAAGGGATATTAAAAGATGGGTCAGTTGTAGCGATAAAAAGCATTAATGTGATCAGCTGTAAATCGGAGGAAGTTGAGTTCATGAATGGATTGCGCTTATTGACCTCCCTAAGACATGAAAACCTCACTAGACTGCGAGGTTTTTGCTGCTCAATGGGCAGGGGTGAATGTTTTCTCATCTATGATTTTGCTACTAGAGGAAACCTTTCACGATATCTGGACTTGGCAGATGGAAGCAGCCACACTCTTGACTGGCAGAGAAGGGTTTCTATAATCACTGGGATTGCAAAAGGTTAGTACAGTTACCATACTCCGCCATAATGGAATTTGTTAAATGAAGATGATGTGAATATTCTTTTCAAGAAATATTAGTCCTGTAATAATTTTTCCTTTATTTTTTTTTTTACTTTTTTCGGACCAGGTATTGCATATTTACACCGGAGTGAAACAAACAGACCTGCAATAGTACACCAAAACATATCTGTTGAGAAAGTTCTCCTTGACCAGCAGTTTAATCCAATAATCATGGATTCTGGACTTCTAAAGATCCTTGCTGATGATATTGTATTCTCAGCCCTAAAGGTCAGTGCTGCCCTGGGATACATGGCTCCGGAGTACATTACCACTGGCCGTTTCACAGAGAAGAGTGACGTTTACGCATTTGGGGTGATCATCCTTCAGATTCTATCTGGTAAAACAAATCTCACTAACTCAATGCGACAGGCAGCTGAATCCTGCAGATACGAATATTTCGTTGATCCCAATATGAATGGCAAGTTCTCTAAATCTGGGGCGGCTAAATTAACAAAGATTGCACTGGTGTGCACTGATGAGCTTCCAGAATGCAGGCCAACCATGAAGGCAGTGATACAAAATCTAGGCAACATTGAAGATTAAAAGAGATTTACAGTGTGTTTAGTAGAGCTGGTGGAGAGGAAATCAGTAGCAAATAATATCTTTTTTGATTGCACCACATTGTCATACTGGTGCGAGAAATATTGTGAACTCATACCTCATTTCACTTGTGAATAAATTTTGCAATTTTATCATCAAATTAGACATGCATTTTGATCCCTATTCATGCGATGCTGAGTACTCTGCAGCTCTCTCCTAAACTTTAAGCAGATATTATCAATGAAAGTGATATATAGATATTTCTATTTGGAAGCTTCTCTGAAAGAAAAATCTACAAAGCCAATAGTACTGCAAATATGAAATTCACCAGGAACCTAACCCACAAATTAGCCAGAATTCACAATTTTTATTTCATCTATTCTAATGCTAAATAATGTTACACCACAACTATTTTGGAACCATTTCTGGGTTTGATTATTTTCTTCTCAGGGAAATAAATTATCTGAGTTCCTACATGCATAAACACAAAATGGCACGAGCACTCTAGTGTACAAGGGATGGCTCTTCCCCCAAATAAACATCTAAGCAACCGCGCTATGCAGTTGATTATCTAGAGACCACTCTTCTGGCCACCACTCTGGTCTAATGGCTTCAATCTTCACATCTTCCTGTCCTTGTATAAACAAGGTTCCTGACTCTTTGAAGGCTTCTTCAAGGTGCAAGGGACCAAGCCCACAAGACCCAAGTGCAGTAGTGACAATCCCAGCCTTCTTACCAGATGCAGCTACCACAACTTCTGATCCAGGAGCAACTTTTTGCTCCAACTCTGTAACAGGGGAAAGAAATATTACAAGATCACCGAATGTCCTTGAGAATAGAAGGAAGGTTGTTCTACCTTTTCTACTATCATCAACAAACTTCAACGGAATCAAGCGTTTGAATGATCCAACGGTGATGTGCCCGAGCAATGAGTTCTTGACCAATGTAGCACCCCTTGTCAAAGCTTATGGCATTCAGACCAGAAAGATTGTATTCTACAAAAATTAATCACAAACTCAGATTGAAAGTTAACTTCAGACCCATAAGCTGGAGCTCAGTTATTATATTTCTGGGAACTAGGCATACCAATTCCATATCAATAGTAGTGCCTTCTGTACTTTTGGTTAGTGATCAATTCTAAGCAATGTCAAGAGTAACCAATATGACACCATGCAATAACACATCTAATCTAAATAGACAGAAGCTTTCTAAATCAAGACTAAAGATATACATCTCATCTTTCACAATTTAAACCTACTGCATTGCATATACAGAAAACTCCAGTACAGAAAGCATAATTGTGCACATTAACAAGCCTCTCCGAGAAAAAATAAAATAAAATCCAAGCAACATAGGAGATGAATATACACCTTTTGGTATCGCAATAGATCCTTCAGCAACTCCCTTCTCCAGTCTCCAGAGTAGGTAATTTTGCTCATAGGTTTCCTTGTCAGCCTCTACCAAAGTGCTGATAGAAAACAGTTTTACACGATGAGTTAAAAAGTTATAACTTAACTTGTTATGTTCTTGCAAGCTTATATATAATGTGCCAAATTTTATACAAAAAGATCTCACAGGTAGCCAAGGTAATGGGAACTCACGCGTCGTATTGGATGGAAAGATGCCCCTAAATCCAAGGCATTCCAATCTGGGATCCTTGTACCATTGCCATCCAAGATTAATTCCCCATGCAGCTGAAATGCATGAGCAATCCACAGTGCCACCATAGCCGATGCCAGAAGCCTCTGGTTCTTCTACACATGACAAGCTTTCAGTTAGATTCCCACCATACCATTGCCAACAAGAGAATTCCTCTGCTGCACTCTCAATATCAACCTTAGACCTCAACTGGTATCTAAAACATTAACACAGACAATAAGTTAATAGAAAGTTAAAGTGGCTTTTGATGTCTGCTAGATAAGCAATATTGTCCCAAATGATCTTTCTAAGCCTGGTTATTGTGGTGAGAGCTAATATGAAAATAATTCGCAAAAAGCAGAATGAATCATATTAATCTAAAAGCTTTAATATTTAAGGGCCTATGGATACCTTGTATAATATATTACATGTCTACAATATTTGCTGCACTAATCTTGCCACTTGAGAGTAAGCGAGTGCTAACAGAAATGAACAGACCAGAGCGCTTGGGTCATAAACCATATCATCCATGTATAATGGCTACCACTACCAAAACCTACTGTTCTCTAGCAATACCAACTTGAAGGTTCAGACAGTATTATATATTCCTCCTCTTTCACAACGAATTGAACTCGGTATAAAAACTATTATAAAATTTAGTTTGTTCATAAACTTTTTATATAATCTTGCCATATTCAGTTACCTTTATTTCCCCTTATAACAGTGAAATCATGAACTTGCTCAAAGTAGACTGCATTCATGTAGGAGCTCCGCTGGATAAGTTCATTTACCAAGTCACTAAAAAGAGAGTTCTTAACAAATGGATAACATTACTACCAAAAAAAGTTTTTCAGCTGGTTTTTGACAAACTACATGACAGAAGTTCGAAAGCTATAATCTTATGTTGGGCAATTATGTAGACCGTGTATTTATGTCTTCTTGAGTAATTAGGAGGCTGTCTTCTTGGCAAAGAACTAAAGCACCAAATAAAAGATAAAAGACTCTCCCGGGTGATATATCTAGTCACACTTTCCTGTCTATAGTATCTTAATTAGGAAAATTAGTTGACTTTATGATACATGGATTTTAGATATTTACTATCATATATAATTAGGAATATTAACAAACTTTATGATACATGGATTTTAGATATTTACAATTCATATACATCAAGCTAAATTTGAATGCTTGTAATTAGAAAATTATGCAATACTATCAAAGAAAGATTCAAAATTTAGATAGACTCCCAATGCCAATGGGAAAATTATTAAGCAACAATATCCATAACAATGTATATGAAGGATTAAAAGACATAACTTACTTCTTCAAGGTCTCAAGTAGCTCATTTAATACAGACCCATCTACATCAGCAAACAACTCGAATTCATTCGGGTTTTGGACTGGGTCCAGACCCGGATCTATCAAGCTTCTCTACAGGTCAGGAGGGTCTGTATGTAAACATATCATACAAAAACCTTCCCTGAGGTGTCAACATTGGCGGAATCGAAACAGAGGCCATGTTAGGCGTAGGCACAGTCAGTCGCGAAGCCAGAAACTTATATCATTGGGGTCAAAATTATTACTAAGTTACAAATAATTTGGCGGGAGTTCGAGGCAGCACCCTCGAGCCATTTTTTTAATACTTTATACTTTTGAGTATATATATATATATATATATATATATATATATATATATATACTATATTACAATAAAAATATAATGAGTAATAATATATGTTATATATACACTATATTGACTCATAATAGATTTTTTTAATCACAACTGTTCATAATTAAATAATTCATTATTTATTTTTAAAAATAATATAAATTAAATTATTATTTAGTTTAAAATATTATAGAGAGAGATACATATATTGAGAGGATACGAGTCATGTGTAGTTAAATTTTGATCGACAAAGTTATAAATTTTTAATTTGACCCCGTATAATAGAAAATTTATAAAATTTTAATGGGGTCAATTTATATATAATACTTAAAAATTTTAAAATTTACCTTACATTATAAAGTAATTTTTTTTCAGTCGGGTCGATTGACCCCACAAAATCCATGTGGCTTCGCCACTGGGCACAGTCTAAGTCTTCTCACCCACGGGTTCACCTCCGTACCGTACATCGTTGGTTAACAGACCTTGAAGGAATTTCACGGTGTCGGGTCTTGAGGAGAGAGGCCACTGGACCCACATTTTCGAGATGAGGTGACAGTAGACCTGACAATTTAAGCCAAAATCATTTCTAACTAGTGTTTAGGTGATGGATTGATTTGATGTTGGATCCATATTATTATTGGTTATATCTTCGTTCCTAAAAGATTGTCGTTTAAGATTTTTGCACATGGATTAAGAAAGTATATGTAAGACCCCAACTTTTATAAATAAAGAAGAATTTTCTATAAATATCATTTTTGAATATTATGGAGTTAATTTGATATAATGTTATAGTTGTGGATAATATTTATAAATTTTGCAAAGTACGCAAGTTGTTATATAATATTCGATTGGTCGGGGAATATTCGTTTTAACAGGGAATATTCGTACAACGACACAATCATTGGTGGACCCCACAACGAAATTATTGTCGGATTGAGAAAACGACAAAAATATTTTATTAAAAATAACGGCAGAAATTTTACCATTGTTACTGTTGAACTACTCGGTAGTAAAAGTACAGTAATACGTGTGGTTGCATAGTAGCACACAGTATTGATTATTAATGCTTATATGAGAAGTCACTCAGTTTGATTCAATTATTGTCAGTTAATAATATGAATTATTTAGCGATAATGACGTTTTGTTTTATTCGTATTATTAACGTAATAAAACAGAAACATCTTTTTATATAAAACAGAATACTTTATTAAAGTTATTCTATAAATAGAATATATTATATTTTATTTAAAAGATTTTTCTTTAAATATGGACCGTCAGATTAAAGTAATCAATCTGGACCGTTCATGGATTAGTTACTATGCATTCTATTTTTCTATAAATAGCAGCTCATTCCTTCATTATTTCTTACGAATTCACTGAACTCTAGAGAGAGAAACTATAGAGAGAAACTATAGAGAGAGAGAAGAAGAGTATTCTGCTACTTAACTACTTCCTTATTTCAGCTCGTCTTTAAAACGGTAAAGGGTGTTATTCTTTCTTATTCATGAAGAGAACTGTTGTTATTCCATTTCTTATTATTCTGTTGGAATAACATGTATACATGGTCTACCCTATACTTGGTGACATTCTTCTATTATTCTGTTGGAACATCCTGTCTGTGTGTTTTACTCCGGACCTGGTTCCGTTTTTATTATTATTCTGTTGGAACATCCTGTCTGTGTGTTTTACACCGGACCTGGTTCCGTTTTTATTATTATTCTGTTGGAACATCCTGTCTGTGTGTTTTACACCGGACCTGGTTCCATTATTTATTATTCTGTCGGAATATCCTGTCTGTGTATTTTACACCGGACCTGGTTCCATTATTTATTATTCTGTCGAAATATCCTGTCTGTGCGTTTACGCCGGACCTGGTTCCATTATTTATTATTCTGTTGGAATAACCTGTCTGTGCGGTCTATCGCATGCATGGTGATTTCTTTTGTTATTCCATTCTTTATTGTACTCAGTTGGTTAAGTTTTGACTTCTATACTCCATGAAATTTGTGGAATATCCTTGATAATTGCGGTTCATCCAGTATCTTTTCATGACAATATTCTTCTAAGTATTCTTGAATTTTACTCCACAAAGCAGTATCATGTTGACAATTTGGACGTTTTTAATTCTTGGATAAATTAATTCTTGAACTTGTTTTATTGAATTCTTATATCATTGTCATCATCCTCATGTTTATAAAATGTTGAAAGTCATATGTGGCCTGTAGTGCATAGATAGACTTGGTATGATTATGACCACGGATTATTCGGTATAATCATGACCGTAATGTTACAAATGATGTGGTAAAAGTCCTCATTGGCCTGTAGTGCATTGATGGACAGTTGTTGGCATGATCATGACCATTAATGAATATACGAATATCCTTGGCCGTAGTGCAGGGGTGATTCGATGATGTGAATTATTTTATTAAGCTGAGTCTCAGCGATCACAGTGTTGGAAAATCTTTTAAATCATAAAAGATAGTAGAGTTTATTTTCTACTTGACTCTTTTAATGGATTGCTTGTTCCGCTGCAGTTAAACTTGATGTCTATTATATTTTATCAGTTTAACATTGTTGAAGGCTAATGATAATTCATTCTGCATTATCTTAGTCATGATATTTCTTACTGGGCTAGTTGAGCTCACCCTTTCTTTCACTGTTCTCTTTAGGAAATGAGAACGTAGCTGGGGCAAGTCGGGGAACGGAGTGATGGTCCGAATGATAGTATTAGTTAGTAGTCCTCACTATTCTATGTAATGGTGTGTTAATAAATGTAATGAGGACTCCTTTTGAGTATGAATACTCTCTAGAAGATAATATTTGTATTCAAACTCACAGTTTATGTTTTGTCGTATTGTACACGACAGTTGTATTAGTAAGTTGTATTTGTATTTTGTACTATGTATCTGACGACCCAAGATGGGTGATGTATACCTAATTTTGGGGGCGTCACAGTATAAGTAAAATTTGTTTGAAATTCCATCACTGCCCCTTTATGGGAATTTGAAAACTATTAATATAAGGGAGATAATTTCTTGAGACAATGAGAGAAGGTAGGGGTGATATAGAAAAGTAAATAATTTATTCTCCTCGAAAGTTATAAACGACAAACATTTTAGAACAAAGTTTTTCTTCTAAAACGACAATCTTTTAGGGACGGGGGAGTATTAGTCTATAATAAATTTTTACACTTTGTAGAACTAACAAAGAACACTCCACTCCCCACCCTCAACCTCCAACCCCTGTCCCCACCCGCACGCACCCGCACCCCACCCCCACCCCACCCCCACCCCTCACAACTCACCACCTACCACCTCGCACCCCACCCCACTCCCCAACCCCAACCCCCGTCCCCCACCCTCACCACCTCGCACCCCACGCCGCCCCCTCCGCACCCCATCCCTCACCCCTATAAAAAAAATATATTTATTGATTATGTATACATTTTGTGCCCCACGCCCCCATGCGCTCTCCACGCCCCCCATCCCTCACCCACCACAAAAAAAATAATATTTATTAATTATGTATACATCCGTCTCCCAAAAAAGAATATTATTTATTAATTATATATACACCCCCACGCCTCCACCCCCACCCCAACCCCCACCCCCACCCTCACCCTCACCCTCACACCACACTCAATAATTTCATTAATTTTAATCAACAAAATAATTATTAATGTAATTTTTTTTAAAGTGCCTATAATTCCAAAATTAATGTTTTTAATACTCAAATTTGTCACATAAATTAAAAAATTAATGTTTTTAATACTCAAATTTGTCACATAAATTAAAAAAATTTAGTTTCAAATTTGGGTCTAAAAAATTAAAATAAGACTATTTTAATATAACAGAAATTAAGATTTTAGTGAAATTATAATTTAAAAAATAAGTCGACCTTGATTCGATACATAACTATTTAGATCTAAACTACATAACATATATTAAATATATATAATTTTGATTTCAAAATAAACTCAATTCTATTTTTTGTTAGATACTTTAATTCTAATTTTTTATTCATGTTATGACTAGCAGAACATGTTAAAAGTCAAAGTCAAAGCTGTTGTTTGAATGTGTGTGCTCATATGCTCTGTTGCCGGTGGTGGGCATCACCTGGCGGATTTGTCTGGTAGAGTTGGTCAACAGAAAACAGGCGGGAGGACATATATTTTCTTCGTGCTTTTTGGTCGGGCAACCAAATTGGCGGCTGGCAAGCTCACAATAAATGGTCATTTCTATAGCACAACTACCTTGGGTTCCTATTTTTGCCTGAACCTAACCACCCCACCCACTACCTATGTAAAAATGGAATATTTTATTTTTATTTTCCAAAAATCATTTCACAGTTTTTAAACAAAGAAAAGAAGACTAATTTATGTAAACTGCGTAGTATCTGGTTGTACCCCGTAGTGTCCAACTTAAGTTATACTACCTACGTTTTTAAAATATTACTCCCTCCGTCTCAAATTATTTACTATTTTAATAAAAAAAAATTGTCCCACAATATCTATTTTTTCAAGATTCAATGCATTTTTTCCTTTTATTTTTCAAGTTTGCCCTTTACCCTAATTAATGGTAGTCTTTACTCTCATTCATGACTCTCCTCTTTTTTAATCATCTTTTCATATTCACACCAATAAGGATTCATGCGCAGAAAACAAAAAAGTCAGCACATAAGGGTATTTTAATATTTTTATCACACATATGGGTATGCGTGTGGAACTCTAAAAAAGCAGATAATTTGGGACGGATGGAGTATCGTTTAAGATTTTTACATATGGATTAAGAAAATTATTTAATACTATCATGAAGTTGAAAACTATTAATACAAGGAGGAGCATTTCTTGGGACAATAAGAGAAGGTAAGAGTGATATAAGAAAGTAAATAATTTATTCTCTTAGAAAATTGTAAACAACAAATAAATTGAAACACATTTTTTTTCTCTTTTAGGAACGGAAGGAGGATAAAATTTATTTTTGCAGTGTTGCCGAATTAAGTCATGTATATATGAGCTGTTTGATTGTTGACTTTTTAATTAGTGTGAAAAAGGAAAAACCATTGGTGCTAATCCACTGATTTTAATCCCAATCCACACAACACGTTGGTATTACTCGGATTCGATTGCCAACGCTCAGATGCATGTACACACCCCACCCTCTTTAATTATCCTACTCTTTCTCTCATTTAAAACCCATTCTATCCCACCTCCACCACCACCACCACCACCACCACCAAATTTCAACATATTTTTACAACACCAAAATGAAGCTAGTTTGGTCACCGGAGACAGCATCAAAAGCTTATCTTAACACCGTTAAATCCGTGAGTAATAATTAATTCAAGTTATATATGTTTGTATGTTTTAATATATTTGGAATTGTAAATGTTGTTTTAGTTCCAGTTCCAAAATAAGTTTGGAATTAATGAGTTGCCAAACAGATATATTTTTTGGTGTTTCAATCTGATCATCATCTTTCTTTATTGAATTACTTATGCAGTGTGAAAATTTCCAAGAATCAAGCGTAGCAGAGCTTTTGTCCGCCATGGCTGCAGGGTGGAACGCTAAACTAATGGTAGAAACATGGTCAAGGGGTGGCGTGACAACAAGCAGCATAGGCCTTGCCATTGCAAGCCGGCACACGTGTGGAAGACACGTGTGTATAGTCCCGGATGACCCGTCAAGATCCGAATACGTGGAAGCCATGGAAAAGGCGGGTATGTCGCCGGAGGTCATTGTAGGGGAGCCGGAGGAAGCGTTCGGGGAGTTGATGGGCATAGATTTTTTAGTGGTGAATTGTAAAAATGATGACTTTACAAGAATATTGAGGGTGGCTAAATTAGGCCACAGGGGCGCAGTTTTAGTGTGCAAGAATGCTAGCAGCTCAAAGTCAGACTACTTTCGATGGCGTGGCGTCGTTGATGGGGGATTGCGGGTCGTGCGGTCCGTGATTTTGCCGGTAGGGAAGGGACTTGACATTGCACATGTAGGAGCTAAAAGTTCAGGTTCAGGTAGAAAGGATGGTGAGAGCAGATGGATTAAGCGTATTGATAGGCAATCTGGTGAAGAGTTTGTGATTAGGAAATGAAGTTTATTCAATTTTGTTAGATCAAGAAGGATGTTTGTACGAAAGAAAGATAGCACCCGGATTTCTGACCTTTCAATTTTCTTTTGGTTGTATTGGCAATGGCAATGGCAATGGCAATGGCATGGCAGGTCATTAATGAAAAGCATTCCCATAACTGGAAACCACTTGCTCCATACTCTCTCATTTCAAAATATAAGAATATTAATGATTTTTTTAAATTATTTTAATTTTAATCGATTCATCACTATGCAAAAAATACTATTCATTGTATTATTTTATATTTTTTAATAAATTATTTCAATTTTAATTTAACTTTTAAAATTTAATAATAATTATTATTAGAACCAACAACTATTTTCTTTCTTACTTCTGTAGATACTAGCTAGCTAGCTATAAAGAAAGTCCATTTGGCTACAACAACCTCCCTCTGATTATTATATCAACATATCTCTGGATCTTTTTCTCATTAAAACATCACAATGCCCACATTTAATTCCGTACGAGACTAGATTTGTACAAATTAAAGGGGTTAGAGTCTACATTAAAAACATGCTAAATATTTCTCCTCCTCTTTAATTTTTAAATAAAATAGGTTTATTTTTTAACTAGTTTAAAAGTGATACAACACCAAATCAACACAATGTGGCACAACCGATACGTGTATAAAAATAAAAAAATATATTATAAAACTTGGAAGGCTAAATTAAAAAATAAAAAAAACCTAGTATAAAAGGGATAAATTAGTAAATATAACTAAAGTAGTAGAAAGAAAAAGAAGGTGACACAAAGCCGCTTTATGATACGGTCCTTCTTTCTAGGCTGACCGGAAACTTCCACAATGCTACTACAGGCTCACATAATATATACATACAAACTGTATGCCCTTGCCTGACATATATGACCCACAAATATACATACGTGTGTATATAAATATTATGTGAGCTTTTTTTTATGTGATACTACCTCCGTTCCTAAAAGATTGTCGTTTAAAGGTTTGGCACATGAATTAAGAAAATACTACCTCCATCCCATAATAACTGTCGTTTTAGAAAGAAATTTTTTTCCCAATTTATTTGTCGTTTACAACTTTCTAGGAGAATAAATTATTTACTTTCTTATATCACCCCTACCTTCTCTCATTGTCCCGAGAAATTTTTTTCTTGTATTAATAGTTTTCAACTTCCCATAAAGGGGTAGTGATGAAATTTCACACCAATTTTAATTAATAAATAATAGCACTGAATGACTTTCTTAATACATGTGCATCAAAGCTAAAACGACAGTTATTATGGGATGGAGGAAGTATCATTTATCAAGTAAAATTTATTTGAAATTCCATCACTACCCCTTTATGGGAAGTTGAAAACTATTAATACAAGAAAGGGAATTTCTTGGGACAATGAGAGAAAGTAGGGGTAATATAGAAAAGTAAATAATTTATTTTCCTCGAAAGTTGTAAACGACAAACTTTTTGGAACAAATTTTTTTTTTCTAAAACGACAATCTTTTAGGAACGGAAGGAGTAGTAATATTATTTTAAAAGCAAGCATGTAACATCAGTAAGAAATAGTTTTACAGGTCAATTTAAATCAGCAACAGATACTGAATGTAGATATAGATAGTTTCACAATATAATGAAATGGCAATGACTCGTGTTTTTGGTTCATAGTAGAATACTTGAAAATTTGTGTTTGATTCATTGATTACATATCTTCTTCTTTAGCATTTGGTGTAGTAATAATAAACAAGTGTATGAGATGTTTCCTAATTCTATGATAACAATAATAACATGGCAGTTTTATCTTTCTTCCTTCCCAAATTCTGCTTTCCTAAACCAGTAGAGTAAATCCCTTCAGTCGTCTACTGTTTTGTCATACCCAGTAATTGTGAATGTTGTCACCAGTTACTCATCCATACCATCATAGTCTTCCAAAGACAAGAAACTTTAATTACAAGTCACGGTCCTGAAGCTTACTAACAATGTAGAGTAGAAAATGTACTCATGTGCTGGCTAGCTCAGTCGTAACTGCCTCGGCCTCTTCTGAAAGCTTTCTTTTGGGAAATGACCTTCTTGTTCTGTAGTCTTTTCTGCTCTCCAACAGCGGCTCTTTTGGACAAAGATAAAACATAAGTACATATTAATTGCATCTTTTATAATACTATAACCCTATCAGGTGTCGCTGTGAAATTATAAATAGTGTTTTGAGAAGTTAGGCAAAGGCCCCAAAGCACCAAGACTAGAATAAGAAATCAAAAGAATACAGTATTCAATAAGATCTTACAGTTTGGCAATTTTCTTAACTTGCTCTTCTGAAGGAGGTGGTGGGACATAGGAAGCAGCATCAATAATTGTCTGCTTTATCAATTCTAAGAAAGTTAAGAAAAATACTGAACAAGTATGCACAGGCAAAAATGAATCACTAAAACATGATCACCACATAATGAAAAACAACAAAGACTGAACATGATGCAGTTCTTTTTAACTGAAGCGTGCATATCACTCAGATAACTCTTACAATTTGAGCATGATGATGTCATTGGTATCATATCTCAAACGAATGTATAAAGCAGATATGCATTCACTAATACCTTTAGTTTTTTATATTAGTACCTGTAGTTTCCCCAAAGCATCTTCAATGTTACCCCTGGAGAAGAATAGATAGAAGCATGTAACTAATAACCTTCCCAACACAGAACAAGAGAGGCAGAGGGCAGAAGTTTACTTCTGTGTTCTAGTCTTCGTCGAAGAAATCACTATCTCCCCATCTTTGTTTATCCGATTCTTTTCCTGTTCATGACATAAAAAAAAATTTGAATAACGAGATGACATGTTAATTGATGATGTTCAAAAGCTACAAGATTGTTCCTTCATGGAGACAAGTTACAACGAAAAAATAATCATTTTTCTAGTGTCATAAGTCATCACTTTGAGAATAAAGCAACCCATCTGAACTTTCTAGAGCGTGCATCACTTGTTAAAATATGCCTGAAAACCGAAGGTAGGTAAATTCTACCCAATTCTCCAAAATAAAATCATATATCAGATTCTTAATAAGAAAACATGAGCAGAAATGCCAGTAACTAACCGCTTGCATAATCCTGTCCCTGACCCTCTCACTTAACCATTGTGCATCTTTAACATTAAATCGCATATCCACCTTTGTGTTTACTGTAGATCAAAGATATAACGAAAAAGAATACATTATCTTTGAAAAATTGAAGGAAAGAGGAAATCAAAAACCCTAAATCATCACAGTAAGTGAGGCGCCATTCTTTAATTTGTTTAGAAGACAGATTCCACAAACCTTTATTGACATTTTGACCTCCCGGACCCCCACTTCTGGCAAAGCTCACAGTAACATGGTCTAAATGATAAAACAAAGCTTGCATTAATTAGAAGCACATTGAGCTCAAATAAATATTATATCTATATTACAAAACATGCTGCTGCAGTAGCCACTGGTAATAAAAAAAATTAAAGCAGCCACTATTATTAACATCAGAGATAGAGTTCAAAAACAAAGCATTTTCTACTAACTACCCAAAAACGCAATTGCAAAATTTCCCCAACCATCTTCAATTACAAATGTCATCCAATTTATAATCCAAAAGTGAAAAACTGCATTTTTGCTACTTCTCTCTTGGGTTTGCATACACACACAACAAATTTATCAAAGAACGTGCCCTCAAAATTTAAATCTTTTCACACTGCCACAAGGCCCTCAAGTTTTCGAGCAGAAACTAACTGCCCAGCCATAGAACACGTACTGGAACATGGCACACGATATGGCCAAGAAAGAACTATAATGCATCGTAAGCAGTCATCATATAAGCAAGAAACTCACTAAAGTTAACAAAAGCAAAGAAGGAGATAAGAGGGAACGGTAGTTGATACAATTAGCTGAATAACTTGTCATTTCGTTACATATACTTTTAACTATTCAAAGGCCAGAACTAGCCAATAAGATCAAAGTCTAGAACAAATAGAATTAATTACACATTCAACCATAACTTTTGGTATACTAATCGGCATCAATATCACATTATTACTTGATGCATGCTAACTCTGTGGAAACCAATCAGCATATTTCAAGAAACACCCCGAATGCTATCATCAAAAAGATGGGGAAAAGTAGAAAAGGAATCAAGAAAAGTTGAAGAGAGTCTAGGTGAAGTCACCAAGAACTATCTTGAACGAAAGTTTTGGTTTTCCAGGAAGTTTAAATTTGGAGGGGCTTAGGTGTGGTCACGAAGTATTATTTTGAAGGGAAGTGTGGGTTTCCAGGAAAAAATAAGCAGAGTGGGAAGAAACTTTAGGAATTGGAGTGGCTAAACAAATATCATTCCAGAAGCTAAACCTTCAACTACACTATCAGGATGAATTCAACAGGTGCTAAAGCTGCCATCCATTCAGAGAGGAAATTACTAGACCAAAAAGATTTTCAGGTTTAAAAATAATCCATTAATTGTCCAGGAAGAATTTCAGGGTTAAAGAGATGGGCCCATCATATACCAGAACTCGAGCACGACTGAAGAGAACAAGAAATTACTCCTGAATCATAAGCACAATAACATCTAGTCTTAACTCAAGATTATAAATCATGTCCAGCACTGTTTAGTTTCAAAGCTGTATCATGTTTCCAGGCATTTAAAGCCAACAAATTAATTACACCAACCCAAATGGAAGAAGTCCACCTTAGAAAAATCTCTCATACCAACTTAAGACGGGGAATATTACTTTGCTGATGAACCTAAAATGAAAGTAAATGCAATATTCAATCTTTCATCAGATAGTATCAATGTTTACCATCAGACATATCACATTACTCAAGCAATTAAACAATTATTACCCTTTAACAGTTCATCCAACTAATATTAGTAAAAAAATTCATTTTAATTCAACAGTAAAATGTAAAATAAGAGAGCCATAAATTTTACTGAAGTACCTATAGTGATTTTGGGGATAGGTTCGTTGCCCGCAGAAAGAGCTCTTTCCTGAGCTTCATGCAATATCTGCTGAATCTGAGACAACCTTGATGACGCCTTCGTACGTCCTCCTTCGCCGGCGGCGCACCGGACAGCTGGACTGTAGCTAATCATCATGGCACGTGACACGAGGCGAAGGTTGATGCCGAAGCTTGGCAACATTGAACGGAACATGGGCAGAGATGCCAAGGACAAGGATGGATGGAAGATATCTCTGACAATCATGCTGGTTGTTGCTCTGATTGCAGCCATTTTTACCGGCTTCAATCGTCAAAACCCTAATAATTGTTCGTTCGGAATGAAACTGAGCAGTACTCGACCACCACTTCACGGCCTCCAATTGACTGAATTTTCCTGTAAAACAAACAAAAAATAATTTGTGTGGCGAATTGGAAACAATAGAAGAATTATTGATGCTTTAATTTCTAATTTTCTGAATTTTAAATATGTTTTGGAATTTTTATTTGTGTGAATTTATTTTTTTACCTGATGTAAAGTGTGTATTTTTTTTATGTAGTAAAGTTTGTTTGTAAATTTATTTTTTTTGCTGTTTTATGTGAGACTTAATATTATAATAAAAATAATATACTTATTGCAACTCTTCAGCTTAAAAAAATAATTATAACAAATAAGTTTCTCCCCACACCAAGACATTATTAATTGGAAGTGTGGGGTCAGAAATAAGTCTCTCTCTCTCTCTCTCTGTGTGTAATATATGCTATTCCTATGCCTACGCCCATCAGCCCATGCATTCAAAATCACAGTTTCTTCGGTTCCAATCAAGTGTAATGTTAATTGTTAAGCTACATACTTATTCTTTAAATAGAAATATATACTATTGAACAATACAGATTTTTTAAAATTACTTAGTTCTGTAGTTTCTTGGTTCTAAATCAGTGTGAGAGTTAAATAAAGCAACCACTTAATGATGGCATCAAAACTAGCAGCCAGTTTGAACTTGTGTACATATATATATATGTCAAGTGGCGGTGTACATAAATATATATGTCAAAAGGTTCAGCGAATTTGGTAGTATAGCTAAAATCCGCGAGGTTCCTTTGCCTTGTTATTCAGCAAGGTTTCTCCTTTCCTTTTCTTGATATCACCTACTAGCCTCTTAACATATGCAATGTATCCGTCAACATCAAATTTCCTCTTGCAACCTGCAAAGTTCATGTAGCGTATTTTCCCAAATACTGGTCGCTCTTTCCACCCCTGAAATGCATCAACAATACACCTCAGAATTACACTCTACCCTACTACGTCTAATAAAATTTCACTTGCAAGCATAAGGATCTGCATCCGATGCAGGGATGATAACCAAATTATAGTAAATCCGATAACCACAGAGCACCTATGCATGTAAATGAATGATAATAGTGAATACTACTACTATATCACTCAATCACCCTTGACAATTAATCAAAAACAAGAGTGCATCCACACCTGATCATGTACACCGCAGATTGACCACATGCAGCCAACATATCCATTAGGATCTCTCCCATCAATTTCATACTGCATCTCATTCAAGATTAAAATTAATTAGATGCATTCACTAAATAATTCATGATAAAAACTGACATCGAATACCTTATCATTCAAATATATTGATATAGCGAGTGCTTCTACAGGCCCACTCGTCCATTCAAGAATCTTTTTCGCCCAATACATCCTGTTTCCATATTTACAGTTTGTAAATTTAAACAACATCCCAAGCTGCAACTGTTCATTAGACAACTTACTTGAGCTATTGTGTAGCTTGTTACAACAAACAATGATTTGCACTATTGTTCATATCATGTCTACTGTTGTTGATTTTAAAATTGGAAAACAGTTCTTAGTAGTTCTTACATGTGCAAGTCAATAAACTAGTTAAAGAAACAAACAAAACGACAATGAAAAGGAAAGGCAAAAGAAACGGTTTCATGATCATGCAAAAAGCTAAGACGTTATAGAGTGGACCCCATCCCAAAAAGATAAGTCATGTCAGAGAATTGATTGTCAACAACATATCCAGACGAAGTCTAAGACTTTTGATAGTATTACCGCAATTTGAAATCCTACACTTCAGAAAGCATTCCAGCACAAATGACAATTCCACTTGAAATTAGAAATGAAACAGCTTGCTCATATAATGACATGCTAAATGCCACATTAGCAACTAAGAGTTTAAAAACCTGCATTAACCAGCGCCTAGCAGCCTACAAATGATGTTGGAAAACTATATATGAAATTAGATCATGCACTTGAATGTTACTAAGAATTAACAAAGAAAATTTATTCCAAGAGAAGAAATATCATTTTCTTGTGGTGTTTCCAATTAATTGTTGAGTACTATGTGAACATATCCAAATGAGCAGCATAATTAGCATTTCATAGCCATAAATCACGTGAACCTTAGCATATCGCATACAAAAAAACAATAATTTTCCTAACACAAGAATTACAGAAATTGACTTGTGGGAATGGAAAAAAATGGAGTTATCAAGAAGTTACTTGCCGCATAAAACCATGCATCTTTCCATAATGAACCATCTCTAACTGAGAAGCATTCCAAAGCTGAAAGTTGCAACAAAAGAACCTCTATAAGTGGAAGACACCACTGGTATTACACACACATTCACATGTATATATGTCCCCACTGATTAGAACAGTTGTGGTAGCGGGGCCAAATAGAAATAGATAAAATAGGACGAGCAAAATCCATACACGAACAAGAACACGGGAATTCGAATTAGATATACAAAATTCTCGACTCAAATAAATGGTCATCATAAGCTATTTCTTTTCTTTTCCTCCTCTTCCAGTTCTAAATCAGAAGGCCATAATGGACCAAGGTGTTTGCGTGCGTGCGAGCATTAAGAATATTTCTTCCAAGTATATAATTAAACAGAGCAGGCATACATCAATTCATTATCGACCCAAACAGGGAGACTCAACTATATATCTATTAACAAACGAAAACCAAATAAATGCTATCCTCCAAAACATAAATACAATACTATAACTATTTTACTAATATTTATCACAATAATCAACAGAACAGAACGTAGCTTACAGGATCTGCAGTTTGTGCCTTCTCCAACTGCTCCCTCCTGAAAACTTGCCAACCACTTAAAAAGTGAGAATATTGGACAGCATTAGTCAGAAATAGTGAAAACAATTAATAATCCAGTAAATCCCTCTTCCCCAACCCCACCCCCACCCTCACCCTCACCCTCACCCTCACCCTCAAAAAAATAAATAATTAATAAAAGAAATACTAAAGCAGTCTCACTCACTTGTAAATATGTTCTCGTTTATCTGAGGCATGGTCCATCAGGGTCTTCCGTGCCCACTCCCATGCCCCCTGTAATGAATCATATTTAGGCTGGTAGTAGCAAAAGTTATCAGCAAGTTCCCTCCGTACAATCAACTCCTCTAAGAAAGAATCAGCTGCCTTCATGTAAAGGCAAAAGGCTAAAGTTCAGAAATATTTAACCAAGGAGAATATGAAATGTGTGCTTAGAATGCAGAAATCAGCAGAAACAGCAAAGTAATTTAACGGAAGTGGGATTATTTATTATCAAAGACAAGATATCATTTATTTACCCATCTGGTGGCCCAGATTGCAGAAGTTGAATATTAGTTACTTGAACTAATTTAACTATACCAGCAAGCAATTTGTGAGCACGAACCTGGGGAGAAATCTTCCTTAGCGTACATGCCTCTAAGGCACACCGCTGCGCTGCTATCTGTCCAAAATGCAAATATGGAGAAAGACCAGAGAGTCCTTTGGGTTTCAATGGGTTATTACGGTCCGTAGAATAGTTCTTCCATCTGGTTGTCAAGAACCCATCCTTGGTCCCCTTTAATGCTTCCAATGCAGCATGTTCTCCTGGTTCACACCAATCTATTTCGGGAACTTCAGCACCTTTACTGAAGATATCAATATAAGTCAAACATGTTACAATGCCATCTACTCTAAACTAAAATGATCTCTAAATTTAAATCATAAAACTAAAATGAGTCGACTAAATGGAGCAAAATCTTACCTTACAACATCTGAAATAAGGTTTTCCCAATCTACTAACCGATTTGTGCCCTCCCAATTTCTATTTGGAGGCCCCAGTGTTGGGAAATCAATAAGATACTCAGGAAGTAGTTTGTTAATCTTTCCCCTTATAGTCCTAGCACTGTACTCCAACTTATCCGATGCCACCCAGAGTGGTACTACATTGTGAGCATCAATTTCATGAATTGACACTGAATCACTCACCCTCTTGCAAATCTCCTCTTTCCAACTCCGTACTTGTCTTAAAGGTGAAAAATCAGTAACCAAAAGTGAAGCCCCGCATTCTCTTAAGAAATTGGGAATCGTCTCCACAGCTTCTCCCTACATAAATCAACTGACAAAGAATGAATCCCCGAATCCAATGACCAATGCTTTTACTGTTGGCCAATAAATGTAAAGAACTATCTCAATCTAAAATGTTCAATTATATGATGCCCGGGTAAAATAAACATTACACTGAAAAGATTCTGAATAATCAACCCCGCACATAAGTGATCCTATTATTAACAACTAATTAGCAAACAATAGATAACATTAGCAAAAACTATTAAGAAAAAGCACACAAACATACATAACATACTAAAATTAACCAGCATAAATTAATTAGAGAGAGAGAGAGAGAGAAAGTATGAATCTTGCCTGAAACAAGAAGAATGGAATGTGAAGAGTTTGTTCGATTTCACGATACAGCTGTTTCAAACCTCTCAACATAAAACCTAATTGACGAGCTTTGGCTCCTAAGAAGTGAGGAAACAGATTGAACGCTATTGCTACCGGGACATTTGCTTTATTCGCCTGATGAACGGCGTGGATGAACGCCCAGTTATCTGTCAACCGTTGATCTCTGAACATCCAGTAAACAACCGGTCCAAGCATCTGATCCGACGGCGATGAGGCATTCTTAAGTAGCCTAATTCTACCTGGTTGAATGCTGGTTGATTGAAATGAAGATGGAGGAGTAGCCATTGAGTTGAGGAGAATATTATAACGTTGGGAGGGAATTGACGGAAGTACGGGTGATTTGAGGCAGGAAGGATGGTGCGTAGGTTGAAGGAAGAAGAGAGAGAAAATGGAGGGGGGAAAGTAAAGGATTAAAGTTATGGTTTGAAATAGAAACACGTATACGCAGCCTACTCGCCAATGAATTCATTCAATAATTTAGCTCTGGGCTAAAAGAAGTGAGCCTAATTATATTGGGCTGGGCCAAGGTAAACTATACACCCATTAAATAGCTCTGAGTGTTTTGTGTGGTTGTAGATAATATATGATGATGGGTACGTACGAGGCTTTTGACAAATTTGCCTGCCTGCCTGCCTGCGTGCCTTGATGATTGAAAGACAATTAGTGGAGTATTATTATACTGACATGCATGTAATGCAAATACTAAATGACTTAAAGCCTTTGCTTCTTTTTGCTTGCTTTATTTGAGTAGGATCCGGATAACATGAAATTTATTTTTTAATAAATTAGTCAATTGATAAATAAAATATTGACATACATTAAACTTGGTCAACGTATCAGTAATATCTATTAATAAAGACTGAGAGTCGAAATTAAAAAGAGATGGTTTTGATATCTAAATGCTCGATAGATAGATTAGTAAACATAAATAATAGCAGTACGTACGTGCTCGAGAGTCAAAAAGTGAAAAAATTAAACCAATATTAAATGTTTAAAAGTGATGAAGACAATAAATAATAATCGCTCACTAGTCATTCATTAGGTGAGACAAGTGTTGTTGATGGGAAATGATATGGTTAATTATATATCTACTATGATGGATAGTTAAGTTTTAACTGAAATTGGTTTGAAAACCGCTTCCTAAAATATACTACTAGTAGGAGTATAACCTAAGATGCATGCATAGCTGCAGCTGCCACGGTCACCGCCACCGCCAACGTCAATCATATATACTACTACTATTAAATTCTGCTATTCAGTTTTGTCTTCCTACTTTAAATTTTTTTTTTGTTTTAATGATCACTCATGATATATATTATATTCTTTTCAAAATTACAAATATTTTTTTTAAAATTAATTTTGAACTATTACATTTCATCACTACCCCGTATTTAGCCGCTATTATGACTATATTTGAAAGGAGAATTAAATATATTATTTTTTTCTTAAAAGTAATGGTTTAGAAAACGACTTTAATATAGTATTGTTTTTACTTATTTTGGAACACTAATCATTGTACCACCGCCTACTGTTTTTTCTTTTACCAAAAACATGAGAAATCTACAGGTATAAATTTTGGTGAGCAGTCGGTCAGTTTAACCAACTTCTACAGACAAGATTAATTTCCATGTTCGACCCAAAACCAAAACCAAACCTACCTAAGTTTATACTACGTTCGTTCCTAAAAGATTGTCGTTTAAAAGATTATCGTTTAAAATTTTAGTATATAGATTAAAAAAGTATCATTTATCAAGAAAAATTTATTTGAAATTTCATCACTACCCCTTTATGGGAAGTTGAAAACTATTAATACAAGAGAGAGAATTTCTTGGAACAGTGAGAGAAGCTAGGGGTAATATAGGAAAGTAAATAATTTATTCTCCTTGAAAGTTGTAAACGACAAACTTTTTAGAACAATTTTTTTTTTCTAAAACGATAATCTTTTAAAAACGGAAAGAGTATTACATTACATATAACATATAAGACCACTGTATATGACTATTGTGTCCATTTATACTCCATTCAATTCCATTTTTACTCATTGCACTCACCTAAAAGTTTTGCCAATAAAATGGCGTATGCAGTTTTTATGATTATAAGATATGATAACACTTGTGTTAAGTTTAAGTTGGGAATAAAATGGCTCATTCATATGAAATAAAAAATATTATGTTTAATTGCGATTGGAATAAAAAAAATTTTGTTTGGTTCCTTGGTAGAGAGAGAATATATGGAATAACTTATTACAACTAGAATAGAATGAATCATTCCACTCTTCATTCTATTCCTTCAATCCAAACGTATCATTAATTCTTTCCTTTTTATCTACTTGGCTAGCTTACTAACAAAACATGCAAAAATAATAACCGGCAAAACTAATGAATTAGTCACTGTAGTTGACACGTTTTACCGATTACACCATCAAACTTTTAATTTTTTAAATTACCCCAGTAAACTAATTAAAATAGTGAAACTAGACTCATTCCGTTACAAAATTTGGATGGACGTTAAATTACTTCAACTTTTTCTTATGTGGCAACAAAAAAATAAAAATAAAATAAAACCATTAATTATGTAGCAAAAAATAATTAAAATATAATTAAAACAAAATAAGAAAACCTACCCCCTCCCTCCCTCCCCTCCTTGAATTTCTTCTTTCTGAACACATAAACAAGCAGGCAAAAATGGATAGATTCACATAAAATTATAAGTACACTATATCATTATATAATCACAATTCTCCCTTTGCATCTTTCGAAGCTCAATCAATGGAGTTTAAATTTGAAATCTTCATACCAAAATGTAAGTTCTCTCACCAATTTCACGCCACAAATCCTCATTTGAAATTCAAGAAGAGCTATGAATAGTAGGGTTAATCTCCAAGAGCGAACCACACCATGAGTGATGGTACCGAAAAAGGGCAAATTTTCTCAAGAACTGTAGTGCTAATTGTTATCAATCTTAAAGGAAATTATATATATTTATATTAACTAATCTCGGAGTAAATGATTTGTCAAGGCTAGTACTTAGTACTATGTCCTTAAAACAATTATGTCATCTGTATGCTGCTTAGAGTTGATAACACTTGTCTCCCATTATACAATGACACTGTATACTTTAGCATCACTACAAAAAGTATACTCTACGAACCAAAGTAATGCTCAGACTCTCTCTCACAAAATTAACGAAGAAACTAATGAAGAAATAAAGGCTTGAAAAACTCTAATATGCTTGAATGCTTGAGAATTGAATAAATGAAAAGGCTGGCTCCTCTTATCTATTTATAGGAGGCCTGGTGACCTTTGGAAGGGCACTTCACCTCTGAAAAGGCACGGAGTGCTTATGAAAATGTATATTTGGTATCTTTTGGTTAAAACGACGTAATTTTAGTATTAGCAGAACCAAAACTACGTAGTTTTAGGCTTAAAAAAAATACGCGACAAAAACGATGTAGTTTTGGGCTGCCCGTTCAGACTTATACCTTTTCAGCAGATAACGTTTCTCAAAACGACACAATTTTGATAATAAAATTAAATAAATAAATTTTAATTAAAAAATTTAGTCTAAAAAATTATATACAAGACCCCCGTGCCAGAGTCAGGCTGGTCGGGCGGCGGCGCGTGTATGGGTTCGAACATAGCCTTAACTAAGTCCTCCCCTTCCACAAAAGTGGGGTGCCCCTTGGGATCCAAACCTAAGAGCATTTTTCTTGTATATAAACATATGAAATATTTATTCTTAACCTACGTGGAACTTGATTTTTCTTACATGTATTTATTATTTTTTATTATTTTCAAGTATGATCTTTGGGAGTTAATATCTCATTCATTACTCCATAGATTTGAGTTTTCAAATATTTAATTTAATCTATTCATAGAGTAGAACACGTTAATATATACAATCATTAAAATTAATTAATAATACCCATATTAAAATAGGTTCAAATTCTAACACTAATCTCCGAGAAAGTCACTTTTCTATACTCTACTTTAGGAAAACTCGCTGAAACACATCAAATCAAGATATTTGGGCAAATCAGTATGAGAAAAAGAGGAAAAATACTTCCATGTTAAGAGTTTAATTCTCATATTTATAAGCTGAACAGATTCATCTCTCAAATAAAAGCAGTTGGCCCAAACTATTATTTTTTTATATTAAAACTCATAGTAGCATTTATGTGTAGTCCAGATCTACTCTATCTTTGGTATTTTTTTGCAAAATAGATTACATCTTATGATAAGCCTGTTTATCGAAAGATTTTGGCATCTTATTTGCACGATTTGGAGTAAAAATAAGAGAGTTATGGCTCTCAACCCATTTAGTAAATGTTCGATTTGGGTTTTAACCGGCTAGAGATTGAAGATGACCACATTTTTGGAACATTTAATTTTTTTTTAATTATTTTATTTTTAAATGACGTACTTGTCTCTTTTTATTTTCCATATCACTTCTTTAATTTTTTGTTTTTTTACACATCCATTTAGAAATTTTCACATCAGTATATATTTTCTTTTAACTTTATTTCTTTGCTGTCACATAGAAAAATATTGAAGCAATTTAATGTCCATCCAATTTTTATAACGGAATGGTCTAATTTAACTATTTTAATTAATTTACTGAAGTAATTTAAAAAATTAAAAATTTGATGATTTAATCGATAAAACGTGCTAACTACAATGGTTAATTCATTAGTTTTGCCAATAATAACCGTACCTTGAAGTGATCTATGACTCAATCTCATTATTCTACTTGCCTTGCATTTTGAATAGTTGCACCTGCATTGCTTGTAGTATACTCCCTCCGTCCCAAATTATCTGTTTTTTTAGCAAAAAAATTTTGTCCCACAATATCTGCTTTTTTAATATTTCAATGCATTTTTTCCCTTTGTTTTCCAAGTTTGCCCCTTTACCCTAATTAATGATAGTCATTATTCTCATTCATGCATCTCCTCTTTTTTAAGCATCTTTTCATATTTCCACCAATAAGGATTCATGCACAGAAAACAAAAAAGTCAGCACATAAGGGTATTTTAGTATTTTTATCACACATATTGGTATTTGTGTGGAACTCTAAAAAAACAGATAATTTGAAACGGAGGGAGTATTATTTTATTACATGAATTCCCCCCCCCCCATACCCCCCACCCGCACCCCCACTTCTTTCAACCTTAATTTTTTTGTTTGTTTGCATGAAACAATGAAATTAAAATTACTCCGGCGTAACCATGTGAATGCTTATCATCGTCATATTATTATTATTATTATGTGCTACAGATCCATATTCCTGCGGTTAGCAAAGCTATTCATTTGTACAAAGACTTGTTCAATACTTGAAAAACACATGAATACTAGATAATTCTGAATTGCAAAGTAATCAGCTGTATATATAATTCTTTCATGTATACTAGTCAAATGAATAAACATGGACGGACGAAACTTAACCGGCAACTTGTAGCTTTTCCGACCTCTGAGCTGTCTGGAACCATCATAATTAATTCAAATGCGTTGCCAAATCACAATCAAGCATCTTCCACAGTCTTCATCTGCTCAGGGTCCTTTTGAAATCATGGCAAGCAAGCAAGCATCATCCAATGACTCTGCATGAACATCACCAGCTTCCGAATGTTTTAAAGACAAGTTATCCGAAGATGATTTAACTTAAGCTCCCATTTCTATCTAACCAAAATTATTGGGAAATAAACTTCCCCTTATTTATTGATGGGGCTCCACTCTCTTTAAAGACATACCTGTAGGTAGCGATAACATGTTGCTGCGGAAAATTTAATCATGTCCATTCTTGGATCCTTTCCACAAAATCCTCTTTGATCATGACCTCGCAATCCTCTTACCAACCAGTCAATCAGCTTATGTTAGCCTTACCAGTCCAACAATATCATTGTCAAATAAAATATCTTATGTAATCTCTTTTCCAATATTTTTCTTTCAACCACAAAGAAAATATTTTAATAAACTAAAATAATTTGTAGATTTCTTTGTACATGGAAAATAAATAATATGCATTTGCCAGGCTACCAGTGTTAACTTTGCATAATAAACCAACTCAGGCCGAATCATTAGTGTAGATGTAGGGATTGCAAGCTTCCCACAAGTACTAGAGTTTGATGTGGATTTAGAACCTATACTTGGAACCATGTCCCAATATGAGTACTGTAAATACCTTTTTTGAACAAGTAAAGGAACCGAACACCAAACATCTCCCAGAAATACCGACAAATAGGGACTGAACTTGAAGAAAATGCTGAGCAACAATCTTCTTATAACTCTCCCATGGTTCCATACAAGACGTAAAATCAAGAGCAGACAAAAGGACCATCTAGAGGCATTGAGCATGCTTGTTACCTAAGAAACTCTAGAATGCTCAAAACACGGATCCAAACAGTAGTCTAATCTTGAACTTGAAGCTTGAGTGTGCACATGATCAATAGCTGACATTCTCAAAAAGGTGGGAGTATACATAACAAATATGTTATAATTAGGAACTTCTCAAATTCTAAACCTGCAGCAATCAGAAATGCATGATAAATTTTAAACGAGTGGTCCATAGAAATATCTCATAACAAGCAGGTCTACAGATAATCGACTAAAGAGTGATCGATTCTAAATCAAAATGCTGAAGCAATATTGAATCCAGATAAAAAATAATAATCATAAGAGAGCATAATTTAATCATTATAAGCCCAATGAAGTGAGAGAAGTTTCATCCATAATCATGTTGACGAGAAAAATAAACACTAATAAATGTTCAATAGATGTTGATCACTTATTTAAATCCAATAAACTTTATTGAAACTGCATTTCAAAGTATGATCTTCAGGACCTTTTCCTTTATAAATATTATTTATGTAATAGAAGGAACAAAAATGTTGCAACACTCTTGTTGTTCTGCAACTTCTGTTCAATTGCATTCTTTGTCATTACACACAAGAAGACTATCAGAAAACTAATAACTCAGAGATGAGCAATTGCTCAAATCTTGAGGCTACGCAGCAACCGTATTCAGAATGTTTGGTTTTCCCTCTCTTCCACCTCCAAATCTTCTAAAGATGAATTAAACGAGTACCAAATATTGGAAACAATTTTAAAATAAAAATAAAAATCCTACAATTTAAAATTCTATAATAGGGAAAATTAGGCGGGGTAAGCCGGTAAGGGGTGGAATGAATGCTACACAGAGGATGCATCAAGGAAAACCTCATTTGGAACATCATCCGCACCATTTTCCATGTTAAAGAGCTCTGCATCCTTATCTTCATCGTGTGAAAAATCCCGCCTCTCAAGCTTTGAATGGGCAGCAATAAATATCAGTTTCTGAGCCCTGTCCATTCCTACCCTGGAATGGGTGTTGGCACTCACCGATCTCAAGAAAGAGAAGTTGCATTTGAACCCAAATGAAGTTGCATGAAGAAAGATAAGCCTTACTGCAACTCTCCCCAGTGACTTAAACTCGGTAAGGTAAGTTTCCCAAACAAGTCTACTACTCTGGGGGTTGGCAAGTTTCATCTTTCCAGTAATGAGGTCTCTCTGCTTCAACTGTACAGCTTGGGCATACACTGGATCAAGTCCTTCTGTTCTCCATTTCATAAGCTCCATCAGCGCTATGTGAGCTTCCTCCCTAGAAACAAGCCGGGTTATGAGCTTGTCCACATCCTTTTCTTGTTCTGGTGTCAAGTATTTGAACGGTGGTAAGTACTTCCCACTAGTTTCCCTAATCAAATACAGTGGATCAAGTATAAATGCAGCAGCCCAAGCTGGGTGATAATTCTTTTTGAACCTCCTTTCAATTACTCTTTCTACTGATCCTTCACTTATGCTAAATTTTGAACACCAGTCCTTCACTTTCACTCTAAGCCCCTCCCAAAGTGGAAGACATTGTCCCACACGAGGCCTCTCCAATTCTATTTCATGAGCCATTCCTTTGATCAGTTTCACCAGCGATTGCACTGCTTGTAATTCACTCCAAAAATGGGGATTCCTCATCATCTCCTCAATTTCTCGCTTGAGTGGCTCTTCCATTGACACTATCTTATACGATTCATCGAGCAATGCTAACTTAATTGCCCTAGCTGAGCTCAATATATCTTCCACCATAGTGTAGACAGCTCCAAAATCCAATCTTTCATAACCACCGGAGGGTACCCTTAATAGCCCCGCATGCCCATATTCCTGCAACTGATACTTGTGAAAACTATTTCGAATTTGAGACTTATCATTGACGAAATTAGCTAGTTTGGAACAATTCTCAGCCACATTTTTGAATAATGGAAGTTCCTTGCTCAAGTCCTTAATCAAACTACTGAAACCTTGAAACTGACAAGAAAGGTTAATCATCCAACGATGCTGATTTTCTAAATTCTTCAATGCCTTAGCCTTAAACTTGTCGGCAACTATACCTGCACACTGTTGCACATTATTCCCACAAATATCCCAAATTTCCTCCCATAAAACCTCCTCAGCATACTTAGACTGTAAATACCCACTAGTAAAAATTGCCCTGCGGAACACACTAGTTCCATTAGGAAGATTCAAAGCCAAATTAACCATATTTTTCTCCCCATCATGTCCACAATTATTTGATTTCCATCCATTAGACGCAATCTGAAAGAACATCGCGTCGCGAATTTTTGCCTCAGACTCGGCCTTAGCTTCCTCATACTTAGCATCTAATCCTTCCCCAGCCAATTCTCGCCTCGACACGGGTGGCAATCCAACTTGGTTAAGGAATGCTTTGAATTTAGGGTGCTCTAAACATGAAAATGAGACTGACCCATAACATTCATAAACCCAATCAGCAAGACAATCAAGTGCCGACTCTATTTGAATCTTACTTAAACTTGAACCGGGAGAAGCTTTTGGACTCTTTAGCCTCTTTACACTGTCCTCAAACATAGCCAATGCACTTAAATCTTCTTTCCCACCTGATAACACCAAATGCTGCTGCCCATACACCCCACCACCACCACTAGCCGCAGCCGCCACCTGCGAATAAGCAAGCTCAACTGAAAATCTTGAAGCATCTACAATACCAAGTGGTGGAAGTTGGTAGGAAGAAGAATTACTCCCCACACCACCAATATCACCGGCACGTCCACCGGAAAAACAAGAATTGCGTTTCCGGTGATTGTGGCTGTGTGAAGAAGCTAAACTAAGAGGGGTGGAGTACGGTCCCGGGCCCGAAGCGGGTGGAGAAAGAGAGGAAATGGGTTTGGGAACGGAATTAAAATTGGGACAAGTGCCTCTTTTGAGATGCTCGGTAGCAGTTCTTGATGGATTAGAAGCCGAGAAGATGGAATCACAGAGCGAACACCGAATCTTGACTGCTTTGGCGAAACCCGTATCTGAATTGTGAACCAGAATGGGCTCAAGGTGAGCCCAATACCAAGCCCCTTTCCCATTAATGGCTTTGTTCCGTACCATTACCAATCCTTCGTAGCGTTTTTGGACTCCTTTTGCTGCCAGCTCCTCCGTTGAGAGTTGCACCGAGTTTGACTCAACGGGTGGCTGAGTGACTGTGGTGGTGGTGCTAGTTGCAGTGGCCATTGTATTACTAACTAACGAGCAAGAAAAATGTGTGATTCTCTGCTGCTGAATTGTGGGTACAAGTGAAAAGAAGGGGAAAAGTTATGGGTGAAATACAAGAATTAGATATTTATCAGGGGTTATACTCGGATGTTATATTCTTTCCCGTCTTGTCGTTCGATTGTTAAAAGGGATTGGTGGCAATTCAGCGGAGGAAGGTTGTCGACGGCGGCAGGAATCCGATATGCCGGACGTACATGGCTGATACCGGTGATGGAAGTGGTGGTAGGTCGTTTTCACGTTTTCCGTCGGGTGTTTGTGAGTGATTGGAAATGGGGAAATGGGTGGAGAGAGAAACAAACAGAGGAGTGAATCGAAATTAGGGAGAGTTTCTTGAGAGAGAGAGAGAGAGGGAGGGATAAAAAGAAACGGGGGAGACAAATAGGACGGACTGTCGTTGTGCTCTTCTTACTAATCCTTAAGTCACGCGCTTCTTCCTTTTTTATTTGAATAGAAAATTCTCATCTTTCCAAAATTAATGTTATTTTGAATTTCAAAATTAAATGTATAAAAAAAAACTTGTATATAATAAACCTTCTCCTTTCATTTCAAAAAAGTTTCCATATTACGTTGTAATTAATTTGTAAAATTTTAAAATTCACGCCCTTGTTCCTTTTTTATTAGAGTAGAAAGTTATGATATTTAAGATTTTCAAAATAAATAAAGGTGTTACTCCTTTCATTTGAAATATAAATTCAACTTTGACTTTTTAAAATTATATGTTGTTTGGATGCATTTAACTTTTGGGGGAAAAAAACTAGTAATTCTATTTCAAAAAGAAGGTATCGTTTAATTTTCTAATCAATTTGGAAATTTCTAAAATTTGAGATGAGTATATACTTAAAATTTAATTAATGCAATAGTTTTTGTCATAAATTTTTGTTAGTACAATAGTATTATTTTTCAACATTAATGAAAATTAATTAATTTACATTTTAAAGCTTCATGGTTAAGTATTAAATCTTCATGATTTTTATAAATAATTTATGGGGAACTCTTAATAATTTCATCTTATTAGAGAGACAAGAGAATGAAAGTCAGTTGCTCTTAGAGGCAGTGGGTTAGTCACACTAGAACATCTTTTGTTATATTATATGTCATACTTTTTCTTTGATGTCATTGGAGTCTTGTTATGGGACTGTGTGTGGGACAATGAGTACCTTTTTGTTGTTTGTTTCTTCTTCATTTTTCTACCCCTATCCTAAATATTTTGCAATGAGCTACATAAATTCTAGGTTTCCTTGTGGTTTGGTAAAACAAACAAACAAAGGGTAACCTAGGATGGATTTTTAATGAATTCGTTTTTATTTCTTGAGTAAATTATGAAGTTCACAAAATCTATAATCAAACAACCCCCTATTAGTTGGTGAGAGTTATAGGTTTGGTACTTGGTGGTTGAATTGATGGCCTTGGCTCTTTTTCCATCAAATTACCTATTATACCATAACAATTAACACATGACATACTACTGTTGTGTTCCTCTTCTTCTCGGGTTTGACTGTATGCTCCTCCTCTCCCTTCGGTTCTAAATGATTAATGAACTCTTCCTTTTTCCTTTCTTGTTTATTTTTTTAGACAAAAAAAAGGTAATTTTTGGACATGATTGATGAGGACTTCAGATGAATGTTGTTGTTACGTACAGCAAAGGAATTAATATGCATCAACTATATGAGGCCAGAGATATTAAAATTAATATCCCACATGTTCATGTATTTTGAGTGGGATTTGGTAGGTATATGGTAGTAAAAGTTAGTGAATCCTTTTGCTTGTACAATAATAGATGTATTCATTTCTATATTAAAAGAAGAAAATTATTACTCCCCCACCCCCCTACCCCCCAACCCCACCCCCCCCCCCCTCACCCCTCCCCCCACCCCCCTCACCCCTCCCCCCTACGCCCTCCCCTATCCCCTATCCCCTATGAACAAGGAAGTCCTTCCTATACCATATAAGATAAGGAATGAACGACATATATATATATATATATATATATATATATATATATATATATATATGAAAATGATCCATAGTAAATATTTGTTATGAATGAAAATTGGGTAAATAATATTTCCACCACACATTGCAAGAATCAAGGCTGAAATTAAAAAATAAAACACGCCTTCCGCCAGACGAAGTAGCGGATCATGAAAATATTAAAGCCCTTCCGCTAGATGAACTAGCAGAGGATAGAAAAAAAATTTCAATCCCCAAATTACCCCCAAAGGATAAGCCACCCAACAGTTTTAGTTGGCTTTAACGGTCAACGCATATATTTAACGGTCAACGCATATATTTCAAACAAGATTACAGCAAAAAGAAGCAAACTTTAGCCATAACCAATAAAATACGCATTTTTATTAGGTGGGGTTTTCAATATAATTATCATCTTTAGCAATTTTAACTCCACCAAGCTCCAGAACCGAAACAACTGGCTGTCTTCACTTTTGCCGACGAGAATTGTCAGCGGGAAGAGCTTAAGAGGTAGAGAAAGAGAAAGATGAAATGGAAAACACAAAGCTTCTAAAGCAATTTCTCAGCACGGTTTGCTTCGACAAGAAGAAGAGAGAATTTTGAGCAAATAAGGTAGCCATCGCCTGCGCTCGACTGACTGCGCTCATAGGTTAGCAGCGAGGCATGTTTGGATATGGGTAATTAGCACAGTGATGGCACGCTGGCCTACGCTTCCTTTTTCCTCTTCTTCTTTTCAATTTTATTTTATTCAAAAGCATATTAATATGTTTATTATATAAATAAAATACTTTTTATTATGGGTAATTATACTTTTTGGGGACTGAAATCTTTTTTCTATCCTCCGCTAAGGGTTTTAATATTTTCATGCTCCGCTACTTCGTCTGGCGGAAGGCGTGTTTTATTTTTTAATTTCAGCTCTTGATTCTTGCAATGTGTGGTGGAGATGCTATTTGTCCAATTATCATCCATATCAAATACTTGCTACGGATAATTTTCCATATATATATATATATGTTTTAGATTTTAATGAGCTCTTTCACCTACCTCTTGTCAGTATGTAGTACAGCTATAGCAACTCTAACCATATTGCAAACTGTTTCATCAAGAATAGATAACTACTGATAATCTCACAAGTATGACTAACTTTCTTAAAGGTCAATCAATGGAGTTAGTTAATCACAAGGCTCTTGCTCCCTAGAGTAGCTATGTAAAGGGAGGAAGTGGACATATCAAAAATGAAAACGCCCACCGTGGGGCTCGAACCCACGACCACAAGGTTAAGAGCCTTGCGCTCTACCAACTGAGCCAGACGGGCAACACACTTAAGAATCTTAACTCCAAATCTAATGCAGAACCGAAAATAAAAACGAGGCCGACAATTCCTTCCTCCAGACAATAATAAACGAAGGTTTCTTAGTGAAGAAAAGAAAAATTATCATCACTAGATATTTCAACATTCTACAGTCCTAAAGTTCCCGGGAGAAAAAGCCAGCAAACTACAATTCATCCCCCCAGAAACTACGCATCATCATTTCAAAGGAACTGCAATTCATCCCAGAAAGAAAAAGCCGGCCAGCAAGGTTTCCTATAATGCCAGCCAGCCAGCCAGCCAGCCTAGGAACTAGTCCGGTTTAAGAACTTGAGCAGAGACGTCATGTATGTGAGCCTTGATTTTGTTAATTCGCTATAGCTTTTTGTTCCTTCTTTCAACTGATCAAGTCAAAAATGGTTTGAATAATGTCACCAGTAGCCATTTAGGTGATGTATTTCCAGTTTTCCACCTACTTGATCAAAAACATATACCCAAAATTGCTTTTTATATTCAAACAAAATCATAAATTAATTTTAAAACATAAACTAATTTTGATATTTTTTTATAAGTTTCAAATAAGTCTCCATGCATATTTCTTTTTTTATTCCATTTTATGGAGTTTGTTTATGATAATTATTGAGTATTTTATTTGCCCTAAAAACTGGTAAAAATGAGAGTAGTACAAGTAAATCAGTATTATAATGATTTAGTGCTACTTCGTTTAGGGCTTATTGTTGTGTAACTTGTGCTGATTGTGCATTTAAGAAAAATAATTAATTTTCTCGTTTAACCACCTAGTTTTACTACCGGCGGTCAAATTTGAAAAATCATAAAACTACAAGTTTTGAGAGAAATCTTGAAAAAATAACAATGATCCAACTCTTTTCTGTATGATTATAAAAAAATGCATACAATTCTAATTTTTAATTCAACACAAGTACACAACTCTTATTGAAACTCACATTAAAGAAATGGATAAAACTGCTGATAAAAACAATTTGGCACTTGTCCAATTGTCGACATAGTTGCATCATTTCATTTGAATGCTAAAACTACTTGCTCATCCAATATTAACAACAACAGTTGTATTCACCGGAAGTCCTCAACCCACAAGGCCACAACAAATTCAAATAAACTATCAAATAAAAAAAATCCTAATTAGTTTTCTCTTAATTCCAATATATAACAAATACATCAAATAAATTGAATTGTATTCAAGTAAATTATAAAATTTAAATTATTAAACAAAAATACCCTAATTTAATTTCTTTTTAAGTCAGATTACTCTTATATGCGCAAAAAGTAGTGTTGTAGTGGAGATGTAAAAGTAGTGGCGGAGACGAAGATAGAGATAGAGATAGAGATGGAGATGGAGATGTAAGACAAGAGTAGAAGCATAATGAATTTACGTTTGTCTGTACTTGCATTTAGAATATGAATAATTTTTTTTTTACTCCTTCCATTTATTAATTTATATATATATATACCCCTGCCCTTATACCTATTAAAAAAAATCATGTACTCAAACTGTCTATGCTGCCCTTGAAGAGATTCACCCACCAATCTAAATTGTTAGTATATGTGAGCAAACTAAATTGTTAGTTGAATACGTAAACATAATTCTATTTTTTGATAGCGCTCTCATACATTTGACAGGGTACTTTAAACTCTATTTTTTTTTTTAAGTTTAATGTAATTTTGTATTAAATATATAAATAATATACATTAGATGATGGCATTTTGAGTCAATTATGTTTGTTAGTAATTATATTGCATGAAATTTAATTATTTATCATAAGTCGTTGATACTTCAAAAGTGACACTATTTAATCTCATCTTTTTACTTGAATTAAATAGTCTCTTATAAATAACTTTTTTTAAAAAAAAATTACGAAATTGTACTAATCTAAGTATAAGAAATGTTTAAAGGTATTAAATTATTATATAAATAAATTAAAATACTCCAATCTCATGTAATTTAATGAGAAACATACATAGCCTTAATGTCTATAAATTTACAAAAATGATACTATCAATTCTACAAAACGAATTATATTAATTTGGAAATATTAATGATATATTTTTGTTTTGTGTATACCCCTAAACGTAATTAATTATAAGTTTATTAATGTGATATAATAATAAAATTATGATAATAAATTTAAGAGTAATGTGTCATTTTATACAATTATTACTAAATAAAAAAAATGAACTCCTCTTGTGATCTTATTTTATCGTAAATTGTACCGAGTGATTTTTGGTGCTGGGTGAGTATTGTTTAAATGGCCTTTCTCCAGAAGGACTGGGCTGGGTTGGGTTAGTCATATATAACACCACATATACAACAATACTGGGTCGGCCCAGCCCCCACAACCACCACTAAAACCAGAGCTCATTTGTATGCTCACGGGTCGCTTCTTCCTCCTCCTCTGGCTATATACAGTTGATCAATCCAAACTATTCAGAAAGTAATCTCGAGTGTAGGCCTTGAATTCGGTATGCAAATTTGTTTTTGAGATTATTGTTACTACTTGGTCTTCTCATTTTCATCATAAACATTTATTCACAAGACTCCATCAGAGTTGAGTTCAACTCCCGTGACAAGGAAGAAGCTCAGACATTGAAAGCGAGATTCAAGGTCTCAAATTAGGTCAGTTTTTATGTCAATTATGTCGTTCAGCCTGAAACCCTTATTTTCATGTACCATGTTTGACATATTGCTTCTTCCAGAATTTAGTTCGACTTTCAGTGGAAAAAGTAAGTTCCTTGTGATAAGGGAAGTTCATATTACTGTTAGTAGTTCTTGTTTTTCCGTCATTTTATTTTTTGAAGGAATTGCATTGGCTTTTTCATTATTCCTTAACTTCATGCTTTACTAACTCTTCAGTTTTTCATCTTTCATGCACAAATTTTAATTATATCTATGATATTATAGAGATGTTATAACAATTTTTCTTCTGCTACTAATACTTATTCTAGTTAACACTTTCTCCTTTTGTCTTCTATTTGCTCTATCATATTCATTGATCTATTTTCTACCTTTCAGTGCATTTTCGAGTACATTTACAGCTCTGAATTCTGATAGCTTATTTGGCTCATTACTAATGGGCATCAGAATTCGGGCAGCCATACAGGGGGAAACATGCTCACTATTATCAGTGAAAATAGCACCTGTGTCACGGACATTGATGTGTGGTACGTTGATTATAGAGCTCATGAAATAGTAAACTGACACATAAGTACAAAGATAGTTTACCTCAAAACACACATGTTATGCGGATGGTGGTTTCAAAACTAACAGCCTTATTGAATAACACTTTAACCTTTAAACAAGCAACGCAAATCCATGCACTAATACTCATCCGTGGTCTTAATCGTCTGGAGTCACAAGTGTTCCGCCAACTTCTCAATTCTAAATGCAGTTATTGTCGGATTACCTTTCAGTATGTCCAATTAATTCTTCACCATATGCAAAATCCAGATGTTTATTCGTGGGCATGCAGTATTCGGTTTCTCTCTGGACATGGCCAGTTTGTTGAGGCTTTTGTTCAATATGTACGTATGCAGAGATCAGGACTGTTGCCAAGCACATTTGCTGTATCGTCTGCTCTTAAGGCATGTGCAAGGATTTTAGATTCATGGGGTGGGATTTCAATTCATGCTCAAGTTCACAAATATGCATTCTGCGGGGATGTTTATGTGCAAACAGCTCTTGTGGATTTCTATTCAAAACTTGCTAATATCGAGACAGCTCGTAATTTGTTTGATGAAATGGATGGAAAAAATGTGGTCTCCTGGAATTCATTACTATCTGGGTACTTAAAAAATGGGGATTTGTCTATGGCTCAGAGCTTGTTCGATGAGATGCCAAAGAAGGATGTTATATCTTGGAATTCAATGGTTATGGGATATATGAGGACAGGGAATATGGACTATGCATATTCTTTATTTAAACAGATGCCGAAGAGAAATTCAGCTTCCTGGAATTCAATGATCAGTGGATATGTAGATCATGGAAAAATAGAATTAGCACGGGGGTTTTATGATGCAATGCCCCAAAGAAACAATATTTCTTGTATTACCATGATTACTGGGTACTCAAAATGTGGGAATGTTGAATCTGCTAATGAGCTCTTTGATCAAATGGGTGAAAAAGATCAACTCTTGTACAATGCCATGATAGCTTGTTATTCCCAAAATTGCAGACCACAGGAGGCACTTGAACTATTCAACGAGATGATTCAGCCACATTTGAATATTCAACCAGATAAAATGACATTGGGTAGTGTTATATCTGCTTGCTCTCAATTGGGAGATTTGCGGTTTGGTACTTGGATTGAATCATATATGAGCCACCTTGGAATTGGAATGGATGATCATCTGGCCACTGCTTTAATTGACTTGCATGCCAAGTGTGGAAGCATCGATAAAGCTGTTGAGTTATTTCATGGCTTGCGAAGGAAGGATGTGGTTGCTTATACATCTATGATTTTGGGATGTGGCGTAAATGGCCGGGAAAGTGACGTCATCAAGTTATTTGAGGAGATGATAAATTCTGGAGTTTCCCCGAATTTAGTTACTTTCACGGGACTATTAACTGCCTTCAATCATGTTGGTTTGGTGGAACAAGGTTTCAGTTGCTTCAATTCCATGAAAAAGTATGGAGTTGTTCCATCTGCTGATCATTACAGTCTGATGGTTGATCTCCTTGGTCGAGCAGGGCGATTAGTAGAAGCTCACGAATTAATAAAAAGCATGCCCATGCATCCTCATGCTGGGGTTTGGGGAGCATTGCTTTCTGCTTGCAATTTACATAACAATGTTGAGCTTGGGGAGGTTGCAGCTAAGCATTGTTTTGAATTGGAACCTGATACTACTGGTTATGGTTCACTTCTTGCCAATATTTATTCCTCTGCTGGGAGGTGGGATGATGCCAAGAAGTTGAGAAAGGCTATTCAGGAAAAGAATATGGCCAAGATACCTGGTAGTAGTTGGATGGGACATGTTTGACTAAAGTTACAAATTGGCATTACCAGAAGCTCATAACTTGAGGCCATAAGCTATATTGATTGATTGGATGACTTCTCAGTAGGTCTCATTTCTACACGGAGGCAGGTTCAGAGTATTTTGGTTGAAGGTAAGACGGACCTGCTGAGAAGGTGTAGTAAAATGCTCACTGAACTCTATAATTCTTCTTTGCATTACCTGTTTTATTAGCTTGACAAGTATCGGCCGTTCACACAGCAAAAGCTTAAGAATTTCCGCGTTTGATTCTTGCCAACAAAAAATAATATTAAAGCATATTCTTTTGAGTCTTCATTCGCTTTTATTTTATTATATTTTGCTAACTGTGTGTACGTCTAGATTCTTCAGTTAGTAAATATGTGTACGAGTAAAATGTAAGCATTTCTTAATACATATTGCAGATGCACAAGGACTTGAGCCGGATGAAACGCTTTCATGCTCGAGAAGCACTTGGAAGAAAGAACCTAAATCTCAACCCTTCAATGCTGCTCAGGAAAGTCTGAGACTTTTAGCTGAGTTTCTCGGGCACCATAAAGTGGAACAAACGTACACAAAAAACAGTCCATCTTGCTTGCGGTTTTTTTTAAGAATAATGATCCTAGTTATCCTACCCTTCCCTTGGAAGTGGCAAGAGAGGCGATGTTTGATACGGTGTTTCCTAGTCATTGTTTGTAAGCATTTGATTTCTATGAAAATTGCAAGAAAATAATATTCAGGTTGGCTTATTAGTACTCCTGATCATGTAGTGTATATCCAAATCTTAGGTTCTATATCTTTAACCTTGATGCCTTGAAATGTTTCTGTTATCATTCCTCTCACTGCATTGTCATTTGTTTGTTATCTATAAATAATACTAATAAAAAAAAAAGTAGTATTGCAACATCTTTTTTGTACCAAAAGATGTGCCTACTTTCTTCTCATCTTGTCCTTGGCTTTTGATGTGGCTAAGGAGCATGTTTGTTGAAACGTGATTTACATTGTTAACTGTTCTCTAGCATCATAGGCAGTGAAGATGAATGAAGTATCTAAAACATGATTATGATATCTAATACTTTAGTTTTTAATGTAGATTTTATCCCTTGCTGATTCTTCCTTCCCCTCTTCCATTTATGACCTTGGAGATGGACTCCTCGACTCTGTTCTCCAAGTCTGTCAAACTCTTCATCATCATCAATACAACCAATCTCGCCATCACTACCATCATTGTCATCTTCATGGCCATCTGAGCCATAGTAATAGTAATATGGGACTGATCTATAGCCGACGTTGTAAGAATAAAGTTATGTAAAATTTCATCCCTCGTCAATATGATACTTTTGTATCTCATCTCATTTTATCGCAGTAGCAATCTAGAATTAGAAGAGATCTATTTAAAGCACTTCTCCCATTATCGATGTCGAATTTTTTCTTGGATGGGGCTTGAGTCGCATCTTCCACATCTCATGATAAAATCAATATGAGCTGAAATTTGTGGGAATGTTATATTCTTTTCAAAGTAGGACAGTTCATGTGTTTTAGATTTGATTTCAATGTGCCATTTTGTGACTTGGGGCTTTAACTCCTTTAAATTCATTGAATATGCATTCTGCAAGAATTTTCATGGCCTACTGATTCTTACTTCGCCATAAATTATGGTGCATAATAATCTCTTATTTGTGATCCTTAATTATTCTAGAAAAGTTACTTTCTTCTTACCTGAAAATTATTCATTTCAGGTGGTTGAATTTCCTCTACAATAATGACCAGATTGTCAACCTAATTGAACATAACTAGCATGTGATCCTGTCAGCCCTGGAAAATAATGTGAAGAGCCATTCGAACCAGATTATCATAAGTTAAATTTGATATTCACAGTTTAATACTGCAAAACCCAGATCGTTAAGTCATGACTCTACGATCTAAGTTAAGTCATTCTGCAATAGTAGAGTGACTTCAACCTTTACTCTACGAACTGGTATTCCACTCAACGATTTTAGAGTTCTCTTCGATCACCGATTTTAGAGTTCTCTTCGATCACTTCTTTATTTTGCGAGAATAGAGTGACTTCAGCCTTTACTCAACCAATTTTCAACTCTAGTTATTACAAGACTATACTATACGATTTTGGAATCAAGCTAAGCTAGTTCAATATTTTTTAACATGAGCTTTAAAACATTAAGTATTTTTGAATTGGACAAAAAGAATGCAAGCATTCTCTCTATCTCCATTCGGATAAATTACTATTTAATCCCCTTCTAGATTAATTAGGGTAACTGGATATGTTATTTTGTCCGTCCGTACTTTAGGGAAGAGTGTTAACGGCAATAATAACGATAGAAATTCATCTGATATTGATGAGGATCTACACAGCAAACAACTCGTTGTTTATGGCAGCGAGACAATGAGGCGGCTTTTTGCCTCCATCATCCTTGTATATATCTGGGATGCAAGGCTACTAAAATTGGTATATACACTAGAACTTCTATAAATTAATATTGTTGTGATTGAATTTTTTTTATTAATTTAGAGAATTATTATTTAATCGATAAATTAATAATTTATTAATTTATAGAGTGTTTTTCTATTCGGTGAACATAAATTTAATTATATTAAAATTATTATATTTTATTGATGTTTATATCATATTTTTTTTGATGCAATGTATCATACTTATTAAATTAATGTATCAGACTTATGAGGATGATACAATACATTTGATGCCAATAACGCGAAAGGAAGCACTCATAGCATCAACAACTCTTCACAAGTTTTTATTACAATTCGAGAATGCAATACCTGAACTTTTAGACGCAATGAGAAAAATTAAGGATGAAATTCAATTAGATTTGAATTTCAAGACAAAACAAACAAGAATATAATCATATTTTACAAGATTACCCTAGATGTAAGACCCCGAATTTTATGAAATAAAAGTATTCAATTTTTCTTATAATTACTATTTAGTAAATAATTAAATTGATAAATGTTAAAGTTAAGGGTGATATATGATTTTTTTTCGAAATACACAAGTGGTTATAAAATATTCATTGTTGTCGGGGAATATTCGTTTGATCGTGGAATATTCTTACTGTCGGGGAATATTCATACGACGGCGCAGCCTTTTGTGGGCCCCATAACGGAAAGCGATTGGATGAAGAAAACGACAAGAGTAAGTTGTTTATAAATAACGGGGTAGTTGTTACCGTTAACACTGTTAGAATACCCGGTGGTTAAAACAAAGTAATACGCGTTGTTGCACAGTAGCACACGGTATTGCACTAATTATTGATTTTTACGTAAGAAGGCATTACTCAATAATTGTTACAGTAATTACTGTTCAGTATTTTATTTTATTGATTCAATAATTGCTGCGTTGATATTTTATATTACTGTTGTTTTAATAATTGTCACTACACAGTATTTTCTATTATCGGAGCAATAATTCATATTATCTGAATAATATTATTAGATAACATTATTGGCAATGTCTAGAAAGTTCTGTCTAAGGAGAGGTTTGGTCATCTAATTGCGCGCCAGTAAGGAAGAGATCCTTATTGGAAAGCCCCCTCTTTCCTGGGAACGGCCTGGTTGCCAGTACTGTGGTTCTGTAATATTATTTGTGTATAATTAATTATTAATTTATATGATGAGGAAAATATTAATTTTATGTGGATATAGATGGAGAAAATTTTAATGTGACAATTGTTAAAAATTAATATTTTATCTTTTTCTGATAAAATAATTCATTTAAATATATTATTTTAATAATATATTAATGGTGATATTTTTACAATGAATGTGGGATATATGAATAAATGAGGAGGAAAAGTATTTTTGTTGGATTAAATGTTTAACACATGTTTTGTGTGTTGGTGGACACAATTCTTGACCGAAAATTTATTATAGACTGTAAAATCATCCGTTTATGGATTTCAGTCAATTTCTGTTTGAAATTTAGAAAAACTTTCTTCTGCAAAGTTGTAGAGAATTGAATTTCCTATAAAAACTCGCGAGATTCGAATTTTCTGATAAAAGGGCTATTTATGATGAATTATTGAAGTTCCGAATTATTGAGTCTGAATTGATTTTTGTTACAAAAATTGTTTAAAACATGTTTTGTATTTTTGGTGCATTTGTGTGAAAAATATGTTTTTGATGTGGTGTGCTAAGGAAAATTTGGTTATAAATATATTATTATATTCAATTTTCTACTTTGGTGTTCTAAGCAATTTCCTATAAATAGGTGCTTAGGTTAGAATTGAAAATCACACCAGAAACTGAAGTTTTCTCTCTATTTCTCTCTCTATATATCGAGCGTATTCTTGTGAGTATTTTGATATCTTGAGTGTTGCTATACGGTGCAAGTTCATTCAGCGTTATTCCAGTCAGAAGTACTGCTCTTTTGAGGTAAGGGATCGTAAGGGATTGTAAGGGATTGTAAGGGATAGTAAGGGATGTTATTTTCTTCGTAAGTGATATTATTTTTTAATATCATTATATCGAAATATTGGTATGGATTTTATTGTGGAATTTCTACTTTTTTTGTGTCGGGTTTACTATTCACGAGGTATTATTCATGAGCTACTATTCATGAGTTACTATTCACGAATTACTATTCACGAGTTACTATTCATGAGTTACTATTTATGAGTTACTATTCATGAGTTACTATTCACGAGTTACTATTCATGAGTTACTATTCACGAGTTACTACTTACGAGTTACTATTCATGGGTTACTATTCACGAGTTACTATTCATGACAAAATTGGTTTCTTTTTCTAACCAAGTTATAGTTGATTTATGAATATTACTCTGGAGATTAAAACTATGTATTGATTATATTGATTTTATTATCATATATAACATTTTTATAACCCTGATGTTGAAATTCTCTTTCACTGGAGTGTAAAGATGGGTAGATTATTGGTATGATCATGACTAGGGTTCTCTTTGGCCAGTAGTGAAAAGTTGAATTGTGACTGGTATGATTATGACCATTGAATTTATAATTGAATATCTTTAGCTTAAGTGCAAAGGTGAATTGATCAACATGGTTATAATTATTGTTTATATAAATTCTGAAATGATTATATATTTATTTGAGATATGAATATCTTTGGTCCGTAGTGTAAAGATGACCCGTTGTTGAATATCTTTGGCATGTAGTGCAAAGATGACTTGTTGTTGAATATCTTTGGCATGTAGTGCAAAGATGAACTGTTGATGAATATCTTTGGCCCGTGGTGTAAAGATTAATTTATTAGTATGATTATGAACAGGAACTGTAATTTGGTATAACCATGATCTTTGATGTTTCAGGTAAAGACAGGTGATGAAAATTATCTTCGTCTTGGATGCGAAGAGGAATTTAGAATCACAATTATTATTATGAATTATTCATATAATTGTGGAAAGGAACTGTTGATTGATGTTACAGGGATAAAACATTATTGGTAGACTTTTAACATAGAGAAGATAATAGACTTTATAGTCTATTTGACTCTTCTAATGGATTGTTTGTTCCGCTACAACTATGGTTAAAATTTTTATCATCTACCATATGTTCTAAATCTCTGATTTAATTCTGTTGAAGGCTATTGATAACTTATTTATCTTTAGTCATGATATTCTTTACTGGGCTAGTTGTGCTCACTCTTCTATTTTACAATTCCATTCAGGTAATAAGAGTGTAACTGGGTCGAGCGGGGGTAACATGGGAATAGAACGGTGGTTATCATTTAGTAGTTATATTTGGTGAATCATCTAGGGTGAAGCGAACCCAACGTTAGAAGGGTGTTTTGCCACTATCATACAAGATGTCTAACGACACACAACCTCGTGTCATCATAAGACATGGTTGTGCACATCCACTTGTCGAGTATATCTACGAGCACTACCTATATAATCTTGGTGTTTGTTTGAAGTATAATTCTCAGATAGAGACAGTGGAGATAATGATATGTTAAGAGAAGACTCACCATTGGAAAGAATATGATAGTAATCTTCTCATTTTTCTTTGGGGTCTATTGGGTCAACCAAGGATAATTCTGTGGCCATATGATATCTATCATAACCTAGAAGCATGGCCTCCCATGTATGAGGGTTTCCTTGAGCACTTCCCAAAGATTCTAATTTCTAAAACAGTTTTTGACTGTACCTTTATGTAAGGTGTCATGGTGACGTGCTATCCAAGTTGGTGTCCAGAGTCACAGTTGGTATATTTTAGTATCAAAACTCACAACATATATGTTGTTGTATTTTGCACGACAATTGTTGTAATAAAGTTGTAGTTATTTTCTATACCATGTATTTGGCGACTCGAAATAGGTTGGATGGAATGGACCTATTTTGGGGGCGTTACACTAGATATATTTGTAATTTAAAAGAATTATTAATTTATGATTTTGATGGGACTATATATTTATATAAGGGTCTTTTTAAAAATTATTATTTTATAAATTTATCAAAATTATATATTTATCCCATTAGTCCAAGTCAGGACTGAAAAAATATATTATTTTAGATATATTATTAATTTATCAAGTATTAATCTATAGAGGTTTTACTGTACTTAGGGGTGCTCATCGGTAAAAAATCGAACCGGTACCGATCCGAAATTACCGAAAAAACAAGAACCGAAATTGGTACTGAATTACCGATTTCGGTACAAAATCGATATCGATTTTTTCGATTCGGTTTTCGGTTATACCGCATGGTAATATATATAATTATTAATAATAATTAAATAATTTTTTTAATATATTAATAATTTTTTAAAAAACTAAAAAATTATTAACTATTAATAATAATTAATATATAAAATAAAACTACAAAACATTATTAATATATATATAAAATTTAATAAAACTACTATTATATAGAAATTATTAATATATAAAAAAATTATTTAATATATAAAATTACAAAACATTAAATATTAATTATTAAATTATTAAATTTTGGTATTTTCGATATTTCGGATTTTACCGAATTCAAAAAAGTCATTACCACTACCGGTACCGAAAAGTGTTAAAATACCGAAAAAAACCGGTACCGAAAAAATCGTTATCGCCGGTACCGGTAAAAAACCGAAAATTTTGAGCACCCCTAACTGTACTTTAAGTCATTTAATATACAGTTGGTTTTAATTATTATTTTGATATTTGTGAGGATTTGAGATTTTTGTCATGGAAATGGCAACTGATGGTTAACATGTTTTGTTTAGTGTGAGTTCTTCTAGGTGAACATAAAAATTAGACATGAGTGTATTTGAATTTTACATATTTGTATTTTTACTCCCATTGAGGGGTCAAAATATAAATATGTGCAATTCAAATACACTGATGTCGACTTAGAGTTTTTGTTTGTGAAATTACTTCATATTGTTGTGCTTTTTCCTCCCAAAACACGCTTACCATAAGTTGGAATGCAAATTTGTTTTATTATTTGAATAAACTCGCATACTAAAATGATGGATCCGGTTGTCATGAAGTTTTTTTTTTTTGACGCAAACAATAATAGATTTATTCATTCAAATTTGCAGCAATTACATCCGAAATAAAAGAGGGACAAACATTTTCAAAGACCCTCTGACCAGACACAGAACGTGCAGCTCTAGCTAAGCTATGGGCTACCAGATTCGCTGACCGTCTAATAAACGTTACACGACACTGATTTATCGCCTTACAAATGGCTCTACAATCATCAATAATAATTTCCAAACTTGAATAAAAAATATCCTCACCATTAACTGCATTTGATACTATTTGGGAATCAGTTTCCACAATGATAGAGTGATACGATGCATCCTTTAGCCAAGATAACGCTTCCTGTAGGCCAATTGTGACAACCCCAAAATAGGTCCATTTCACCTAATCTATTCTGAGTCATCAAATACATGGTACAAAAAATAATTATAACTTTATTACAACAATTGTCGTACAAAATACAACAACACATATGCTGTGAGTTTTGATACAAATATATACCAATTGTGGCTCGTGTCCCAACCGTAATGTGACAAATGTCCCATCAGTGGACAGCACCTCACAGTGATACCTACATAATGGTATAGTCAAAAACTGTTTTAGAAATTAGAATATTTGGGAAGTGCTCAAGGAAACCTTCGTATATAGGAGGCCATGCTTCCAGGTTATGATAGATATCATATGTCCACAGAATTATCTTTGGTTGACCTAATAGACCCCAAAGAAAAATAAAAAAATTACTATCATATTCTTTCCAATGGTGAGTTTTCTCTTGACATATCATTATCTCCACTGTCTCTAATCGTGAATTATACTTCAAACAAACACCAAGATTATATAGGTAGTGCTCGTAAATATACTCAGCAAGTAGATGTGCACAACCCTGTCTTATAATGACACGAGGTTGTATGACATTAGACATTTTGTATGATAGTGACAAAACACCCTTCTAACGTTGGGTTCGCCTCACCCTATATGATTCACCAAGTATAACAACTAAATGATGTATACAATACACTTTTCTATACTGGTTAGGGAGAACTCCACAGCTAGAGACCACCGTTCTATTCCCTTATTACCCCTGCTCGACCCAGCTACACTCGTATTACCTGAAAGGAATTTTAAAACAGAAGGGTGAGCACAACTAGCTCAGTAAAGAATATCATGACTAAAGATAAATAAATTATCAATAGCCTTCAACAGTAATAAATCAGAGATTTAGAACATATGGTAGATGATAAAAATTTTCAACCATAGTTGCAGCGGAACGAGCAATCCATTAGAAGAGTCAAATAGACTATAAAGTCTATTATCTTCTCCATATTAAAAATCCACCAACAATATTTTATCCTTGTAACATCAATCAACAGTTCCTTTCCACAATTATATGAATAACTCATAATCATAATTATGATTCTAAATTCCTTTTCGCACCCAGGACGAAGATAATTTTTATCACCTGTCTTTACCTGAAACATCAAAGATCATGGTTATACCAAACCACAGTTCCTGTTCATAATCATACTAATAAATTCATCTTTGCACTATGGGCCAAAGATATTCATCAACAGTTCATCTTTGCATTACTGGCCAAAGATATTCATCAACAATTCATCTTTGCACTACGGGCCAAAGATATTCATCAACAATTCATCTTTGCACTACAGGCCAAAGATATTCCTCAACACTTCATATTTGCACTACAAGCCAAATATATTTATCAACAGTTCATATTTGCACTACAGGCCAAAGATATTCCTCAACAGTTCATATTTGTACTACAGGCCAAATATATTCATCAACAGTTCATATTTGCACTACAGGCCAAATATATTCATCAACAGTTCATATTTGCACTACATGCCAAATATATTAATATCTCGAAGAAATATATAATCATTTCAGAATTTATATAAACAATAATTATAACCATGTTGATCATTTCACTTTTGCACTTAAGCTAAAGATATTCAATTATAAATTCAATGGTCATGATCATACCAGTCAACAATTCAACTTTGCACTACTGGCCAAAGGGAACCCATAGTCATGATCATATCAAAAATTTACCCATCTTTACACTTAAGTCGAAGAAAAATTTCTTCACCAGGATTATAAAAATGTCATATATAATAGTAAAATCAATATAATCAAAACATCTAGATTTAATCTTAAGAGTAATGTGACGCCCCCAAAATTAGGTATACATCACCCATCTTGGGTCGTCAGATACATAGTACAGAATACAAATACAACTGATTAATACAACTGTCGTGTACAATATGACAAAACATAAACTGTGAGTTTGAATACAAATATTATCTTCTAGAGAGTATTCATACTCAAAATGAGTCCTCATTACATTTATTAACACACCATTACATAGAATAGTGAGGACTACTAACTAATACTATCATTCGGACCATCACTCCGTACCCCGACTTGTCCCAGCTACGTTCTCATTTCCTGAAGAGAACAGTGAAAGAAAGGGTGAGCTCAACTAGCCCAGTAAGAAATATTATGACTAAGATAATGCAGAATAAATTATCGTTAGCCTTCAACAATGTTAAACTGATAAAATATAATAGACATCAAGTTTAACTGTAGCGGAACAAGCAATCCATTAAAAGAGTCAAGTAGAAAATAAACTCTACTATCTTTTATGATTTAAAAGATTTTCCAACACTGTGATCGCTGAGACTCAGCTTAATAAAATAATTCACATCATCGAATCACCCCCGCACTACAGCCAAGGATATTCGTATATTCATTAATGGTCATGATCATGCCAACAACTGTCCATCAATGCACTACGGGCCAATGAGGACTTTTACCACATCATTTGTAACATTACGGTCATGATTACACCGAATAATCCATGGTCATAATCATACCAAGTCCATCTATGCACTACAGGCCACAGATGACTTTCAACAGAATATAAACATGAGGATGATGACAATGATATAATAATTCAATAAAACAAGTTCAAGAATTAATTTATTCAAGAATTAACAACGTCCAAATTGTCAACATGATACTGCTTTGTGGAGTAAAATTCAAGAATGATCAGGATAATATTTCCATGAATAGATACTGGATGAAACGCAACTATCAAGGATATTCCACAAATTTCATGGAGTATAGAAGTCAAAACTTAACCAACTGAGTATAATAAAGAATGGAATAACAAAAGAAATCACCATGCATGCGATAGACCGCACAGACAGGTTATTCCAATAGAATAATAAATAATGGAACCAGGTCCGGCGTAAACGCACAGACAGGATATTCCGACAGAATAATAAATAATGGAACCAGGTCCGGTGTAAAACACACAGACAGGATATTCCAACAGAATAATAATAAAACGGAACCAGGTCCGGTGTAAAACACACAGACAGGATGTTCCAACAGAATAATAAACGGAACCAGGTCCGGTGTAAAATACACAGACAGGATGTTCCAACAGAATAATAGAAGAATGTCACCAAGTATAGGGTAGACCGCGTATACTGGTTATTCCAACAGAATAATAACAAATGGAATAACAGAAGTTCTCTTCATGAATATAAAAGAAATAATATTCCCTACCTTAAAAGAACTGGATATTGGAAAAGTGATGTAGCAGAATACTTTTATTCTCTCTCTCTTACTCTCTCTATACTTTCTCTTTCTATAGCTTGAATGAATTCGTGAAAAATAATGAAGCCCTAGGCCTCTATTTATAGAAAAACTGAGGGTGGCTCTTGGTCTTAACGAAGGGTCAAATGACTCTTGGTCTTAACGAAGGGTCAAATGACTCTTGGTAATATTGAAGGGACAACTACTATTGACGAAAGTAATTACTATTAACCAAGGTAAATACTATTGACGAAGGTAATTACTATTGACCAAGGTAAATACTATTGACGAAGGTAATTACTATTGACCAAGGTAAATACTATTGACGACGGTAATTACTATTGACCAAGGTAAATACTATTGACGACGGTAATTACTATTGACGACGGTAATTACTGTTGACGACGGTAATTACTATTGACGAAAAGACTCTTAGATGATGACATATGGCCCCCCATAAAATAATCAAACTTACCACAACGTCTCAATAATATAACATATTATACAGATGATACTATGACAATAATTTAAGAGATATGATGCAGCAATTACTGTAGCAATAATTGAGTATAGCTGAGTGACTTCTCACGTAAGCATTAATAATCAATACCGTGTGCTACTATGCAACCACGCGTATTACTGTACTTTTACTACCAAGTAGTTCAACAGTTTTAACGATTTTAACGTAATACCTCAGCTGTTATTTTTATAGAAAGATAATTTTGTCGTTTTCTCAATCCGACAATAATTCCGTTGTGGGGTCCACCAATGATTGTGCCGTCGTACGAATATTCCCCGACAAAAAGAATATTCTCCGACCAAACGAATATTTTATAACAACTTGCTTACTTTACAAAATTTATAAATATTACCCACAACTATAACATTATATCAAATTAACTCCATAATATTCAAAAATGATATTTATAGAAAATTCATCTTTATTTATAAAAATTGGGGTCTTACAACCTCCCCTTCTTATGAAATTTCGCCCTCGAAATTAGGGTACGTACCTGGTATGTCGAAGAGGTAAGGATACCTTGATTTCATTTCTGATTCTAACTCCCAAGTCATTTCCTCAACATCGTGATTTCTCCACAAAACTTTAACTTGAGGTATAACCTTGGAGCGTAGAATATGTTCCTTTTTATCCAAGATTTGAACAGGAACTTCTTCATACGTCAAATCCTCCGCTATTTCGTCCGGTTCTAACTCAATAATGTGGTTCGGGTCTTCCACATATTTGCGTAACATGGATATGTGGAAAACGTTATGAACACGAGACATACTTGGCGGTAAAGCGAGTCTATAAGCCACAGTTCCTACTCGATCGAGGATTAAAAATGGACCGATGAATCGAGGATTTAGCTTTCCTCTCTTTCCAAATCTCGTAACACCTTTCCATGGAGCAACACGTAAGAACACATGATCTCCTACATCAAATTCACGTCCTTTCGATGAAGATCAGCATAACTCTTTTGTCGATCTTGTGAGGTTTTTATACGTTGTCGGATCGTTTGAATCTTTTCTGTAGTCATACGTACCAACTCCGGTCCCAACAACGTTGCTTCGCCCACCTCATCCCAGCATACTGGAGAACGACATTTTCTTCCATACAATGCTTCGAATGGAGCCATGCCAATACTTGCTTGATAACTGTTGTTGTAGGAAAACTCCACCAATGGTAAGAACTTGTCCCAACTTCCCTTAAAGTCAAAGACACAGAGTCTTAATAGATCTTCAAGAGTTTGAATAGTCCTCTCTGATTGTCCGTCCGTCTGAGGATGATATGCTGAACTAAATCGTAACTCCGTGCCCATAGCTTTTTGTAAACTAACCCAAAATCGTGAAGTGAATCTTGGGTCTCGGTCAGAAACTATGGATACTGGCATACCATGCAGTCTTACAATCTCGTTTATGTACATACGAGCAAGACGTTCAAGTGTATAAGTTTCTCGTATCGGTAAGAAATGAGCAGACTTGGTCAATCTATCAACAATGACCCAAATCGCATCAATACCTTGAGAAACCCTAGGAAGACCGGTAACGAAATCCATGGTAATGTGCTCCCACTTCCATTCTGGAATTTCAAGTGGTTGCAATGGACCTTTTGGTACTTGATGCTCCGCTTTGACTCGTTGACAAGTTAGACACCTTGAGATAAACAACGCTATCTCTCTCTTCATATTGCTCCACCAAAATGTATGACGAAGATCATGATACATTTTGGTACTTCCAGGATGGATTGCAAACGGTGTGTTGTGCGCCTCCATCATGATTTCATACTTTAAATCAGGGTTGTTAGGAACACAAAGTCTGGAGTTGACTCGAAGTATTCCTTCTTCATCGATTCTTGCTTCCGGCATAGAACCTTCTTGCACTTTCTTCCTCATACGCATCAGCTCCAGGTCTGTAGCTTGAGCAGCTTTAACTTTATCGATTAAAGTCGGTTCTACTCGTATATTCGCCATCATCACATGGGTCCCTGGAGTCTTTAACTCTATCTCCATCCTTTGCAAGTCACACAAAATGGGTCTTTGCGTTGTTAATATTGCACTTGTACCCGCATATGATCTTCTACTCAATGCGTCAGCTACCACGTTCGCTTTTCCAGGATGGTATTGAATGGTATGATCATAATCTTTCAACAGTTCAAGCCAACGTCGTTGTCGCATGTTGAGTTCCTTTTGAGTGAAGAAATATTTGAGGCTTTTATGATCCGTAAAGATCTCCACTTTCTCCCCATACAAGTAATGCCTCCAAATTTTAAGTGCAAAGACAACAGCTGCCAACTCTAGATCATGAGTAGGATAATTCCTCTCATATTCCTTGAGTTGTCTTGATGCATAGGCTATGACTTTTCCATGTTGCATGAGAACACATCCCAACCCTTTGCTCGAAGCATCACTGTAGATGACAAATCCCTCCGAGCCAGATGGTATTGTTAGAACAGGTGCTGAAATGAGTCTCCTCTTGAGTTCTTGAAAACTCTGCTCACATTCTTCGCTCCAACCAAACTTTGTATCTTTCCGAGTCAGCTGAGTTAATGGAGTAGCGATTCGAGAAAATCCTTCCACGAATCTCCGATAATAACCAGCTAAACCAAGAAAGCTACGTACCTCGGTCACTGATTTAGGTTGCTCCCAGCTTTGAATAGCTTCAATCTTTGCCGGGTCAACAGATATTCCACGACTTGATACTACGTGCCCAAGGAATGCTACCTCTTCCAGCCAGAACTCGCATTTCTTCAACTTGGCATAAAGTTTGTATTCACGAAGCTTTTGGAGTACCAACCTCAAGTGTTGCTCATGATCTTCACGGCTTTTGGAATAAACAAGGATGTCATCAATAAAGACGACCACAAAGTGATCCAAATATTCCTTGAATACCCTGTTCATCATATCCATGAAGGCAGCAGGAGCATTAGTCAATCCAAAAGACATAACTAAGAATTCATAATGCCCATACCGAGTTCTGAAGGCAGTCTTTGGAATATCCTCAGTTCTAACCTTCAGCTGATGATATCCAGAACGAAGATCGATCTTTGAAAAGAATTGTGCTCCTTGCAACTGGTCAAACAGGTCATCAATACGTGGCAATGGGTACCTATTTTTGATGGTGACATGATTCAACTCCCGATAATCAATACAAAGTCGCATACTCCCATCTTTCTTCTTCACGAACAGAACAGGAGCACCCCAAGGAGAAGTACTAGGACGAATAAAACCAATGTCTAACAATTCCTGCAGTTGGGTCTTTAACTCCTGAAGTTCAATAGGAGCCATTCGATATGGGGCTTTGGAAATGGGTTTTGTACCGGGTTCAAGGTCGATACAAAATTCAATTTCACGCTCTGGGGGTAGGCCAGGAAGTTCTTCGGGAAATACGTCAGGAAATTTTTTAACAACAGAAATATCATTCAAAGCTGACGTATTTTTGTTTAGATCTGTGACATGAGCTAAGAAAGCTTGACATCCGTTTTTCAATAAACGAATAGCTTTATGGCTTGAGATGACAGCGATTGATTTTAATGGTTTGGTTGCTTGAATTCGCATAATAGGTCGATTAGGAATATGAAAACTAACAACCTTACGAAAACAATCAATTTTTGCATAATGAGTAGTTAACCAATCAATCCCTAGAATCACGTCAAATGCAAGTATTTTTAATGAAATCAGATCGATAGGTAATGTGTGGGTACCAACTTGAACCAAACAAGACTTATAAACCGTGGATGTAATGAAGGTTTCTCCCAATGGAGTTTCAACTGCTAAGTCAAAGTCTAATTTCTCCGGAATCAAATTTAATCGATGAGCGCAAGTAGGAGAAATAAAAGAATGGGTAGAACCGGTATCAAATAAAGTATAGACTTCGTTAGAGTTTATGATAAGCTTACCCGTGATGACCTCATTCGGGTTCCTTGCGTTCTGGGAGGTCACAACAAACGCTCTCCCTTGCACAACCGGTTTTGACTTTTCTGGGACGGCCTTTGGTGCCTCCATCCTAGCTGAATTTGTCTTCGGTAAACGACAAAATCGGGCTAAATGACCTTCTCTTCCACAATTATAACATGCTTTGGACGGCATCGCGCAGTTTGGACTGATGTGCCCCTCCCCTCCGCATTTGAAACATATGATAGGTGGTCGTTCTCCTTCCTTAACGACAGGTGCTGGTGCTGACGTCTTTCCATCATTGTTGAATCTCCTCTTCTTGAAATGTCCATTCTTATTGTTTTGGCCCTGATTACCACCGAAGTGGTTACCATTTCTGGCCTGTTGATTCCCTCCACGCTTGTTGTCACCGCTTCGATGACTGCTCTCACTGGTATTATCATTTTGCCGGCTGCTCTCTTTTGGTTGCGTTATCTCGTTATCGCGCTCCACCAACTGAGCCCTATTTACAACATCTGAATACAAACACAGTTTATGAGAAACAAGATGTTGACGTATCTCCGGCTTCAAACCTCTTAAAAACATTCGCGTCATTCTTTCTTCATTATCCACCAGGTGGGACGCAAACCGGGATAACTCCGCAAATTTTGCCTCGTACTGCGACACGGTCATATTATTCTGCTCCAATTTGATGAACTCCACCTCCTTCATGTGACGAATACTCTCGGGAAAGTATTTGTCGTTAAACAGATCTTGAAACTTCTCCCAAGACATCTTCAGTGCGGCAGGTTGAGTACGCTTTATCGATTCCCACCAGTAATCTGCCTCTCCTCGCAACATAAAGGCGGCAAAGGGAACCTTTTGCTCCTCGGAGCAACCCAAGACATCAAATATCTTGGTGATCTGCTTTATCCATGTTTCAGCTACAAGTGGTTTGGGTTCTCCCTTAAACTCCGGTGGTCCCAGCTCCTTAAACTGTTTAGCGGTGACCGCCTGAGAGTTTCCAGTATTTCCACCTACGTTGTGGACAGGAGCCGCTTTCACCTGTTGTTGCATGAATTGCATAAAGCCTCTGAACATTTGATCATTCATCATTTGGTCAGTGTTGTTGTTTGCATGAGGATTGACACCTTCCTGATGCACATTATCATGATTATTGATGTGTGGTGAATCAACAGTCGTCTGTGCTCCATTGCTATTCTCAACATTCTCGGATGCCATTTTCAGATACTGCCACAAAATAAAAATTAATTGATATGTCATATATTATCCTTATATTATGACCGACCAATTAAATACCATGCAAATAAACTTAGGTATGCCATACTAGCGAAGGAATTCCCCGTCTCTCCCCTCCTAGTTCTATTCTCACATCTTAGCCAGGGATCATATCCCTAAGCTCTGATACCAACTGTGACGCCCCCAAAATTAGGTATACATCACCCATCTTGGGTCGTCAGATACATAGTACAGAATACAAATACAACTGATTAATACAACTGTCGTGTACAATACGACAAAACATAAACTGTGAGTTTGAATACAAATATTATCTTCTAGAGAGTATTCATACTCAAAAGGAGTCCTCATTACATTTATTAACACACCATTACATAGAATAGTGAGGACTACTAACTAATACTATCATTCGGACCATCACTCCGTACCCCGACTTGTCCCAGCTACGTTCTCATTTCCTGAAGAGAACAGTGAAAGAAAGGGTGAGCTCAACTAGCCCAGTAAGAAATATTATGACTAAGATAATGCAGAATAAATTATCATTAGCCTTCAACAATGTTAAACTGATAAAATATAATAGACATCAAGTTTAACTGTAGCGGAACAAGCAATCCATTAAAAGAGTCAAGTAGAAAATAAACTCTACTATCTTTTATGATTTAAAAGATTTTCCAACACTGTGATCGCTGAGACTCAGCTTAATAAAATAATCCACATCATCGAATCACCCCCGCACTACGGCCAAGGATATTCGTATATTCATTAATGGTCATGATCATGCCAACAACTGTCCATCAATGCACTACGGGCCAATGAGGACTTTTACCACATCATTTGTAACATTACGGTCATGATTACACCGAATAATCCCTGGTCATAATCATACCAAGTCCATCTATGCACTACAGGCCACAGATGACTTTCAACAGAATATAAACATGAGGATGATGACAATGATATAAGAATTCAATAAAACAAGTTCAAGAATTAATTTATTCAAGAATTAACAACGTCCAAATTGTCAACATGATACTGCTTTGTGGAGTAAAATTCAAGAATGATCAGGAGAATATTTTCATGAAAAGATACTGGATGAAACGCAACTATCAAGGATATTCCACAAATTTCATGGAGTATAGAAGTCAAAACTTAACCAACTGAGTATAATAAAGAATGGAATAACAAAAGAAATCACCATGCATGCGATAGACCGCACAGACAGGTTATTCCAATAGAATAATAAATAATGGAACCAGGTCCGGCGTAAACGCACAGACAGGATATTCCGACAGAATAATAAATAATGGAACCAGGTCCGGTGTAAAACACACAGACAGGATATTCCAACAGAATAATAATAAAACGGAACCAGGTCCGGTGTAAAACACACAGACAGGATGTTCCAACAGAATAATAAACGGAACCAGGTCCGGTGTAAAACACACAGACAGGATGTTCCAACAGAATAATAGAAGAATGTCACCAAGTATAGGGTAGACCGCGTATACTGGTTATTCCAACAGAATAATAACAAATGGAATAACAGAAGTTCTCTTCATGAATATAAAAGAAATAATATTCCCTACCTTAAAAGAACTGGATATTGGAAAAGTGATGTAGCAGAATACTTTTATTCTCTCTCTCTTACTCTCTCTATACTTTCTCTTTCTATAGCTTGAATGAATTCGTGAAAAATAATGAAGCCCTAGGCCTCTATTTATAGAAAAACTGAGGGTGGCTCTTGGTCTTAACGAAGGGTCAAATGACTCTTGGTCTTAACGAAGGGTCAAATGACTCTTGGTAATATTGAAGGGACAACTACTATTGACGAAAGTAATTACTATTAACCAAGGTAAATACTATTGACGAAGGTAATTACTATTGACCAAGGTAAATACTATTGACGAAGGTAATTACTATTGACCAAGGTAAATACTATTGACGACGGTAATTACTATTGACCAAGGTAAATACTATTGACGACGGTAATTACTATTGACGACGGTAATTACTATTGACGACGGTAATTACTATTGACGAAAAGACTCTTAGATGATGACATATGGCCCCCCATAAAATAATCAAACTTACCACAACGTCTCAATAATATAACATATTATACAGATGATACTATGACAATAATTTAAGAGATATGATGCAGCAATTACTGTAGCAATAATTGAGTATAGCTGAGTGACTTCTCACGTAAGCATTAATAATCAATACCGTGTGCTACTATGCAACCACGCGTATTACTGTACTTTTACTACCAAGTAGTTCAACAGTTTTAACGATTTTAACGTAATACCTCAGCTGTTATTTTTATAGAAAGATAATTTTGTCGTTTTCTCAATCCGACAATAATTCCGTTGTGGGGTCCACCAATGATTGTGCCGTCGTACGAATATTCCCCGACAAAAAGAATATTCTCCGACCAAACGAATATTTTATAACAACTTGCTTACTTTGCAAAATTTATAAATATTACCCACAACTATAACATTATATCAAATTAACTCCATAATATTCAAAAATGATATTTATAGAAAATTCATCTTTATTTATAAAAATTGGGGTCTTACAAGTAATATTCATAAATCAACTATAATTTGGTTAGAAAAAGAAACTAATTTTGTCGTGAATAGTAACTCGTGAATAGTAACTCATGAATAGTAACTCGTAAATAGTAACTTATGAATAGTAAACTCGACACAAAAAGGTAGAAATTCCACAATAAAATACATACCAATATTTCGGTACAATAAAACACTTTACTAAATAATGCATTTAATCATCTTAAAATGTCAAACTCATAAGATTTTATTACCAATTACCAAAACCCTCATAAAAAATCTTCATATAACTCATATAGGATTCTCAAGTCATAAAATTCTATTTTTTTAATTTTCTTACTTTACATAACATATTTAATTCATTTACTCATAACTAGTCTATTTTCATAAAAAATACCAAATCAGTTCTAAAAATATTTTTTTTCTGGAATTTAGCAGAATATAATCCCATATTGAACATATATTTTTCTCAGAATTTTTAAAACTCATTTACTATTTTTCATATGGCCAAAACCGCCGAATATTTAGACATTTATCATAAATTGTACTTTTATCCAAAAATTCTGAAATTTACAAAGTACACTAATATTATATAGATATACTTCCAATAAAAATTTTATCAATTTTGGAGTTAACCACAGGGAGTTATAAGCGATTACTTTTAAAATAGTCTTTTCTCATAAAATTCATAACTCTTAATCTATATATCCAAAAATTACCATTTTTGGACACAATCAATAAAACTCATCAAAATATCATTTTAAATTTTTCTTGAATTTTCTGAAGATCAGAAGAATTACGAACTGAAAAACATAATAACCCTTAAAATCCCCTACTATCCCTTACATCAAAAGAGCAATATTTTTGACTGAAATATCGGGTATAACGCTGAACGAACTTGCGCCGTATAGTAACACTCAAAATATCTAAATACTCACAAAAATATACTTGATAGTATAGAGAGAAAAAGAGAGAAAACTTATGAATTCTGTTGTGATTTTCAATTCTAACTTAGCCTTCTATTTATAGAAAAATATTAGCACACCGAAGCAGACTTGACCTGCTACCTGATGGCTTTATCTGCTACTATTTCATCCACCAAAAATCAGCCATCTTTCCCAACAACCAAAAGTGGGGCCCACTCATTTTTAGAATTTTCACCAAAATTATTTATAAACCTAATTTCTGAATCAGTCACCTCTTAAAATTCATAACAAATCATTCGTTAATTTTTAACGGTTCAAAATTTGTGGACATATAATCAACTTATATATGTATAACATATCCAAAAATCACAACGATCCAACGGTCAGATTAAAAATTATAACTCACACAATAAAGCTGTAAGAACACTAATTTGATCTTTTAATACCTCCAATCCGATAAAATACTGATAAAATACCTCAACATTAATTCCTTCATTTATAACCACATAAATAAATTCATCATTTATATCCACATCAAATAAATATTTTCTTATCATATAAATCAACAATTAATTATTCATAAATAATATTACAGAATCACAATTATGACAACTAGACAGTTCCCAGGAAAGAGGGGGCTTTTCAATAAGGATTTCTCCTTACTGGCGCGTAATTAGATGACCAAACCTCTCCTTAGACAGAACTTTCTAGACATTGCCAATAATGCTATCTAATAATATTATTCAAATATTACGAATTATTGATCTGATAATGGAAAATACTGTGCAGCAACAATTATTGAAACAACAATAATATAAAACATCAATGCATCAATTATTGAATCAATAAAATAAAATATTGAACAGTAACTACTGTAACAATTATTGAGTAGTGCCTTCTTACGTAAGAATCAATAATTGAAAAAATACTGTGCAATACCGTGTGCTACTGTGCAACTACGCGTATTACTGTATTTTAACTACCAGGTATTCTAACAGTGTTAACGGTAACACTACGCCGTTATTTATAAAAACTCAAATTTGTCGTTTTCTTCATCCGATAGTTATTCTATTATGGGGCCCACAAATGGCTGCGCCGTCGTATTAATATTCTCCGACAGAAAGAATATTCCACGACTAAACGAATATTCCCCGACAACAATGAATATTTTATAACCACTTGCGTATTTTGAAAAAAAAATTTATATCACCCTTAACTTTAACTTTTATCAATTTAACCATTTACTGAATAGTAATTATAAGAAAAATTGAATACTTTTATTTCATAAAATTCGGGGTCTTACACCAATCGCCTCCGCTAAAATTGGAGAAAAACTACCCGACTTGGACCCTTGCATAGCAGCTACAAAAGAACCAGTTGAGTCCCGTATAATGCACCCAAAACTTATCTTTTTTTCTCCATTAAACAGCGCAGCATCTACATTGCATTTCCATTTCCCAACTTGCGGCTTCTGCCATTTTTCCTGATGCACCCCTTTTAGCACCACCGCTGATATATGTGTAGACTGCCATTCTGCTTGGCAGAATGATGCTTGATTGATGCCGAAACCCGACTGTTTTGCTTGTCCTTTCCACTTTGCAATGATTCTGGTTTCCTCAAATTCCCCACAATAGACAAGCACACCTCTCCATTACCGACAGCACCTGCATAAATCTGCTCCTGTTCCACCATTTGATTAACGTTTCTGCTGTGCCAGGCAATGCATTGACCTGGGCTTTTGCCCATACGAATTGAGCAACAGGGCATCCTATAAGCGCATGATCTATCGTCTCGTCCGCCTGGTTACATAGTGAGCAATTTGATTCTGAAATTATTCGGCGCGCCATTAAATTAACCTTTACAGGCAAACAGCCGTCCATAGCTCTCCATATAAAGTTGCGAACCTTTGGAGGTATTTTAAGCGTCTATATAAACCTCCAATCTGTAATCGAAGGTGCCATAACCTGCATATTTGACACACAGAGAGAATTATATCCCGATTTTACCGAATACATGCCTTTAGAGTCCCATGCCCAAAACCACGAATCCTCCTTTGGATATTTCGGCAAAGGAATAGCCAAAATTGCCTCTTGATCTCTAGCCTCAAACATCCCCCGTACAATGTCTTTATCCCATTCTTCAAACCCCGGTTTTACTAAAGCATCAACCGTCACATCAACTAACTCCTCATTAGTTGGAGTTTCAACATACGGATGATAAAAGTTGGCTAACCACGGTTCTCCCCATATTTTCGTATTTAATCCATTACCCACCCTTTTCCTACAACCCTCCTTCACTACATCTTGACTCGAAAAAATACTTTGCCATATATAGCTGGGATTATTACCCAACTTAGCTTTTAAAAAGTCTGATTTAGGATAATATCGAGCCTTAAAAAATTTTCCACACAGAGAAGTAGGACAAGAAAGTAAACGTCACGCTTGCTTTGCCAACATGGCTTTATTAAAATTATGAATTTTCCTAAATCCCAATCCCCCATGAATCTTCTGTTGACACAGTTTATCCCAGCATCTCCATCGCATATTATTTGAATCATCTTTCTTTTTCCCCCACCAATAACTATTCATCATACGCTCTAATTTATCACAAATATCCACAGGAAGAAGAAACACACTCATAATATAGCTAGGGATAGCTTGAATAACAGACTTAATAAGCACTTCCCTCCCTGCTCGTGAGAGATTTTTATTTCTCCACCCAAACATACGACGCCATGCTTTCTCCTTAACATAAGCAAATACCTCATTTTTATTTCTCCCGACAAGCGATGGCGCACCCAAATACTTGCCATGATTATTTGTCACCTGTACCCCCAAAAGACTACAAATATCCTCTTGAACACTACCAACTGTATTAGAGCTGAATAAGATAGAAGATTCTGAAAATTTTATTTTTTGCCCCGAAGGTGCTTCATACTCCATCAAACAATCTTTTCCTGCGGCACACTCAGCAACAGAAGCTTTAAAAAATAAAAAACTATCATCCGCAAAGAAAGGTTGTCATGAAGTTAATTTAATGGTAAGTTGGTCAATTGACTAATACAGTGCTGACACGTAGATAGAGATATCACCTCCCGTCTGCCTGTCAACACTGTATTGATTAATTGACCAAATTTAACTTCAGGCTAACCACTCCCTAAAATGATATAGTTGTGTTTACATCGAAAAACCTTGCTTGATCTTGTTGGGGTCAAGTCGGTGACTTTGCATGATAAGGGGAATGTGGAATTGTGGGATTTGAATTTGGCATTCGCAGTTTAATATTATGGAGGCCAATTTTTTTTTAAAAAAAATTGAATTTGGCATCCACAGTTTAATACTGCGGAGACTAAAAACTTAAAAAAAATTGAATTTAGAAGGGTATTTTAGACATCATCCAATCCATAGTTTTATATTACGAAATCCCCATATTAAACTGCGGATTGGAGATCTTTCTTACTGTTTGATCCGCGGATAGAGGACTAAAATATGTTGTATAGATAATTTTATCCTTACAACATTAGATATGAATCAGTATATATATTTATAAAATACAAATTAAAAAATTTAGAGAATCTTCTTTATTTGTTAATATTTTGAAATTCAAGGAAGAGAACTGATATTTTTACAAACAAAATTGTTAGTTACACAAAATATTCTCTTACATGAGAGTAGACCCAACTTAATATTTATGTTGTGGAACTTCAATAAAACTAATAAATTTACTTGTAAAATCATCGATTCCCTTCAAAGACATAACAAAGAAAAGTTGGGATAATATTTTATACCAAATGGTTAGAAAATGTATTTGCCTGAACCAATCGTGGAAAATAGCACATTGTACTCTCCAAGTTGAAACAAAGTTGGAGACATGTCAGACTGACTTATGGGATACAAGCAAAGGCTTTATCAGTCTTTTTAAAAAAATAAACTTCGGACATTTAGACTTTAAATTATAATATTTAAATTTCATAAATCTAATGGGTAGGCAGTGGCATTGGAAGGTAGCAGAAGAGTGACGATTATTTTTTAATAAAGCTGGGCTCAGATGGGTAGGGGGTTGATACCCAAGGTTCTTGGCCTATAGTGCATCAATCCAACCCTATCCAGTTTCATTTCTTTTGAGGTTTGGTTCAAGTAGATAAACCGGAAAAAAGGATATAACAAAATGGGTGAGAGCAATAACTTTCAAGGGGGAAAAAATACTGTATTACAAAACACCAGTACTCAGGTCCACAAAATGCATTTAACTCGGGCTAAAAGCCAGCTTCGGGGATAAATGATACATCCAAATCATCTACAAGACAGACACCTGACGACAGCGTTGACCTAATTGCACTAATCAAACTATTACACAAATTTAACTTAAACCCTCTGCCTGAAATGACCATGCCGATGACTGAGTTTACAGACAAACAAACAAGGGGAAATGAGAATTTCATAAATTGATGTCACGAGCCAATGGGGTCAGTAACAGAACAAACCTCATATTGAACATCAACCGGGCAGAGTTACATTAATGTCAGTTGGCTTATTCCTCGAGTCGATGGGGTACGCAGACCAGTTATCTCCACGGAAGGAAGGGGAGGACAGATTTTGTTTCGTGGTAGCTGAAGTGCGCTGGCCATAAGGATCTTCCATTTCGGCACTACTAGAAATGGGAATGGCAGCTGTCGGTGCAGCAATACTTATAGAGTCCATCTTCTGCTTCTTTGTCTTCTGCTCATGCTGATTCCCAGTTAAAAAACTGCCTACGACAATCTGATTTTCATCAAGAAAGAAGGGGAAAATAATCAATTTCATATACGCACACACAGACAGACCACAGAAAAGCAAGTTTTTATAATTATATCAGTCATTATTCATAACAGACGTAATACTCTATAATGGCATAAATTACTCAGAAGCTAAACCTGCACAGGACTGGCAGCTACAAGTAGACCAGCAACACCACCCCCAACAACACGTCCATCTGGGCTTGCTAAGGAAACACTCATTCCCCCAGACCTATTCCTTATTCCTCCATTTTCAGATGGCATGAATGATCCCGTCAAGGAAAGTATCTCAAAACGGCCCTGAAAGAATGACAGTTAGAGGTCAAATTTCCATTAATTATTAACAATATATGCTTCCAAAGAATGACAAGCATAAACAAAGTATCATGCAGAAGATATATGAACTGTACAGTTGAGACTTTTAAGTCGTCAAGGCAATTTAAATGACAATTCTCCTTTTCTTCAAACAAAACTTCAAAACAATCCAGTGAACGAGATAAATTTAAGCGACTTAAAGGATTAACACAAGAGGAACGTACGATATTAGACTGGACTTAACAAATTGTCTATTTGAAGCATTTAGCTCCATTGTACATTGAATTTTTTCTTGATATGTTGGTTACGTTCAAAGCTTATGGGAATTTTATAGTATAACTATGAAAACATCAAGCATTCAAAACAGCTGGCAAGTATATGGATCTCCTTCATAATAATTGGAGAGAAATTATTTAGACATCACATTTTCTCCAGGTAAAGGAACTACATAACAGTGCAGATTGAAGCATGAAAGAAAATATATACACACAAGGCTGTTAGTATTATACAAAAACACTCAAAAGGAAATGTACAACTTATTTCATCTTTTACACTCGCATAACAGCTGTCACAAAACTTCTTAATCCCCTTAACTAACATAAGAAAGACGACATATACATATTTTTTTCTTGAATTATTCAAATCTCAAAGGAGTTGTGAAAAAAATATATCAAACCATGTTTACTAATAATCCCAGAAGAATCAAACAATACAGGCATTATCTATACTATTTTAAGATGATGTGGAGAAAATCAGATGCAGAACATCATGTAGAAGATCAATACATATAACATCCAGTTTCTGTTTCCTGGACAGGTAAGATCTATGACATTACAACCATAGCACTGCAAACATGTTGCTGAACACAATTAATGCTGAGAATTAGCCATCAGCAATAAGAATTAATGGAATGATGTACCTCATAAGTCAATGTACCCCCAGAAGAATCAGGTTGACGAAGTGTAACACTTGAAATTACACCATTTGCAGATAGAATGCATATAGCTCGAGGTCCTTGCTGAGAAAATGATATTACCTTCATCGTGACATCCTAAACAACCAAAAGAAAATTACAACTGTTACCTTAATGTGAAACTGTCCTTAGATACACAAAACATGTTGTTACCAGTTAATAAGGATGAAAGGTCGTAGATGCAAGCTAAAATATCTTCTTGACTATCTCCCTTGCTGACAATTAGTTATTATGGTCACACTTTCGAATCATTCGATCTGTATCCAATAATATCGTAGGATACAATTAAGTACCAAATCATTACGGTTTCCACATGGGAAATCTCAGGAAGAAAGATGCCACAAGGTGAAGTTTCGTAAGAAAATCTTTCACTCTTATTACAGTTCCTCCAAATTTATCCCTCTTAACACAACTTTGGTCTTTCATATAATGTTTCAATTAAAGGCCAATTACGGCCAATATAATATAATGTTTCACTCTTCTACAAATTACATAAAAATAAAATAGTGATATAAACAGAGGACATGAAATTTTGAAGCCCGATAAACCAAGAATGAACAGTTTCAGCAAAAGCCAAAGATAATTTATGACTACTTTACCTCTCCAGCATTAACTGTGATGATATGGGGTGTAAAATTGGCACCAACTGAGCATGAAACCCATTCACCTACACAAAAACATCAAAAAGATTGTAAACATGATACGTATCCTTCTCACTTGTGCATAAAATATACATCTACCAGTTTAAACAACACAAGACATTATGATGTTAAGTAGTAGAAAAGTCTTACTCTCGAGAAAGTTTTAAGTTGGGCTATAAATGAACTGGGCTGCCCACAAGGCAGGCCCGGCTCAGCTCGACTAAACCTCCGGCTTGAGCTCGACTTGAGCTCGTTAACGAGTCGAGTTCGAACAAGACCTTTGGCCCATTTAATTAAACGAGCCGAGCTCGAACAATGTGGTGTTTGACTGTAGTCTGGCTCGTTTAGGCCCGACTCAAACCCAACTCGTTTGAAACATACTCATTTAACAATTATTTATTCAAAATTTTAGTGTATTTATTTAAAACATATAATACAAAAATAAACAAAATTAAGATTAAGTTCCTAGTTATGTTTGTGTATGACATGTTTTAATTCTAATTATAATACATACATGCATCTATACATAACACACGCATATGTACAGCCAAAAATACAAAAATCTATTGTCACATATGAGTTCTTAGCTTTTAAAGTCAATTATAGTATTTTTAAAATTAATCATATCTAGTTAGTGTTAAAGAACATGGTATATGAATATCCTCAATTAACTTATCATAATCAATTATCATTTCATCATTACTAAATTGAAAATTAAATATAGTTATATTAATATATGAATCTAGTATATAATGTGTTAGAAATGTATATAATTTAATATTCTAACGGCTATATTTTACCCAAATTTTGCTCCTCTTGCATGCAACCCAAATTTCTAAATCATTCATCTTACTTTTGAATTTCAAAGCCTTCATTCTTCTCTTCCCATCCTTTCCTTAACCTAGGTTCACATATACATGGTATCTGAATGTCTAAACCTACATCTAAGTTCGAAGAAGAATTTAACTTAGAAGCAAGGGGTGAAGAGTACTTAAATTTTCTAACAAAGTTAAAGAGTCCTATTAGAATGGTGCTCCAAATCCAAGTATGGCCATCTCATCCTCCCCCATAGAAGATGGGAATCCCAAGTTTAACCTAACCATGGTTTATGAAAAATATCGAGTGAAGGTGAGTTTCCGGATCTCCACCCTTTATTTGAAGAACAATAACCACAACAATGGTTTGTTTTCAAATAACATCGAATATCATAAAATAATCTTTCCAAACTCGAGATTCGTAGTTTCCTCGCAAGAAAGGACAAAGATTCTATTTGTAAGTTCCCCGTACAAAAACTATTTCTTACTTATGAGGGGCCAAATATAATGACAATTAAATCCTCAAAAGAAACTTCCGCTCAATTTTACCTAAAAACGCTAATATATTAGCGAATTGCATTTTGGAAAGAACTTTCAAAAAACATGGAACACTATCGTTCCGATCCAAAACTTCTTATTTAGTAGACTGAAAGTTTTATTTTGTGGGCTAAGATCGCATGTCTATAACATTACTCCAACATATCTAGGAAATCTGCATAAATCTATGACGGTCTACCAAAAACCCTAGTATTTATAAGCAAACCCTAAAAAATATCCACTAGTGTCACCAAGTGAACACCTTGTGGGTGTCGAATAAGGGTAACATGGTGTAGCCTCTTAAAAATGTGCATGTTGCGACACTAACTTGACTAGATTTAACTAACGCACTACATTTCACATAAACGTATTTGTACCAAAATGACCTAAAGAAACCTAACCCTACACTACTCCATACTATGACAAGTGACATTTTCCGTTCCCATTTTCGTCCCACATGTCATATCGAATCGCGATCCGAGTAACATTCGTTCTGCTCTTCCCACAATAAGGAAAGTGCAAGAAACTCACTGCTAAAAGAGATGTTGTTTCAGCAAATAAAAAAAATTCACACACCACAAGAAACAGAAAGTTCAAAGGCAAAACACAAGGATTGGAACTCTCATTGAAGACCAGCTAAGATAGACTACAAGACAGGTAACAACATAAATCTTACCCTTGAGATAGGTTACTACAAAGCATCAACATAAGTTGTTAGACATAAAATGTCATAACAGTGAACTTCTGCTAATTTAGTCATGTTACAAGATATAATACTCCATCAGCTAGCTGTATAACAACCAAAAACAGCAAGCAACGGTTTCCCCCTGTTCCCAAACACTAACCCGCAGAGGTGAACCAGTTCCCCCAAGACAAGACATTCCACAGTTTACACTCTTCCTGTCTTCTTCCTATATTTTCCTAAGGGGTGAGAACTGGCAAGTACCAAATGATTGCCACAAGTTCGAGTTTTCCTCATTCACATACCAATTCAAGAATCCTAACTGTTTTTGAACAACCCATTAACATCAAGATCTAAGTTGGGGCATCTATTCATATATTCAAAGGTCCCACATCTAATTAATCACTTAAATTCAAACACCAAACATTACTTCCACTACAAAATCAGATCAAACATAAATCCAAACACCCACAACTTCAAAACAAAAAGGATAAACATGCATGCAGAAAAATCAAAACTTTCAACACACTAAACCAATGAATCACCATTTAAAATCTCACAAAAAACAAAGTAAATGGTATTACAGTTACCTAAATTCTCCATCTCCATCTTGGGTTGATGATGCTTACTAGCTGACCCAGCAGGCCGCACTTTTCCCTTCTTTCCCGACGAGAAGTCAATCACCGGCGGCGGTGCCGAAGACGAAATGGGCTTCGGAGACAAGGCCTTGGTCACTGACCCATCCGGACCGTACTTCCTCGGCCTACCTCTCTTCTTCTTCGCCACCATTCCCGGCGGCGCCAACATCCCCGGAAGCGCCACAGCCGGAGGGGAGAGACCCAGCGGGGGGGTCACAACAGGGGTTGATCCAGTAACCTGGCTAGAGATTTCAGTTCTTGGAGCAACATGGTAGTCCGACGGAGCATCTGATCCAACTACTGTAACCCCACTACTATTCATACCTTCCATACTCAAAAACCCCAAAAAGAAAAAAAGAAAAAAATAAATAAATTTAACTTTTTTCTGAAAACCCCATCATTTTCCTCAATATGAAACACCCAAAACTTCAAGATTCTTTAAAATAAGAAGTCCAAGAAAATTTCTAGTAAAAAAATTAGTAAACTCGTCAGAGCATAAAACCCAAAACCCAGAAAATAATAAATAAAAAGAAGAGCTTGAATTTAAAAGCTAAGGAAGCTTAACAAGTATTGTTAAAGCTGAGAAAGTTGGACAGGGAATTTAAAATGAGGATTTAAGTAAAGTAAAGATCAAACTAACAAGTCCAAAAAAAAATTAAAAAATTCAAACTAGGAAAAAGCTGAGCCTGTTCATTTTCAAATTTGTAGAGCAGAATACACCAAAGACAGAGCTTTAATGGTGTTGATCTGAAATTAAGAATATATTAGTTTAATTATTTTGGTAAAGGGGTGAGTTAGAAAAGAGAAAGATTTGAATTTTATTTTACTCTGTTGATAAGAAAAAGGAGGAAATTTGGAGTTTTTGGTGTGAAAGCTACTATTTGGTTCCTAACTTTCCTCAGGCTGTCCGAATTATTAAATCAACAAAATTTTGGTAAAAGAAAAAATATAGGTATAAAATATTGAGTCTTTAATTATCAACTACTATTAAAGTAGAGAAATTATGTATTTTGGTTAAGAAATGGTTGGAGTCCGGTGGAAAGGAAATTAAAAAATAATTATAGTTGGGAAAAGTGAAATTAGGTTGCCAAGGCATGAAGACACCCTCCCCCTGCAAGAGAAAATAATTATTATACCATTAAATAATATTTATACATACAAACATATATATATATATATATATATATATATATATATATATATCCTCACCAACCTATACATGTATTATACTTATATATATACAAGGCTAATCAAACAAAATTGAGTTGAAAAGTTAAAATAAGGGAAACATTATTTGCTTTTTTCAAAAAATTGTCCTCTTCTCCATTCATTTTAAAGTGGTACTAATTACTAGCATTAATGAACACACCAACTGTTTGTTACCTATTAGTAGTATTAGTTACTACCTCCAAAGATAAAGAAGACATTACATATACCCCGTTTGTAGTAGCATCCTTAAAATGAAGAAATCAGAAAATTTCAAATCTCTCCACTTCAAAGTTGATTGTCAAAATTAACTCTTATGTATGTTCAAACAAGTATAACACAGTAAATGGCTTTCTTCAATTATACAACAGAGCAAGGATATTTTGTCTCAAACAAGGGAGCTGAAAGATTAATATTTATTTATGCCTATTTTAACTAAAAAGTGAATCAATTAGTCATGCTCATTTTTGACATAAAATATTTCTATATAAAACATATGTAACATCTTAATTCTTAAATTAAATTTTTCATTTAATTCTTAAATGAATTTCTGCTATTAAAGTGCATAAAATGCCAATCATATGTATAAGATGAAGACATCTTCTTGTCCTCTTCTCAGTTAACTGCAGTGACAAAATAGTGTGTGTGTGAATTTAAATTTGGTCTTAAATTATCTGGAAAAAAAACATGATTTTTTTTCTTTTTATGCTTAATTAATCATGTATTTGTGCTTTTATAAAATTATTTTTTATCATTTGTATATATGCATCACTAGTGGTTTGTTATTAAAAAGAAGAAGAAGAAGAAGAAGAAGACGGTTTTTTTTATGTTAAAATGTACCATCTCTATCCAAAAAATATAATCTCATTTATTTTATTAGCTTTATTTATAAATATTAAGCTTTATTTGCTTAGATTGCATTTTAGATGTAATTATCGTATAATAATTTTATTTATTTATCGAAAAAAGTATTTGATTGTGTCATATGAAAATAATATTCATACTAACGAATAAAATAACAAAAACTCTATGTGGACATGAAAATTTAACATGAATGTATTTAAATTTTATTTATTTATGTTCAGTTTTCATATTCGTGTTGAAGAGCTCATAAAATAACATTCTCTTTCTGAACGAAGAGGTATAATCATTTAAAAAATAATAATTGATTAATTATTCCCGACGCGTACTACAACACACATGTAATTAGTGTCCGATAGTGGTGGAGAAATTATCTTTAAAACTAATATTTTTTTCTTGTAAACTGGGTCATGTGCGAGTTCAATATTGATCAATCTAAATATTGGGGTTTAAATTTAAGCTTGGTGCGTTTAAATTTATAAAACTTACTTGATGATAATTTTGGTCAAGGCAGTATAAAACTTGAGTAATGCTACGGACGGGAATGATTACAAAAAGTTGAATATAAAATGTTTAACACCAATATATGATGAAAAATTAATTAATTATAATTTTATATTTATTTTTTGTAATCGTCTTTCGTCGTGGTAATATTACTCATAAAATTCTAACATAATTATGATTGACTTTTACACCAAAATGAAAAAATATAATATTAATCAAGTCACTTTAAATGTTTAACAAACCGTCATTTTTCTTATTAATCATAATTTATGATATAAATTAATATTAGTGAGCCATTAGATAAATACTTAATTATTTTCAGAATTTCATCTCAATATTGCTATATGTAATTAGTAAAAAAAAATTATGAAATTTAATAGAAGTGAATATTTTGAGGAAAGATGTGAATAATTTTACACCAAGTCAAAAGATCTTATTTATATATAGGGAATAATATTTAAGTGTAAATATATAATATTATTTTTTTTAACATTAACGGGGAAACGACCAAGTGCTCAAATTTGGTCCAAGTTCCACTTCAAGCTTAACTCGACTAATCACCTCTATATCTTAAGAAAGAAGTCTTGTAGTACTAGTATTGATTATGCAATAATTAATTAATCCCTAGGGTTAATCATAAAATGTGGGAATTACATTTCTATCCAAGGACATATTTCCATTTTTTAATTTGGAATGTTTTTTAATTCTTACAATTTATTTTGTTAGTTTCATTATATATATATATATATATATATATATATATATATATATATATATATGAGTGTGAACCCTATTAATTATTTATTTTAGAGAAGACCTAATGAAATTAATAAAATAAAATTGTTATTTTTTTGAACTATCTATATAATGTAACAGTATTATAATTATCTTTAGCAACGATTTAAAATGAAAAACAAGAATAGCGTGTAGTGAGTATGGAAAACTAAATTTGGTTAAAATAATTACTATTAGAAATATTTTGTAGGAATTATGTTAAAATAATAATAATTATTATTACATATGAGAATTACTATTAAAAATATTTTGTAGGAATTATATTAAAATAATAAATTTCACATCTCAACTTGATAATAAAAAATAATTTTTTAAAGCAAGTTCTGGACCACAAGCGTTGACCATGGAAATGCAACCTAAAACAAGGCTAAATATAAAATTCATAAATAAAAGTAGCGGCTCTATGTTGAATTTAATTTTCAATAAGTTACCAAGAAGAACAAAAACACAAAATAAAATATACAAAGGGATAGATAAGAACAATCAAATTTTTTAAGAATATATAAATATTAAACTGGTGCTGTTTATATATAAAATTTATTTTCTGTCATCAACAAGCAATTGTGATGTTTTATTAAATTGACTTATTTATGTTCAAACTCCACTATCAATTGGAATCATAAAATATTAGAAAGAAAAAAATATTTATAAAGAAAACTGTATGCACAATGACTAATTTGTTTAACTATAAAATAACATTACTATATATCTCAATTGATATATAAAAAAAGGAAATTGATAAATTCACAACAGAAAATAATATTTTCAGATGAAAATCGTCGCTATATATAGATCTTTTAGCGACTGGTTTTTATACATGTAATAGGGACACTTTTCATGTTTCAATATCAAAAAATATCAATTTTCAAAAAGAATAATCTACACAATCACAAACAAGTCGAGTAATAAAATAAAACAATACTGTTACAACCCTTGATATTTTAAAATCCTATGGCACCTAAAAGAAATTACTACTTGATATGGTGTTTTTTTTTTCAATTTACTTATTTTTAATGAAAAATGATTAATAAATAGTCAGATGCAAATCAAATTCTACACACTCATGTAATGTTACTACAAATGTAATGCATTATGTAGGTATGTATAGTTAGTGTGTGGTGTAATCAGTCAAGTATGGTCAAATGGTGATGGTGACATACTATAATCCAATTTATACATTTGTCAACACACATAGTCAAGTTTCAATCTGTGTTTGAGTGTTAACTAAGGACATGGACATGGACATGGACATGGACATATAGACATATAGACATGAGGGGAGGGGAGGGGAGGGGAGGGGAGGGGAGGGGAGGCGAGGGGAGGGACATGAATCAAATGAAACATTCAATGGAATTAAGTATTTGGTAGTTATGTATGTATCCCTGCAGCCTCATGAACCTCAAATTCAAACACATAAAAACTCTCAAGTTTCAATGACCTTCACTTCACTTGTCCTCCAACAAGTTCCGTTTCATATATATACTCCACTATACTACATTGGAAGCTTAATGGCATACAAACTCCAATTCGAGCATGCCAACACAAGTTTTTCAGCCCAAAATAAAAAGAACCCACATAAACGCTCATCATAGAATATGGGCTCAAAACTTCCTAAATCTCCTCCCACCCCATGATGTAATAATGGTGTAAAGTGAATCAAGTAGTATAATTTTTGTGAGAAAGCCCAACGCTGTTGGTCAAATAGCAAGGTTAGTTGGGTCAGGGCCGACCCTAATGTTAATAACTTTACTTATTGGAAAAAACTATTGGTTCTATTTTTCATTGGATAACAAAATAAATTATACTTAGAAATTTGGGTCCTTTACACTAATATACAACATTTAAAAAATAATTACAAAAATAAAACATACACAACATAATTACAAAAATAAAACATAATCAATATAAGGCACCTAAAATCACGTGTCATTATCCAAGTCAGTTACCCATTTTCATATTTTAAATTAACCGTCCCTAAAATCATGGAACTTTGAAATCGACACAACAGATCAACGACGGAGAAGACAAAAATACGAAGCCGAAGCCTCCTGTCGCGACTAAACTCATAATCGGAGAAGACAAAGCCGGTTGTCGCGACGCTTCTCTAAAATCGAAAATAGCATACAAAATCAACAACGCCTTCAAGATCAGTAACCAAATACTGCAGTGATTGTTGAATACAAGATCAACATCAACATCGATTAAAAAATACTGAGGTATGATAGTTTAAAATTTATAATCATATAGTTACCTATTGTTACTACGAATTACTATATTGGTTACCTTTCTTAAGTTTTTTGCACTTAAAATGGTCACACGGTAAGAATAATGAATGTTTTGATTGCAATGTGAATGTTTTAATTGCAAATTTCATGTAAGAATGCAATTGGTTACTGATTAACATTACATTAGTTACTGTCTAACTATGTCTATTTTACTGTTTAATGCTGGATTGGTTAATACATACTGGTACTAACTAATGTTGCATTGGTTGTTGACTAATAATGATTTGGTTACTGTGTCCATTACATTGGTTACTGACTAATACTGAATCGACTACTGTGTACCATTGCATTGGTTACTTACTAATAATGACTTTGTTACTGTGTAACATTATAATGGTTTCTGATGAAGACTAGGTTACTGACTAGTGCTGAATTGGTTACTGCTTAACATTACATTGGTTACTGTCTGACTATGTCTATGTTACTGTTTAATGCTGTATTAGTGAATGCATAATGGTACTAACTAATGTTGCATTGGTTACTGACTAATAATGATTTGGTTACTGTGTACCATTACATTTGTTATTGACTAATAATGAATTGGCTACTGTGTACCATTGCATTTGTTACTGACTAATAATGACTTTGTTACTGTGTAACATTATAATGGTTACTGATGAAGAATTGGTTACTGACTAATGCTGAATTGATTACTGCTTAACATTACATTAGTTACTGTCTGACTATAATATGTAATTGTTACTGACTTGGTTACTGACTAATGATGGCTTGGTTACTGTGTAACATTATATAGCTTACCGGCTAATATAGATTACTGACTAATAATGAAATGGCTACTGTATACCATTGCATTGGTTGCAACATTATAATGGTTACTAATGAAGAATTGGTTACTGACTAATGCTGAATTGGTTACTGCTTAACATTACATTGGTTCCTGTCTGACTATAATATGTAATTTTTACTGATTTGGTTACTGACTAATGATAACTTGGTTACTGTGTAACATTATATTGGTTACCGGCTAACATAGATTATTGACTATTAATGAATTAGCTACTGTGTACCATTGCATTGGTTACTGACTAATAATGACTTTGTTACTGTGTAACATTGTAATGGTTACTACTGAAGACTTGGTTACTGACTAGTGGTGACTTAAATACTGCTTAACATTATATTGCTTACCGTCCGACTATGTATATATTACTGACTAATAATGAATTTGTTACTGTGTAACATTGCATTGGTTACTGACTAATAATTACTTTGTTACTGTATAACATTATAATGGTTACTGATGAATACTTGGTTATTGACTAATGTTAACTTGGTTACTATTTAACATTATATTGGTTACCGACTAACATTGATTTTGTTACTTACCATTACTTATTCTGTTGACAGACAATGGAGATGATTCCAGTTGTACTTTATTTCAACGGCATATGGGCTAGTATTAACCAATACACCAAATTTGAAGTTACTGGCATATTAGTTCCATCAACTATTTCGTTCAAAGAAATGCTAACCAAAATATACAGTGCATTACGGCTAGACACAAACGCAACAACATTGTCAATAAAATTTCAGATTAGAAGCGACATTCCACCGATCAGTATATCAGACGAAGCAACCTTACAATTCTTTCTGGAAATGAGTAGAAAATCTGATGAACAAGGTAAATTTCCACTGATTGTGGATATTGAACACAGAATGAGACGCACAACGATCTTGTATAACTTGACAAATGTAGAAGAATCTACAATTTACGATGTAATGCCAATCAGATCAACACAAGGGAATTCAGCACTAGTTCCACTAGCAAGCCAATCATGCCAACTTGGAACGCAATATGTTGATCATCTTGCAATGGAAATTATTGAACAACAACTAGACAGACAACATGACAAATCATACGTAAAAGAATAATATGATGATGTAATATCGGATCCGAATGAACGTGAAGTAAAATTACATCAAACCTACACAGACAAAAAAATCCTCTCTCAAGCTATGAGGCTGCATTCAATCAGAAAAAACAGACAACACAAAGTCCAACGAACAAGTTATAGAGACTTTGTGCTAGTGTGTGTATGCGATAAAAATTGCAAATGGAAGATGAGAGCATCAAGTTTCAGAAAAACCAGTATGTTCAAGGTGAGAGAATTCAATGATATCCACACTTGTTCGGTCAATGTATTGTTGGGAGACCACAGACAGGCAAATAGTGAGTTGGTCAGTGAATGCATAATGCAAAAAATAACAAATTTGAAGAAAATTTACACACCAACCGATATTGTTGAAGACATGATGTCAGAATATAATGTGTCTATCTCTTACCAAAAAGCATGGAGATCGAAGGAGAAAGCATTGGAAAAGGTGAGAGGAAATCCACACGACTACTCACTCATCCCATCATGGTTATACATGCTGAAGAAAATAAATCCAGGTAACACTTTAAAAATATTTATTGGTTTTACAACATTAGACAGTAACCAATATGATTTTCCACAGTAACCAAGATATCATTACACGGTAGAATATTACCAATATAAATTGTTTACTGATTAATATTGTATTGGTTACCTTAATGCAACATGTTGGTTACTGAATAATGCATTGATTACCAAGCATGTGGTTAGCAAGCATTAGTCATTAATATTATTCAGTAACCAAAATTGTATTAGTTAGTAACCAAATAAGCATTATACAGTAAACAATAAAATATTACACAGTAACCAATACACCTTTATACATTATGCATGTTTAATTATTAAATCTTCAGACCATTTGTATGCGGTTATTATACATGTTTGGTTACCTTAATACGCATGTTTATTTATTAAATATAATATACAAGTTATAAGCAATTAACCACATGAACGGTTACCGATTACTAGTGATTTGGATACAGTATACTACTTGTAATTCTAATGATAGTGCTGATTTTCATATCAGGTTCCATCACATCCCTTGAGTTGGAAACAAATGGCCGTTTCAAGTATCTATTCTTTGCCATTGGAGCGTCAATTCAAGCATGGCACCATTGTTTTCCAATCATTGTAATCGATGGCACGTTCATACAATCAACTTACGGGGGGACACTACTGATAGCAAGCACACAAGATGCAAACCGAAACATTATTCCCATTGCTTTTTCAGTTGTTGACAGCGAAAATGAAATGTCTTGGAGATGGTTTTTCGTAAATTTGAGAATTGCTTGTGGAGTTAGGGAAGGTCAATGTATTGTTTCAGACAGGCATGAAGCCATTATACAAGGACTGAATTTTGTGTTTCCGGATATCATGCATGGTTCCTGCACATATCATATACTGAAAAATATAAAAAACAAATTCAAAAAGAAAGGAGAAGAAGTTAAACAAGCTTACAACGGGGCTTGTAGAGCTTACACTGTCGAACAATTCAACAAACACATGGCTGAACTCGATGCCATTGATCCTCGAATAAGGACATATCTGGAGGAAGAGGTCAGATTGGATAAGTGCACCAGGCTCCATGGGACTGTAAGTAGGTACTCAACAATGACTTCAAACACAGCCGAATCTATTAACAATGCAATCAAGTTTATCAGGGATCTTCCAGTTGCATCAATGATTGAATGCCTACGTTGTCTGGTTCAGAGATGGTATTTCACAAATAAACAATCAGCCATATCAACATTCACAACTCTTTCCACAACGGCTGAGAGAAAGTTGCAATCTAATATCTTAAAATCAAAGATACTTAAGGTAATTAATATTTGATTTAAATTATTGCGTCCTAATTTACATTTGCAACTTACTGATTATTATTAACTTGGTTACTTAATAATTGTAAATTAGTTACTGTCAAACATTTTAATGGTTACTGACTATTGCTAGCATGATTACTATGTAACCATATAATGGTTGCTGCCTATTGCTAAGTTGGTTACTGTGTAAAATTATACTAACTAACAGTAACTTGAATACTGACTTGGTTACAAACTAATGCTAACTTACTTAATGTGCAACATTATATTGGTTACTGACTACTACTGAATTACTTACTGTGTAATTATATAATGGTTACTGTATAATGCTTATTTGGTTACTGTTTCACATCATACTTGTTACTAATCAATACTGACTTAGTTAATATGTAACATTATAATGTTAATGAGATTTATAATTGTTTCTTTTATATTGGTGGTTACTTATTAACTAACATTCTGCTACTAGTTATTTGCTTACTGTATATTTGGCATTCAACTATTAATCTGATTGTATGCATTGGGTGTTGTAGGTTGAGACATCAAACTTAGTGATTTTCACTGTTTATGATATCTCTAAACAGTATATTGTGGACATCGAACAAAAGACATGCACATGCCGTAAATTTCAGTACCATGAAATGCCTTGTCCACACGCTGCTGCTGTTATAAGCAAGAGAAATTTGAGCTGTTATGATTTTTGCTCAAGAAATTACACTAAAGCAACTTTGGTCGAGACATATTCAGCTTCCATCATGCCATTAGCTGACAAAGAAAACTGGGATGTATCAGAAGAAGTAAGAAACATATGTATAAAACCACCCAACACAAGAAGACCAGCAGGAAGACCAAAAAAAGGAAGGTACAAACACGGATCTGAGATCAAAATTCAAAACAAATGCAGCAGGTGCCAAGAAAAAGGACACAACAGGAAAACATGTAATAATCCCCCGATTTTAAGACCACTAAAAAGGGTTTGATATAGTGCAGTTATATTAATAGTTTAAATACATGAATATATTATTGTTTACTTTGAGTACCCATTAAACGATTGGTTTGTACAATTTTTGATTGTGTATAGTAAACAAAATTGTAATTCATTTATATATTGATTTCTGATTTAAATGAAACATTAACAATAACAGAAATCAAATAAATACATAACAGTAACCATAACAGTTTTTAATGGTAACAACATAATTATATAACAGTAACCATAACATTTACCACCTAATAACATAACAGTAACCATACCAGTTTTTAACCAAATAATTACATAACAGTAACCATAACAATGTTTAATGGTACCCAAATAATTACATAACAGTAACCATCACAGTAACCACCTAAATTCATAACAGTAACAATACCATTTTATAAAGGTAACCACAATATAAACAACCTGTATATCCAGCAACATATAATTACCATAACATTTACCACCTAATAACATTACAATAACCATACCAGTTTTTAACCAAATAATTACATAACAGTAACCATAACAATGTTTAATGGTACCCAAATAATTACATAACAGTAACCATCACATTAACATCCTAATTTCATAACAGTAACAATACCATTTTATAATGGTAACCACAACATAAACAACCTGTATATCCAGAAACATATAATTAAAAGGGTATTGAAGTTTATGAAAACCATGTATACTCACACATGCACAATTAACATATGACATATGTCCTGATACAATATTGTAACTCTCTGGATACTATTAAATCATTAACTGGTTACCTATTTATACAAGATTGGTTACCAACTTTATATTACAAAATTATAATTGGATAAAATTTTATACATGACAGTAACCATAACATTCACCATACCAGTTTTTAATGTGAACCAAATAATTACATAACAGTAACCATAACAATGTTTAATGGTACCCAAATAATTACATAACAGTAACCATCACAGTAACCAACTAATTTCATGACAGTAACCATACCAGTTTATTATGGTAACCACAACATAAAAAACCTTTATATCCAGCAACCTGTAATTAAAAGGGTATTGAAGTTTATGAAATCCATGTATACATAACACATGTACACTTAACATATTATATATGGCATGATACAATCTTGTAACTCTCTGGTTACTATCAAATCATTATCTGGTTACCCCTTTATACATGATTGGTTACCAACTGTATATTTGAAAAAAAATTCAACAAACACAACTTAAAAAGAAACAAAATACCAACCAACAAACAATATCTCTTTCATTAATGCTAATAAAATCAAATATGTAATCCCATCTACATAAGATCCAATAAAAATCAAAAAATCATAAACCATACACAAATGTTGTGTATAACACCAATAGTTAAAAAAAATACACAACAAAATTAATAAAGACAAAACAACAAAATCCGAACTAATCAAAATCTGGAACAAATCTTCCTGGAAATTCTCTATCAGTATCATAGCCCTCCAACTGCTTGTTCCTTGCATGCATATATAGGTTTGTGCATAACTTTTTCCGATACTGCGCAATGGGGAAAGGAATAGGAATCTGATCAAACTTCTAATGAATGACATGCTCAGCAAAACAAATTGTGAACATCCCACAATCACTGTAACAACAAACAACATATAACAAAGATCAAAAATAAACTCAACCTATATGTAATAATTAAAAAAATGTACACAATTTAACCCTTACCCCTCTACTTGTTCAGGAACCGTCTCAGCAAATTCCAACTCAATTATATCATCTTCGTCCTTGTTGCGATACGGGTCACTGCTGAAGTCAATGTCAGACCTATCCTTCCAAAAACCAGTCTTGCGCAATAGAATGGAAAGAATGAAGATGTACGGCTCACAGACATCAGATATTTTAGTTTGCATGGATTTCCTTTTTGGTTGTAAAGAGTTGTAAACAGTTAGACACCTACGATGCACATCAAAAGTCAACAACAACCAATGGTCCGGTGATGACATATGAATTGGGAACAACACATAGTCAACGTTCCTCCATGGTGTGTTGACGTCCATAAACATCCCACGTATGTATTCAGCAACATCACCCTCCCCAGACAGAACAATTTTGTCACAATTTTTTTTGTATACTCCTCGAAAAGAGCGGTGATCTTGCTGTGAAACCAACAATCCGTGGTCGTTACCCTTATAGGAACACTTTCGGAATGTCTTGCCATTTTACGGAAATAATACAACGCAACATTGATGTGCTGAGCCAAAAAAAAATTAATAGGATATTAACAGTTGTTGGAAAATGCAAGTATGTGATGAATGTAACTAAATAATGTAAACATAACTATAAAAACATAAGTTTTAAAAAAAATACTCACATCGTCGTCTAACCACTGCCCAGGCGTCTTTAATTTATAGAACCACATCTTCGATGATATTGCAATTGATCCAAATACAAAAGAAGGCATGATAATATCATTCTTTCCAGGAAATTTGTCCGTCCTTCAATATAATAACATAATATTAGTATACACACTAACTTTAACAATTACCGTATTAATATACACACTACTACAAATCAAACTTGCACTTTCAATAATTAACATACTAAACAACCAACTTAATTTTAAACAGTACCCTGCTAACCAACAAATATTAAAATCAAAACCATAATCAAATAGTAACTAACACATAACTAATAGGTAACCAAAACATAAACACCCCATTTATTTAATATTAACATTTATTTAATATTTAACATTATGCATTAACCAAAATAAAATTAGTCAGTAACCAATTAAGCATTATACAGTAACCAATGTAATATACACAGTAAACAATACAGCTTTCTATAGTAACCAATGACAGTAACCAAAACAACATTATATAGTATAATGTTGTCCAGTAACAAATACGGCAAACCAAACAGTAAATTAAACAACAATTTAATTTTAAACATTAATCTGGTAACCAAACCATAATCACATAGTAACCGAAACATAATTACTAGGTAACCAAAACTTAATCTAATGGTAACCAGAATATAAAGTAATAGTAACCATAACATTTATTTAATAATAACCATATATTACTACAATAATACAAACTTATTTGTTTCATAAAAAACTATAGCATTGTTAACAACAAAAAACAAACCTTTTTCTGTTGTTTATTCCAATTTTGAACCATTCTTCAAACAATGCCTCTTCAAATTTTGAGGGCATCTCCATGCATGATTTGGGTAATGCACTTAAACGTGCAAGTGTTTGACTAGCAGCACCCACTACAGTACATGATGAACCAGCCGATCTGAACTCTGCTGTATATGGAGAACGTAAAATGGCACTCTTTAAAGTTTCACGTACAGGTCTACCACCGGCTTTGTGAACACTCTTCTCCAACTCATCACACTTTGCTATGTCCTGAGTGGTGAGAACCATAAAATCAAGAGCATACCTGCTTGCTGCCTCACCTTTCTTCCCCTTTTTCAGTTGACATAAAAAGGTAATATATACGATTAGTAACCTGAATAACGTAAACTAATAACCAACTGACTGTACAACAGCCAACAAACTTAAATGAACATGATATATTAGTAATCTGAATAACATAAACTAGTAACCAAATCATAAAATAATAGTATACAAATTACAATATAATGGTAACCAAAACACAATATCATAGTAACCAATTCACTATATAATGGTAACCAAAACATAAATAACATTTAAATAAATGATGGCACATAATTATAACACTAACCTTATCAGCATCATACACAACAATCTCTTTCCCAGTACATTGGCTTAATATGTCAAAAGACGGCATGTCATTATAATTGTCAATCTGCACAAAATAAATAACAATTTAATAATTAAAACAAAAGACATATATCACATAACAAAAACAAACAAATATGTCTAACCTTGACATCTTCTTCATCATCATTATTTTTTTTTTCATCAGGCTCTTCAACCATAACATCACGTTCAACTTCATTAGCAATCTCAATTACATTCATATCATTATTCTCCACGAGAATTGACACATCATCATCAACTTCATTACCCAATTCAATTTCATTCACACCCTTCTTCTCAACTTCATCCAACACATCATCACCATCATTATTCTTATTCACCTTTGAACCATAATCAACAACCTCATCAACATGGACCTCCTCCACCCTAACATTAGCATCCTCATCAGCAACTTCACCACCTTCACCGCCTTCATCTCCTTCATCTCCTTCATCGTCATTGTTGTCATCATCATCATCATCATCATCATTATCACCAGCATTGTCAGAATCGTCATCATCTGAATCACCATCAAGCTTTTTGCCCCCTACGTCTTTGATAGCACGTAACTCATCTCTAATAATAAACCTAATGTCCCTACATAACTGAACATGTAAAAGCTGCATTTCATCTTTAATATCAGTTCGCAACTTTTCAAATTATTTCTTCAATTCATAAACTTCTTTCTTCAATTCAGACACTTTCTTCTCCAACGGCTTAGACCGTACATCAATTGCCTCTTTCACAACAGAAATATCAACACCAATGTTGTCAGCCTTCACTTTTTTATCTACTTTTTTGTCACCATCCTTCCCATTAAAAAAGTGAAAACCGCCCAAATCAAGCCGATCCTTCTCCTCGGCCGTGGGAATCAAACTGTTTATCCTCAGCTGAAAAATAATAAGTATACTTAAATATATCATCTAACAAACAATGTACAATTACATTGAAATAAACAGTAAATAAAGAATCATAAACACATAATCAGTAACCAAATACATATATACATGTAACCAAATGTATAATAAGTAGTAACCAGCTAAATTTATAAATGTAACCAAATGTGTATATTCGGGTAACCAACAACAATGTTGTTAGTAACCTGAATGTAATCTTATCAGTAACATTATTTGAATATTCAAGCAACCAAAAACATTGTTATTATTAACATGCATATAAAATAATCAGTAACCAAACGTGTATATAAAGGTAACTAACTACTTTGTTGATAGTAAACTTCACATAATATTTTCAATTATCAATTATATAACTAAAGGTAAATCAACATACCTGTCCGGAACAAAAAACTAATTCATTTAACTTGTCATTTGAAAGCGGCTTCATTAACTCCTTCCATTTGAATAAACGGATATCCTACGGATGCTCGTCATTACATATACCCCGATTTTTGAATGTCGGAATAGTTTCAAACATAAATACTTGGAATACATACGGAAGCCCGTTCAACTTGTACAACTTGGTGTAATGATCCATGTAAAAATTGTATGTTGAAACACCATTCTTTCCTTTCCTATAACGCCCCTTCAAAGCATTAGACAAAGAGTACTTTGTCATCTCAAAAGCAACTTTCCCCCAAGAAAAACTACTAACATCGCCATAACACAAAAAATTAACCATTGCCTCATCAACGTAATTTTCAGAAAATGTGCACATAATGAAATTAAAGACCAAAAATATCATAGACATCTTAATAGCCTCGTCATCATCGTCAAAAACTGCCTTTCCAAATATCCTACCTATACTACTACGTGTCACAGCTTCGTCACCAAAAAACTTACCAATAAGCAAATTCTCCATACCTTTATATGGAGTTATATCATCCTCACCCTTCCATCTCAACCCAGATATCATACAAAACTCAGGCAAACCGAACCTGACCCTTTTCTCTCCGAACAAAAACCACATTTCATCGTCATCCCTCTGGTGAACCTCCCTAACAAGAGCGTGGTGAATAATCTGGGAATACATTTGGTGCTCGCCAAACTCAAGAAAATTCCCAAAACATGTTGCCTTAAATTTATCCAGCTGACTCTTATTCAATTTATTTGCAATGATACTGGGGACTTCCATGTCGCACCAATAAATCACTTTTCCGTTGAATTTTCTGTTGCATTCTTCATAATAAAGATCCCATAATTGCAAGTAAACAAAATCAGATTTACAAAGTTAACTAACCAATCATATGATAGTAACCAAAATAACATAGACAAGTAACCAATATAGCTTTAGTCAGAAAACAAAACATCATTAATCAGTAACCAATCTAGCATTAGACAGTAACCAAGACATCATTACACAATATAATATTTAGACAACAGACAATAAATCATTAGACATTAACCAAGACAATAACCAAGACAGAATTATACAGTAAACAACATTTTGCAAGAAGGTAACCAATGTAAATTGGTTACTTATTAACGCTGTCTTGTTTACCTTCATGCAACATTCTTGTTACTGTCTAATACATTGGTTACCAACCATGTGCTTAGCAATCATTAATCATTAACCATTCAGCATTATACAGTAACCAATACAATGTTGCACAGTAACCAATACAGTTTTATACAATATACTGGATAGACAATAACCAATACATCATTAGACAGTAACCAAGACATCATAAGACAGTGACCGAGACATCATTATACAGTAACCAATACACGCATAAGACAGTAACCAATAAATCATAAGACATTAACCAAAACACTCATAAGACAGTAACCAAGACATCATAAGAGTAACCAATACATCATTAGACAGTAACCAAGACATTATAAAACAGTAACCAATACATCATATGACAGTAACCAAGACATCATAAGACAGTAACCAATACACTAATAACACAACAACCAAGACATCATTAGACAGTAACCAAGACACACAAGACTGTAACCAAGAAATCACAAGACAGTAACCAAGACACTCATAAGACAATAACCAAGACATCATTAGACAGTAACCAATACATCATAAGACAGTAACCAATACATCATAAGACAATAACAAATACATCATTAGACAGTAACCAAGACATCATAAGACAGTAACCAATACATCATAAGACAGTAACAAAGACATCATTAGACAGTAACCAAGACACTCATAAGACAATAACCAAGACATCATTAAATAGTAACCAAGACATCATAAAACAGTAACCAATTCAGTTTTGGTTACCTATATGCAACATAGTGGTTATTATCTAACGCATTGGTTACCAATCATGTGGTTACCAAACATTAATCATTAATATTATGGAGTAACCAATTAAGCATTGTATAGTAACCAACTAAGCATTATACAATAAACAGTAACAAAATTTAAATTAACACACCTTTAAAATTCTTTGAGTTGGAATTATCTTCTGGATAAGCACTTGAGCTTCATTCTTCACAGTAACATCAAAATCAGAATCTAATTGCACTTTGGAATGTTTGATATCGCTATGTATCACCAAACTACTCTCATTCTTACTCGATTTATAACATACATCCTTCCCCTTTCCCTTCCTCTTGCTCTCCACAATAAATTTCTTCAATTTCTTAACAGAACTACCCTCCACAATCCTTTTCCTCTTCCCATCCTTCTTCCTTGTATCAACCATTCTATACAAAACATAAAAACAACAAAAACCAAAACAGTGAATACTGCATTCTGTTAGTAAACTACTTTAATATATAATACATTAAACTATTAAGAAAATACTCACTTGAAGCAATAATAAACACCAGATTTGATCAATGGAGAAGAATAACGAGTAACAACTACAATGAACCAGACGAGTAAGAACGACAACGATAATGAACCATAAAAGTAACGAGTAACAACGACAAAGGCGAACAACTCAACGAGTATGCCGAACAACTATGATATAGACGAAGAACGAACGAACAAGTATGAAGAACAATCACCGGAAACAAGATTTTTTAACTCCGATTACGTTTAGTCGCAACAGATGATAGAAGCAAGGGTTTCAGCATGCAAAAGAGGGTTTGGTAACTGCAGAGATTATCACGCTATTCAAAAAAAAAATACAAATGACAAGCGGTTATCATGCTATTTGATAAAAATAACTTTTTACGGTTTCAAGCCATTAATATTTATCCTTAATCCTAGATATATTACTATTGTAAATATATATGATAAAATATTATATTTTTGTAATTATTTTATTAATGTATGATTTTTGTAATTATTTTCATAAATATACTATAATGTGTAATTGTTCCTAGAAATTTAAACTGGCCCAACTCAACTCAATTTATTGTATAACCCTACTCAATTTTGTCAACCAACAACTAACATTACTCCTAGAATTTCCAAAAGCTCGCGTATCTAGAAGAATGAAGATAGCATTCACCTCTTTCAAATGACTTGACAAACCCAAAAAATACACTTTTCTCTATACATGTTGAATCTTTAAATTGCAAATTACATGGACGTATGGTTAGGTTAAAATCAAAATGGTTCACCACATTTCATGTCTATTTAAAAATTTATAAACTCTAGTTTGTCAAATAAGTTGTATGTAATACCCGAGTCTCGCATCGTAATCTTTGGATGTGTATATAACTCAAGTTTTGATTATTAATATTTTCAATAATGACTTTTTGGATAAACATATATGTGGTCAGTTAAGATGATATAAGAAAAAAATATTATTGACGCAACGCATTCAATCTTATTACGTGTGTTTGGCCTAACGAGGAAGTGAGATATTTAAGTGGGGGAGTTATTTGTATGTGTGTGTATATAAGAATTCAAGCTGCTATCATTAATACTTTAAGTTATGACTTTTTGGGTGAACTTGTAGTGAGTTAAGATTATTCAAGAAAATATTATTGAAATAAGACATTGGGTCTTATTATAATATGATTTGATTTGGACTCGTGATATGATTGGAATTGTTATATTACAACACAAGTCAATATATATATATATATATATATATATATATATATATATATATATATATATATATATATATATCATCTCTAATTTTTAAGTGACCAACTCATTTAAACTATTAGAAAAAGACGTCAATAATATATATCATGTTAATACTTCGCTTCACATGCAACTTTATAGAGAATAGACAAACTAAATTGCATTTGCACGAAGAGATTTGAACCCAAAGCTGTGATACAATATTAAGTAATCAACTTATTTAAAAATTTAAATTTTTTTAAAAAAGCACCAACAATGCATATCGTATTAATACAGAGTATTAATTAGTTTGATTAAGATAATACATAGATACATTATTATGATTATACTTGGTGAAAACTATGTAAAAAATTCAAGTTCATAAAATGACAAACGTAAGCATCATTAAGATTCTAATTAACAAGAAGAAAGGGCCTAAAAATTAAGAAACAGACATTATTGGTTTTGTTTGGTCAAACTCTAGCGTGATCCTACAACCAACAAAGACATTTTAGTGTCTGTCTCGTAGGCAACAAAATGGAATAGCCGTAACAAGAAGAAAACTCACATGCAGAACTTGATATTTTATCCTTTTTAAAAAATTTCTCAATTTCTCCTCCCTTGCCAATTTTGTTCCCCATTTTGTATTGCCTACGCATAGTAGCAGCCACCCTGCCTGCCTGCCTGCCTGCCTGCCTGCCTGCCGAGGTGGTTACCATGCGTGACCACCAGCTATTTTATTTTATTTCTAAGCAGTTAGTGCATGCGATTAATTTACAACTAATGACATGAGAATTATATATATTAATGAAACCAAATTGGGTACATTGTTTTCTCCTCCCCAGTCCCAGATATGTTAATTGTCCTCACCCTTCTTGGTAGCAATGGGTTAACTGAAAATATATATATATATATATATATATATATATATATATATATATATATATATATATATATATATATATATTTCTTAGCGATACTAAAATAAAAATGGAGTTGGAGGATAATGGTTCTTCTAAAAATATCATAATTTTCAAAGTAATTAGGAAAAGTAACATGACAAGCCTAATTTTATCCTAATTTATCATTCATATTTCCCTCCCACATGTTTGGGTACGTGGATAAAGTTTGGCATAACAATTAAGTCCCATCACTTTCAAAATCATCCTTAATTCCCAACATTATACTGTGAGCAATCAAATTTCAAAATAAGTATAACTTCATTTGTCTGTCTAAATAAAATAAGTGATGTTATAATTTAGAACCTTGTAATCTTAATTAATTTATTACACCAAACGCAGGCAGGCAGGCTTTCATAGATTCCACCTACAAGAAGAAAAATAACCTATAACTAGCTAGCTCCCAAATTGATAATATTATTCGTATGAATTCATAATTTGGTCAAACTCTTGGCATGCTTCATAATCAAGAAAATATGGAAAGAAATATCCATAAACAAATGAATAAGGTTGAGTATAAAAAGTCAAGAAATATATATATATATATATATATATATATATATATATATATATATATATATATATATATATATATACACACACACACACACACACACACAAACATGCATTGACTGAAACATTGTTTTTCTCCTTGATGTGCAATTTTCTTCTCCTACTAAAAATTGTTCCCCATTTGCGATATGTATCGACAACTTCAATTAATTCCTTGGCATATTTAGTAGCCGGTTATACGAATTATTTAGGCTGTTTGTTATAACTTGTAGTAATGAATATCTTAACATAACAGTTAGCGAATTAACACTAACTAAGTACTTAATTATTTGGTACTCCATAACTAAATTTCCCCCGGCCCCTAGGAGTATCATTTTATTTGCTCCCTTTCCCGTTGCAGGGGTTAACTTCATTTTCCCCCTATTTCACTTTTTTTTTTCTTTCTTTTCAGGGCGGAGCAGAACAGCCACACTATCTATTAATTTAATTTATTGTCGATCCAAGTATGTTGTAAATGTAACGCTAGCTATAATTATTTATTTATTTACCAAAGAAGCTGTTGGAAATTAGATTTGAATTGAATGAGAAAATTGATTTTAAAGTCGAGTTGGGTCGGGGTCGGGGTCGGGGTCGGGGTCGGGGTCGGGGTCGGGGTCGGGACGGGCGGATTTGTGATATATATTTTTTAGAAAAAAATTGTTTAATAAATATCATCACAATACTACGTCGTTTTGACGACGGTTACACGCCAACGGATTCTATAAATAAACGGTGTGGGAAGTTTTTAAGAATTAATTTTTCTTAAAGAAATTTTGTAAACAAAATTTGTTTGAATTTTGTAAACAAAAATTTGTTGTTTAAATATGGCAAGTTCAAAGCCACTAGGCTACTTAACCTGATGAAATATCTTTTCTTATGTACTCGAACTAGTGTCTGCATATTCATAACATATTTTGCATATTGTAAAGCCAATTTTACATTCATGTGGGGGATTGTTGGAAATGGGATTTGCATGAGAAAATTGACTCGGGTCGGGTCGGGTCGTGATCGTGACAGGCGGGTTTGTGATACTACGTCGTTTTGACGACGGTTACACGCCAACGGAATCTATAAATAAACGGTGTGGGAAGCTTTTAAATATAATTTTTTTCTCCTCCCCGTTCTGTAAATTTCCGTCCCGTTATACAGAAATTTTTCCCGTTCCTTCTCTCAAAACTCCGTTCTGCAGTAATTTTCCCGTTCTGCCGTTTCGTTCCCGTTCTGCATAAAATCCCGTTTTCTGCATAAAAATTCCGTCACCGTTCTGCAGAATCCCGTTCTCCCGTTCTATGCAAAAGAGTTGCACTTCCGTTTCTGCAAATTTTCGTTATTTGTAAAGTGTTGCAGTAAGTTTTATCTTCATGCATGCATCATTAACATCCATATTAAATTCAGTACATAAACATAGAAATTGGTTCGATGAATTCTTAATTTTGTAATGCTACTAATTAAGAATTGGAATCCGTTTTATCTTGAGAAGCAATTATTCATTTAACCCTTAGCATCTGTGGGGGAATAAATTTGCTTTAAGGAGACTTTGTGAATTCAAAGGACTCGGATTTATTTATTATTATTTTCTGTGTTATATTTATATAAAATCATGTTCTGTTTTATCATATTTTATATATATTAAATAATATTATATATTACAGATAACAATCTTAAAGTAAATTTATATTTTCTGTAATTATAATATTATTTTATGTAAACAGAAAATTGTTTTATGTGAATAGAATATTGTTTTATAAAACAAATTTTTTGTGTTGTAGAAACTGAATTTGTTCACTGGAAAATTTTTGTTGAATTTTTGCATGTTAATACGTGTCTATGTTGCATGTGCTAAATGTTAAAATGTTTTAGAAGTAAAATAATATATATATATATATACATGACTCTGGAAAAAGGTTGCTGCTAAGAATTAATAGTTAAAATAAAATCAATGTGCTGAACTTGCTTTTACAAAAATTCTTTATTAAGCCTGCTAAGAACAGAATATTTATTTTGTTTATATATATATATATATATATATATATATATTCTGATTGCATGTTAATTTATATAATATTATATGTTAAATGTGTTTATATATATTTCGTTATTATATATATTACATGTTAATATATTAATTGCATGTTAATATTCTGATTTTAACAAATTTCTGTTGTCTAAATAACCATTTGCTATAAAAGGAAAACTGAAATTTGTATACAGAAATTCTGTCTAATTATGCATGTTTTATTAATTACCGTATGTTTCCTTGTAATTTTGTGTTCCTTATAATTTTGCAGTAAATCTTGTTTACCGTAAACAAAAATTTGTCATCATATGTTCCTTATAATGTGCATGACTTTAATTTTTGATTTGCATGCATGAAAATTTACTGTAAAATGGTGCATGAAAAATGGTAACATAAACTTTACATTCATGTGAAACACTTATGTATGTTACAATTAATCATAACATTTGTTTAAATCTTTAAATTGATTATAAGATATTCACGCCACTGATAACATTTGTTTGTAATTCTAATAGATATTATACTTATTTTTGTTTATATTCTATTATGATATTATTGATTTAATTTATATGTTTTGGCTACAAAGTTATTCTGTTAAAGAATGTAAATAAGTTAAACAGAGTATTGTAGTAATAATAAATTAATAATTGCTAATTGTACTTTGCATGTGAGTATCAATATAATATTTGTATTGGACGTTTCACGCACATCATTTTGTTAAACAGAATTTGTAAACAAATTCTTAAAGAAATTCTGTAAACAAAATTTGTTTGAATTTTGTAAACAAAAAATTGTTGTTTAAATTTTACAAACAAAATTCATTATTTGAATTCTGTTAAATTTTGTGCAACAGAAATTTGTTTCTGTTTATTAATAGTTTTATACTTGTATAACAGAAATGGCAACTACAAGCACTATTCATGCCGTGAGTATGTCTCATGGAGAAAAGCCTGAAAGGTTCAATGGAACTGATTTCAAGCGTTGGTAACAGAAGATGCTCTTCTATCTCACAACACTGAACTTGGCACGGTTTCTACAAGAGGACTGTCCTACTCTTGTTGAAGGAGAAACTGACAAGGAAAAGGTGGCTGCAGTTGATGCATGGAAACATGCAGACTTCCTTTGTAAAAATTATGTAATGAATGGATTAGACAATACATTGTATAATGTGTATTGTACAATTCAAACTGCAAAAGAACTTTGAGAATCTTTAGACAAGAAATATAAAACTGAAGATGCTGGCATGAAGAAAATTCATAGTCGGTAGATTTCTTGATTTTAAAATGGTAGATTCTAAAGCAGTTATCACTCAGGTTCAAGAATTACAAGTAATTCTGCATGACATTCATTCTGAAGGAATGTCATTAAGTGATTCATTCCAAGTTGCAGTAATGATTGAGAAGCTTCCACCATCGTGGAAAGACTTCAAGAATTATCTGAAGCATAAACGCAAAGAGATGAATCTTGAAGAACTGATCGTGCGACTAAGGATTGAAGAGGACAATCGAGGATCTGAGAAGAAGAGTGGAAAGAACTTCTTTGAAGCCAAGGCAAATGTTGTAGAACAAAGGCCAAACAACAACAAAAGGAAGCGTGATGGCAAAGAGATTTTCAAGGCCAAGAAGAAATTCAAAGTCAAATGCTTCAACTGTGGCATTCCAGAACATAAATCTAATGAATGTCGAAAGCCAAAGAAGTTGAAGAAAGAACAAAAGCCTCAAGCAAATGTGACAGAACTGGAAAAGCTTTCTGAAGATGTTTCAGACATGAATCTTTGTGCAGTTATATCCGAATGTAACTTGGTAGGAAATCCTAAAGAATGGTACGTGGACACTGGGGCTACTCGCCACATCTGTTCCAACAAATGGATGTTTTCTACTTACAAACAAGTAGAAAATGATGATCAACTCTTTATGGGAAACTCCTCAAGTTCAAAGGTTCAAGGACGTGGAAAGATTGTACTGAAAATGACATCTGGCAAAGAACTGACTTTGAATGAAGTGCTTCATGTGCCAGATATTCGCAAGAATCTAGTTTCTGGGTCACTACTGAGCAAGAATGGCTTTAAGTTGGTGTTTGTGTCTGATAAGTTTGTACTTACTAAGAATGATATGTTTGCAGGAAAGGGCTACATGAATGATGGGCTCTTTAAGATGAATGTTATGACTGTTGTACCAAAGTCTATTAATAATAATAAAGTTAATTCTTCTGCTTACTTGTTGGAATCTTCAAACATATGGCATGCTAGATTAGGATATGTCAATTATGATACATTGCGTAGATTAATTAATTTAGAGTTCTTGCCTAGATTTGATATTAATCTGAAACATAAATGTGAAATTTGTGTAGAATCAAAAATGACAAGATTACCCTTTCATTCTGTTGAAAGAAAATCTGAACCTCTAGATTTAATTCACACTGATATATGTGACTTAAAGTTTGTGCAAACTAGAGGTGGGAAAAAATATTTCATAACCTTTATTGATGATTGCACAAGATATTGTTATGTATATTTGCTAAGAAGCAAAGATGAGGCTATAGAAAAGTTTCAACTTTATAAAAATGAAGTTGAAAATCAACTTAGCAAAAAGATTAAAGCAATAAGAAGCGATAGAGGTGGTGAATTTGAATCACCATTTGAAGAGATTTGCTCTATTCATGGTATTATTCACCAAACTACTGCTCCTTATTCACCTCAATCTAACGGTATTGCTGAACGCAAGAACCGAACATTGAAAGAAATGTTGAATGCTATGTTGAACAGTTATGGAGCAACCCAGAATTTGTGGGGGGAAGCTTTGCTTTCTGCCAATTATATTCTTAACAAAGTGCCTCATAAGAAAACTCATAAAACACCTTATGAATTATGGAAAGGTCATAGACCTTGCTATAAATACTTAAGAGTGTGGGGGTGTTTAGCAAAGGTAATGGTTCCTAAACCTAAAAAGGTTAAGATAGGACCAAAAACAATTGACTGTGTTTTCATTGGTTATGCAAATAACAGCAGTGCTTATCGCTTTCTTGTTCATAAATCTGAAATTAACGATATTCATGTTAATACATTTATTGAATCAAGAGATGCATCATTTTTTGAGAATATTTTTCCGTATAATGGAAATAATGAATCAAATTCAAACAAAAGACCTTTGGATGCTATTAGTGATAATCCTGAAAATATAAACAAAGAGTCTGTAGTGGATGAACCTAGACGTAGGAAAAGGGCAAGGACTTCAACGTCTTTTGGTCCGAATTTTCTAACATTTTTGTTAGAAAACGATCCTCGAACGTACAAGGAAGCAGTATCCTCTCCAGATGCTTCTCATTGGAAAGAAGCAATAAATAGCGAAATTGAGTCTATTATGCAAAATCATACATGGGAACTGGTGGATCTTCCACCTGGTTCAAAACCCTTAGGGTATAAATGGATCTTCAAAAAGAAAATAAAAGCTGATGGCTCAATTGATAAATATAAAGCAAGGCTTGTTGTTCAAGGTTATAGACAAAAAGAAGGCTTGGATTATTTCGACACTTATTCACCTGCTACAAGAATTACATCTATTCGAATGCTAATAGCAATAGCATCTTTAAATAGACTTGAAATACATCAAATGGATGTAAAGACTGCATTCGTAAATGGTGAATTAGATGAAGAAATATATATGGAACAACCCGAAGGTTTCATAGCTCCTGGACAAGAGAGGAAAGTATGCAAACTTGTTAAATCCTTGTATGGATTAAAACAAACACCAAAACAATGGCATGAGAAATTTGATAATGTTATGTTATCAAATAGATTTAAAATAAATGAGTGTGACAAATGTGTTTATGTCAAAAGTATTCAAAAAGAATATGTCATTGTTTGTCTTTATGTGGATGATATGCTAATCACGGGTAGTAACAATAAAATTATCAACTCTACCAAACGTATGTTGTCAAATAGATTTGATATGAAAGACTTGGGGGTTGCTGATATAATTTTAAGAATCAAGATTTCTAGAACCTCTGATGGAATTATATTATCTCAATCTCATTACATTAAGAAAATACTTGGAAATTTTAACAAGTATAATATAATTCTGAATAAAACCCCAGTTGATATAAATCTTCATCTAGCTAAAAATGAAGGTGATAGCATATCTCAATTAGAATATTCTCGTATAATAGGCAGTTTAATGTATGTCATGAACTGTACTAGACCAGATATAGCTTATTCAGTAAGTAAGCTAAGTCGGTATACGAGTAATCTAGGTAAAGATCACTGGAAAGCTATTTTGAGAGTTTTGGGATATTTAAAACATACTCAAAACTATGGACTGCACTATACAAGATATCCAGCAGTATTGGAAGGATATACTGATGCTAATTGGATATCTGATACTAAAGATTCAAAATTCACAAGTGGATATGTATTTACACTTGGTAGTGCAGCGGTGTCTTGGAAATCCTCAAAACAAACGTGTATTGCAAGGTCTACAATGGAATCAGAATTCATTGCTTTAGACAAAGCTGGAGAAGAAGCTGAGTGGCTTCGTAATTTTTTAGAGGATATTCCAAATTGGTCAAGACCTGTGCCAGCTATATGTATACACTGTGATAGCCAATCAGCGATTGGAAGAGCACAGAGTCATTTATATAACGGTAAGTCACGCCATATAAGACGAAGACATAATACCGTTAGACAATTGCTCTCAAATGGAATTATCTCAATTGACTATGTAAAGTCAAAAGATAATATTGCGGATCCGCTTACGAAAGGTTTAACAAGAGAGCAAGTGGAAAAATCATCAAGGGGAATGGATTTAAAGCCTACTGTTTAAATAAGAGTCGTCATAGTGGCAACCCAACCTAGCTGACTGGAGATCCCAAGATCTAGGTTCAATGGGCAAACCGAACTATGTAGTACTCAGTAAAGCACTGAGGAGATATTTACTCCTAACCATTCCTATTATGAGACATTACACATCTGCCGCGAGAATCAGGATAAGTTACGCTTTTAATGATTTTTATATCTTGAAGTATGTTCAAGTGGGGTATTGCAGGATACTCTTGATAGAAGTCACCTACGTGAGTAAGAAGGGGGCCACTTCTGTGAGAGTTTTGAAGGCTGAATTCTCTAATATACTTAGAGAACCAAGAGGTGTTTCAAGGCCAAAATGAACACAAACGTGAGAACCAACTATGTCTGAAGAGATATTTTGTGAATTCTATTGTCTAGGTTTACACGAAAAGCTGACAGTTCAAAGACATCAAGTCTACTGATTAGCCAAGTAAATCCGATAGATTTTACTATGGCAAGTTCAAAGCCACTAGGCTACTTAACCTGATGAAATATCTTTTCTTATGTACTCGAACTAGTGTCTGCATATTCATAACATATTTTGCATATTGTAAAGCCAATTTTACATTCATGTGGGGGATTGTTGGAAATGGGGTTTGAATGAGAAAATTGACTCGGGTCGGGTCGTGATCGTGACGGACGGGTTTGTGATACTACGTCATTTTGACGACGGTTACACGCCAACGGAATCTATAAATAAACGGTGTGGGAAGCTTTTAAATATAATTTTTTTTCCCTCCCCGTTCTGTAAATTTCCGTCCCGTTATACAGAAATTTTTCCCGTTCCTTCCCTCAAAACTCCGTTCTGCAGTAATTTTCCCGTTCTGCCGTTCCGTTCCCGTTCTGCATAAAATCCCGTTTTCTGCATATAAATTCCGTCACCGTTCTGCAGAATCCCGTTCTATGCAAAAGAGTTGCACTTCCGTTTCTGCAAATTTCCGTTATTTGTAAAGTATTGCAGTAAGTTTTATCTTCATGCATGCATCATTAACATCCATATTAAGTTCAGTACATAAACATAGAAATTGGTTCGATGAATTCTTAATTTTGTAATGCTACTAATTAAGAATTGGAATCCGTTTTATCTTGGGAAGCAATTATTCATTTAACCCTTAGCATCTGTGGGGGAATAAATTTGCTTTAAGGAGACTTTGTGAATTCAAAGGACTCGGATTTATTTATTATTATTTTCTGTGTTATATTTATATAAAATCATGTTCTGTTTTATCATATTTTATATATATTAAATAATATTATATATTACAGATAACAATTTTTTCCTTCCCTTTCCGTTTTTGTTTCTAAAATTTCCGTTCTTGCTCCTTCCTGTTTCTGCCAGTCCCGTCCCGTTCTGTGCAATTCCCGTTCCCGTTCTGTTTCTGCGAAAGTCCGTTCTGCAGAATCCCGTTCTCTGCAAAAGTGTTGCAGTCCCGTTCCGTTTTTCCTATCCCGTTCTGCATATTTTCCCGTTTCTGTGCAAGTATATACATGCATTAATTTTCATGCATCATTTTGTAAGTTCAGTACATAACATAAATATTGGTTCGAATTCTTCTTAATTTTGAAGTGCTTCTAATTAAGAACTGAAAATCCGTTTTATCTTGGGAAGCAATTATTCATTAATCCTTAGCACCAGTGAGAGAATAAATTTGCTTTAAGTAGACTTTGTGAATTCAAAAGACTCGAATTTATTCATTCATATTTTCTGTGTTATATATATATATATATATATATATATATATATATATATATATATATATATATAAATCATCATGTTCTGTTTATTATATTTATATATATTAAATAATACTATATATTACAGATTACAGAAGCAAAGTGGTGGCAGGGTCTGCAATTAGTGTTCATTCAAATTCAAAATTTGTGTTTATTCAAATTCAAACTGTTTGGTATATCAAAGATTACAAGACATAAATTTCATGATACCAATACTCATACTCATATATATATATATATATATACCGATTACCGCAATATATATGATACCTAAATGTTCCATTTTATATAAAGCAAGGTAATATTATACTTAATTAAATCATGCTTTGGAAATTCAGATTGCTAAATATATACCTTGCAACACACGCATTTTTGGTATTACCCGCAAATTCCAAAAGTTGTATGAACACAACACACCAAAAGGCTCCCATTAATTAGCACCATAAGATGCTGATTTCAAAAGCATTCTCTTTGCTATCTAGTACAAAAGGTTCTTTGAGAATTATGCAGCAAATGACACGAGAAGTTAACATTATAAAACCCCATATATATTCTTAAGTTGGTGGCATTGTAGTTGCTTTTACTTTTATTAAGACAACTTTAAGCCTCCATGGCTTGTTTTCATTATAATTATTAATTATACCTCATGCATGATCGATAGATGAGGTGTACATTTTGGACGAATGATAAAAAAGCAGCAAGTGAGAAGAATATTGTTGGGGAATAATCTTCTTTGAGTTGTAAACCTGCCACAAGATGTGCTAGGATTACCTTATATTTTAGTGTGTCATCCGACTAATGACCGAGTTTTAGAATTTATTAGTAGTTCGGTCTTATATTTGACTAATGTTTTGAACGACATAAGTTTGAATTCATGTTATAATATTTATGAATTTTTTAATTTCTATATAAATATTGTTTGGTGTGTAACAAGTATAATTAAATACATGGCACAAGTAAAATTAACCAAAATTTAGTGAACTTAAATGTATGGTGAGTCATATTTATTTTTCGTTAATTTTTGTAAGATTGTTTACTACTACTATATTTGATCTTAAATCTAACGAAATGGAACAAGTGATGATGAGACAAGATATTTGAACTCTGTCAGCATTAATGTTAGTAATGAAACATCTTTTTGCAAATTATGAATTTAGTGAATCTCTCTCTCTCTCTCTCTCTCTCTCTCTCTCTCTTTCTCGTGAAAGCAATGAGGCCAGCTAAGATACCCACCCACCCACCCACCCACCTTATAAGGCACATTTGCAGGCCGGCACGTTCGTCAGTCAGGTTTTTTGACCTTCAAAACACAGTCCAAACTATCCGACAGACAGACAGTCTTCTTCCTTGTGAGTATTCTTATTCTATTACACACATACATTGCTACTCCTTTTTAGTCACGCCAGACGCCAGTTGTTTACAACTACATATGCTACTACTACTTGCTACAAATGGATTTTTAGCCCAACCATATACTACTGCTTTACCAACTCCTATACCCAGTCCAAGTAAAAATAAAGACGCATGCATTTCTAAAACAACTTCACAGATTTTTCTTTTATATTCCTTCCAATTTATTCTTAATAGTTACTAAATGCATATCAGTGACAATATAGCACTCAACCCATCTAATATAACGTCATGTTAAGAATTTTACAGCCTAAAAATGAGAATGTATATATATGGTTTTAAAGCCGGTCGATTTATATAAATATTGCATGTATAATTTTGAAATTGGAGAGAGTAATATTATTGATTTTATCGCTAATGGTGGTCAAAAGGACACCAAGTATTCTATAATTATTTATAACTTTATATTAAGAATTCACTTTGTTAGTTAGCATTATATATTTATTTAATAGGAGAATATCTTTTAATATAATAAATCTGTTCGATCATTGCAAGTCTAGTACTAGTACACTATTATTTTGAAAAATTAATACTAGTTGTAAATGATGAATAGGCAGGCAGGCAGGCAGCCTAGTAGAGCCCATCTCTCCGTGCCAAGACAAATTCAGTTTAGTCAGCACAAGAAGAATTTAAACCACCATTGCTATTGTCAGTCTATTTCTGTTTATCGCGTCTATTGTTTTACTTTGTAACGTCAAAAGCAAAAGGATAGAGGAGGAGATGGAATAACATAATTGAATTCGAGAAATATATATATATATATATATATATATATATATATATATATATATATACAAAAAAAAATAAAGTCAACCATTAGAATTAATATTTAAAAGATGCAAATATGCACACTATATTGTGAAAGAAGTTGATAATAATCTTTTAATTTTGCTAACTATTTTCCGTTTACCATTTAAAATTCTTCTCAATCCAAACATCAATCAATCTTCTAGCCATGCGCATGTGTCTAGCTACTACTACCTATTCAACCAACCAAACCCAACTATAATAACTACTACCACCAAATACCACAACCTTTAATCCTTCCCTATATATTCACACATGCCCATTCCTGAAGCAAAGTATTTGCCTTTTCCACACTAAGAATATGATCTGATCAATCCCAAGTTGTATAGATTCCTTCTAACTAGGCTTCCAAGTGACACCAACACTGCCCCACCAACACCAACTGTGGCTTCATCATCATCCCTTTCTGCCTTTTGATGATATATCAACGGCAGTTCCTTCACTTTTAATTTACTCAATCCGATTTTCTGTCTAACTGATTCGATAATCTTTGTGTCCACCTTGTTCCCAATAGCATCAGTTACATAAAATACATTCTGAGCCGTGTCACATCTAGTATATATCTCGGCCCTCGTCACATTGAGGCCATTTTCTCGAAAGGTCCGTGTCACTTCCGCCAATAATCCTGGCTTGTCGGCCGTACAAAGCTCTAACCTCACACCCTGTGATCAAATAACTAAACCATCAGCCAACCCCTTGAATCATCAATTTATTTATTCATCCTAAACAGCGAAACTGCATAATACTATTAAGATAGAATGGTGGACCAAAATTATAAATACCTCAGATGCTCTTCTTTCAATGGCTGCGCGTAAGCACTGAATCACACGTTGCTTCTCAGCTTCTGAACTAATGGGTGTTCCATCTTGATGTCTAATGAAGAACTCCTGAAATAAAATTAAATTTTTTTTATATTAATCAAGTGCCACAAAGCTTAGAACGCATTATTGTGAAGTAAAATTGCACGAATATTATACCAGATAAGCTCTGTCCCCTGTTGTGTTGATAGTGGCATGGAAGACAACATACTCCATGTCAGTCAAAGTGCATACAACATCAAAGAGAAGTTTGGTTCGATCCTTGCAGTGAATATTTACACCAGAATAGCCACGCTCTAAGCAATTCTGAACCGAGACAATTGGGGAATCACCATTAGTACTAATTACAGGCTTTCTTTCATAATCACGATCCACAAACATCATTTGGTGAAGCCTTCTTTCTGTATGAGTAACTGCTGAAGACACCGAAGTTTTAGCACTTCTTATATCATTATCCCCCTTAAGCACGTTCCTCAACCGTGCTTCAATCCTATCAATCTTCAGCTCGTCCTCAATTGGAGTCCCCGAATCACAATCTTTAACATAAATTAGCGAAGCAATTCGTCCATTGTGTGTCCACACCTTAGACTCAACCACATTGACTTGCAAATCAGCTAATACAGCAAAAACCTCCGACAGTAACCCGACCCTATCAGTTCCTGTTAATTCTAATGCTGTCATGCCATCAATGCTTTTTGATCGTGTATCATGAATTGTACCAAGAGACTGTAAAAAACAAATAAGTAATAAACTATGTCAACATAATTGTTTAGTTTCATTAATACCAGAATTTAACAGATTAAGTTAAAAGAGATTATTAACCTGTTCAATGTAGTTGATGACACTTTCGTCTGTTAATTTGTTTCCGTTTAAATCGGTCACATGAAAAACTATATAAAAAAAGAGACAGGCCATAATCAGTAAAAGCTAAAACTGAGTACTTTAATAACATGAACTAAAGGAAGCGCAAATTAGCAGGGGTACAGAACATACCATCCATGAACCATCTTCCATCGCAAGAAATGTACGCTTTCTTAATTGACAAGTCCAGATCTGTGAGGACTTGAATGGCTTCTAGAAGAATTCCATGTTTTCTAGCACTATCAATCTGTAGAAAAAAAATGGGAAAATTAGTCAAATATTCAACTAATTATAGTCGAAAAACAAATAAATAAGTTTTTTTTTGGGGTCGTTTTGAAAGGATAAGCTTACCATTACGCGAGTGGCGTTGGGATAACCGGCGTTGTCGACCATGACCCTGCAAACAACATCAGTAATGGCGACAAGTTAGACTTCGGGGAAAATTCAAAATATTTGAATTTGAAGAATTTTGAAATTGTTGTAAGAAAAAGGAGAAAAAATAAATAAATTAAAAGTGAGGTCGGTTGTGTTTGCATAAAGTCAAGCATAAGCATAATACATAGGTGGCGGAAAATTATGAAAGAAAGAGTCGGAGAAACTTGAAACTTATGAAACAAAACCAACTAACTAAAATTAATCAAAATATCTGTAGTAATAATTTATAATAATGGTAACAAGTTTGAAGTAATTTTAGACCAAATATTGTCATTAATTAGGAAAATATTGGATTATCAGTAAATTTGGTAACAAATCGTATCGAATATATTCTTAGCAAAAAAAACTGCTCTCATAAGAGATATAAGTAAACTTTCCATAATAATCTTTTGCAATCAAACCAAAACAGAGAAAACTGAAACCAAAAAATTCCATGAAAAAATTCAAAGAGAAGAAGCAGAAATCATAATTAGTTTCATATTATCTTCAAACTAACGTTAGGCAATTGAAGAGATAAACAATAAAACTGAATGATCAATGATTGAAAAAGGCGGAGAGAGATAGGGGGTGTTTTGAAAAAAAAGAAAAAAAACAAACCTAGGGGTGGCCATTCTGATGACAAGTTTTTCATATTCATCCAAATACGCAGGCCACTCCATCTTCTTCTTCTTCTTTCTCTTCCTCTGATTTCTTCAGCAAAAGGTAAATCAAACAGAGTAGTTTTTCTTTCTCAGCTGTGGTAATTCTGAAACGTTTTATTTTCTCTCTCCCTCTCTAGCAGTAGCCTCTACGGACAGGCGTTTGTATTTTCTCTCTCTACACTCTAAAAAGTGTAAGGCACGCCTTGTTTTTTTACCCTCTCCTGACTCTTCCTTGTTCTTTGGGTCTGGGTCGCGCTTTTATAGCGATTTTAGGGGACTGTTCGATAAAAATTGAACGAATCAGAATCTAAATCTGAATTTGAAGTAAAAAAATTATTCCTTCTGTTCTTATAGGTCGTTTTAGATTTTTTTTTGTTATTCCTAATTATTTATCGTTTGTAATTATCTAAGAGAATTGATAACTATTTTTTTCAAATTGCCCCTTATTATTCTACTTAATTTTTTTATCCATATTTATCATTATTCTATACTACTCCTCTACTCTTAAGTCTTTCTCTTCTTCTCCTAATAAAATTCTTTCATTATGAGATAAGTAAGGTGAAGGGTATTTTAGACAATAGATAATATAGTTAATGCTTTTAAATCATTTCCTTAATTCTTGTGCACATGTCTAAAACGACCTATATTAAAGAACGGAGGGAGTATTTGATAATTGTTATGTCTGAAATATCTGAACAACAATATTTTACTATTTTACCCCTTCTAAACTATGTTGAGCAAGTATATAATTTTTGTTGAGCCCTGATACTTTATACACTGGGCCGGACCGAATGAGCTCATCCCTTGAGTTATATTTATCGTGTCTTGAATGTGTTGGGCCAGATCGTTGAACTGACCCATTAGACAAATAAATACATTGAGTGGGCTTTCATCGATAATGATGAAATAGATAACAGTTGATTGTTGTCTCTGTCCTCTCTAGACCTGGCAAACTTGGCCCAAGCCCGCGAGCCGGGCCGGCCCGCCCGCCACGGGCTGGGCTATGGGCTGCAGTTTTCTAGCCCTGGAAAAGTTGGGCCGTTATGGCCCGGCCCGTTTTTGGCCCGGCTCGTGATGGCCCGGCCCGCGGGTGGCCCGGCCCGGCCCGCAGCTCGTAACTTTTTTTTTTTTTAAACAAAATGTTGCTACTTGTGGGGCTTGAACACAAGACTTGTAAATAAATAAATAAGAGTTCAAACCAACTAAGCTACAACAATTGTTTATTTTTAATGCAATCTTTAATATATTGTTTCTTTACTTTTGTTCAAATTTACTATTCTTAAAAAGTAAAGCTTAAATTGTGCATTTATAATATAAAACTAAACAATTAATGCTTACTTAAATCGTGCATTTATAATAAGTAAAACTTAAATAATACATTTTATTTATATAATTTTTTATATAAATAAAGTGTATTATTTTAGTAATATATAATTATGTGAAATAACACATAATTGCACAGCAATATTAAATTAACAATTTATTATTTTAAAAGCATACAAAAAACATAATCTTAATATTCATATATATAGTTTTTTATTTTTGTAAAATAGCGTGAGTGCCTTTATAATATAGTATTATATTTTATTTCATGTATTTATTAGTGTATAACAGTATCTCTTTAAGATTGTGTCATAATTTTTCTTTATGTCGCTATAAATTTGATTTTATTGTAATTTTATTATTCTTAATTAATAATACTAATTTATAATACTATTAAAATTTTAATTGATTGAGATATGTAGTAAATAATTTCAATGTATAAAACTATTAAACTAACAATTATTAGTTTAAGTTAGATACTATAATTATAAAAATTTAAAATTATCTATATATTAGTATTAATTACAGTATTTATTATTTTTAAAAGTTAAATAAATTATATTAATTTTAAAGAATCGTATTGTAGTAAATTTGAAAAGTAAATCAATCATTATCCCTTAATTATGCATTCCCCCCTACTTATTTGGAAAGTAAATCAATCATTATCCAAAATTATGCCTTTAGAATAATATCTAAAATTATAATACTATTAAAATTTTAATTGATTGAGATATGTAGTTAATTTAAGTAATTAGAATTATTGTTTATTATTTTTAATATTTATTATTATTACTGTTTTTGGTGTATCAAGATTTTACAAAAAAAAATATAGAAAAAAGCCCGCGGGCCGGCCCGGCCCACCCAACCCGGGCCACAGGCTTAAGAAATCTGGCCCGGCCCGCGCTCGACCCGCCCTGCCCCGCCCCGCCCCGCCCCGCCCGTTTGCCAGTTTTAGTCCTCTCTGCAATGCATTAATGTAGGTTGAACTTAGTCGGCCGGCGGGGGAAAAGAGTGATAGGATGTAGCTGGTGAGCTGCATGCAGTCGGCTGAGGTCACCGGTAGTGGGGGGTTGTGTCAGATAGTAGTGGGTGGCACGAGAAACTGGGATTAGAGTATATAAGGAAGGATCACACAAATTAGAAGGTAACTGATATTTTATCTCTCTCAAGACTCTAGATATTATTATTCCTCCATTGTTAAACCTTGTGATCGTCTGTACTGACTCTCACGCCGGAGCTATCCCCCGACGGTCCAAGCCGTCAAGCTTCTGGTATTGACGTGTTTATTGTGCAGGATTGGACGTGCCTTACGTGATTGGGGCTCGTGAAAAGATCTTGGCGTTAACAATTTTGTCAGAACATATTTAAAAAAATTAAATACAATATTCAATGTATAACAAATAAAAATAAATAATTCAAACAAATTATCAAGCAAAGTATTGAATAATTCAAACAATTTTAACCCAAGTTTCATAGAAAATAAGAAATATAACGAGTTAAACAAACATTTCAACATAATAATAAAATTATATTAATTTCAGTGAGTCACTTTATAGTTCACGAGCAATTTGGCACGTAGATTTTTCATATATTGTACGTCTTGAGGGCCCCATTGCACTGCATCTTGCTCTCCTTCGTGATTTTCTTCATATTGTTCATCATCTCCATCAATTGTGGTAGCTTGATCATACTGAGCAAATAACTCATATCCTCAATATTCTATTTTCTTATAAAATTGTGAACAACAAAGTAAACAATAACTACATCTCCTTGCACAGAAAAAGGATAAGGAATCATCTGCTTCAATATTGGGAATCTTGCTTTTAATACACCATAGACACGCTCAATAATATTTCTGAGTTGGGCATAAGCATGGTTAAATTTTTCTTTTCTGTTTAAGGCACGTCGATGTTGAAAATCTGCTAACCAGTACCTTGTGTTGCGATATGGAAATAAAAAGTCTCGAGTGTTTGTATATGCAGCATCACAAAGATAATATTTATCTACAATTATAAAACAAAATTTAACCTAAGTTATTAAAATAAATAATCAAATATGATAATCAAATAAAAAATTGCAATACATACTTTGAGGGGGAAATAAAAAATCGGAACTAGGATCGAAGATAACTTTTGTTAATACTCTTGAATCATGTACTATTCCTTCCCATCTATGTAACAACCCCAAAATAGGTCCATTCCATCCAACCTATTCTGAGTCGCCAAATACATGGTACAGAAAATAACTACAACTTTATTACAACAATTGTCGTGCAAAATACAACAACACATATGCTGTGAGTTTGGATACAAATATATACCAAATGTGACTCATGTTCCAATCGTGGACATCACCTCACAATGACACCTTACATAAAGGTATAGTCAAAAACTGTTTTAGAAATTAGAATCTTTGGGAAGTGCTCAAGGAAACCTTCGTACATGGGAGGCCATGCGTCTAGGTTATGATAGATATCATATGGCCACAGAATTATTCTTGGTTGACCCAATAGACCCCAAAGAAAAAAAAGAAGATTACTATCATATTATTCCCAATGGTGAGTCTTCTCTTGACTTATCATTATCTCCACTGTCTCTAATTGAGAATTATACTTCAAACAAACACCAAGATTATATAGGTAATGCTCGTATAAATACTCAACAAGTGGATGAGCACAACCCTGTCTTATGATGACACGAGGTTGTATGTCGTTAGACATCTTGTATGATAGTGACAAACCACCCTTCCAACGTTGGGTACACCTTACCCTATTGAATTCACCAAATATAACTACTAAATGAACTTTTCTATACTGCTTCGGGAGAACATCCACAGCTAGAGACCACCATTCTATTTCCCCGTTACCCTCGCTCGACCCAGCTACACTCTTATTACCTGAAAGGAATTGTGAAGCAAAAGGGTGAGCACAACTAGCTCAGTAAAGAATATCATGACTAAAGATAATTAAATTATCAATAGCCTTCATCAATAATAAATCAGAGATTTAGAACATATGGTAAATGATAAAAATTTCAACCATAGCTGCAGCGGAACGAGCAATCCATTAGAAGAGTCAAATAGACTATAAAGTCTATTATCTTCTCCATGTTAAAAATCCATCAACAATGTTTTATCCCTGTAACATCAATCAACAGTTCCTTTCCACAATCATATGAATAACTCATAATCATAATTGTGATTCTAAATTTTTCTTCGCACCCATGACGAAGAATATTTTCATCACATGTCTTTACCTGAAACATCAAAGATCATGGTTATACCAAATCACAGTTCCTGTTCATAATCATACTAATAAATCCATCTTTGCACTACGACCAAAGATATTCAACAACAGTTCATCTTTGCACTACAGGCCAAAGATATTCATCAACAGACCATCTTTGCACTACAGGCCAAAGATATTCAACAACAGTTCATCTTTGCACTACAGGCCAAAGATATTCATCAATAATTCATCTTTGCACTACGGCCAAAGATATTCATCAACAGTTCATATTTGCACTACAGGTCAAATATATTCATCAACATTTCATATTTGCACTACAGGCCAAATATATTAATATCTCAAAGAAATATATAATCATTTCAGAATTTATATAAACAATAATTATAACCATGTTAATCAATTCACCTTTGCACTTAAGCTAAAGATATTCACTTATAAATTCAATGGTCATGATCATACCAGTCAACAATTCAACTTTGCACTACTGGCCAAAGAGAACCCATAGTCATGATCATACCAATAATTTACCCATCTTTACACTCAAGCGAAAGAGAATTTCAACATCAAGGTTATAAAAATATTATATATGATAATAATATGATCAACATATAGTTTTAATCTCAAGAGTAATATTCGTAACTCATGAATAGTAAATCGTGAATAGTAACTCATGAATAGTAACCCCGACACAAAAGATAGAAATTCCACAATAAAATCCATACCCATATTTCGGTATAATGATATTGAAAGAATAATATTTCTTAAGCTTATAAACAATTTATTTTAAATTGTTTACACTTTACTAAATAATGCATTTAATCATTCTAAAATACCAAACTCATAAGATTTTATCACCAATAATCAAAACCCTCATCAAAAATCTGCATATACCTCATATAGGATTCTCAAGCCATAAAATCCTATTTTTCAATTTTCTTACTTCGCATAACATATTTAATTCATTTACTCATAACTAGTCTATTTTCATGAAAAATACCAAATCAGTTCCAAAAATATTTCTTTTCTGGGATTTAGCATAATATAGTCCCATAGTGAACATATATTTTTCTCAGAATTTTTAAAAGTCATTTACTATTTTTCATATGGCCAAAATAGCCGAATATTTAGACATTTATCAAAAATTGTACTTTTGTCTAAAAATTCTGAAATTTACAGAGTATACTTCTATCATATACATGTACTCCCAATAAAAATTTCATCAATTTTGGAGTTAACCACAAGGAATTATAAGCGGTTACTTTTAAAATAGTCTTTTCTCATAAAATTCATAACTCTCAATGTGACATCCCCAAAATAGGTCCATTCCACCCAACCCATTCTGAGTCGTCAAATACATGGTACAGAAAATAACTACAACTTTATTACAACAATTGTCGTGTAAAATACAACAACACATATGCTGTGAGTTTGGATACAAATATATACCAAATGTGACTCATGTTCCAACCGTGAACATCACCTCACAATAACACCTTACATAAAGGTATAGTCAAAAATGTTTTAGAAATTAGAATCTTTGGGAAGTGCTCAAGGAAACCTTCGTACATGGGAGGCCACGCGTCTAGGTTATGATAGATATCATATGGCCACAGAATTATCCTTGGTTGACCCAATAGACCCCAAAGAAAAACGAGAAGATTACTATCATATTCTTCCCAATGGTGAGTCTTCTCTTGACTTATCATTATCTCCACTGTCTCTAATTGAGAATTATACTTCAAACAAACACCAAGATTATATAGGTAGTGCTCGTATATATACTCAGCAAGTGGATGAGCACATCCCTGTCTTATGATGACACGAGGTTGTATGTCGTTAGACATCTTGTATGATAGTGGCAAACCACCCTTCCAACGTTGGGTACACCTTACCCTATTGCATTCACCAAATATAACTACTAAATGAACTTTTCTATACTGCTTCGGGAGAACATCCACAGCTAGAGACCACCGTTCTATTTCCCCGTTACCCTCGCTCGACCCAGCTACACTCTTATTACCTGAAAGGAATTGTGAAGCAAAAGGGTGAGCACAACTAGCTCAGTAAAGAATATCATGACTAAAGATAATTAAATTATCAATAGCCTTCATCAATAATAAATCAGAGATTTAGAACATATGGTAAATGATAAAAATTTCAACCATAGTTGCAGCGGAACGAGCAATCCATTAGAAGAGTCAAATAGACTATAAAGTCTATTATCTTCTCCATGTTAAAAATCCACCAACAATGTTTTATCCCTGTAACATCAATCAACAATTCTGGTCCACAATCATATGAATAACTCATAATCATAACTGTAGTTCTAAATTCCTCTTCTCATCCAGGACGAAGATAATTTTCATCACCTATCTTTACCTGAAACATCAAAGATCATGGTTACCAAATCACATTTCCTGTTCATAATCATACTAATAACTTCATCTTTGCACTACGGCCAAAGATATTCATTTGTATCACCAGTTGGTCATGTTTATCTCAACATCTGTTCATCTTTGCACTACTGGCCAAAGATATTCAACAACATGTCATCTTTGCACTACAGGCCAAAGATATTCATCAACAATTCATCTTTGCACTACAGGCCAAAGATATTCATCAATATTTCATCTTTGCACTACAGGCCAAATATATTAATATCTCAAAGAAATATATAATCATTTCAGAATTTATATAAACAATAATTATAACCATGTTGATCAATTCACCTTTGCACTTAAGCTAAAGATATTCAATTATAAATTCAATGGTCATGATCATACCAGTCACAATTCAACTTTGCACTACAGGCCAAAGAGAACCCTAGTCATGATCATACCAATAATCTACCCATCTTTACACTCCAGTGAAAGAGAATTTCAACATCAGGGTTATAAAAATGTTATATATGATGATAAAAATAATATGATCAACATATAGTTTTAATCTCAAGAGTAATATTCGTAACTCATGAATAGTAAATCGTGAATAGTAACTCATGAATAGTAACCCCGACACAAAAGATAGAAATTCCACAATAAAATCCATACCAATATTTCGGTATAATGATATTGAAAGAATAACATTACTTAAATTTATAAACAATTTATTTTAATTGTTTACACTTTACTAATTAATGCATTTAATCATCATAAAATGCCAACTCTTACAATTTCATCATCAATAACCAAAACCCTCATCAAAAATCTGCATATACCTCATATAGGATTCTCAAGCCATAAAATCCTATTTTCCAATTTTCTTTCTTCACAAAACATATTTAATTCATTTACTCATAACTAGAACATTTTCATGAAAAATACCAAATCAGTTCCAAAAATATTTCTTTTCTGGGATTTAGCATAATATAGTCCCATAGTGAACATATATTTTTCTCAGAATTTTTAAAAGTCATTTACTATTTTTCATATGGCCAAAATAGCCGAATATTTAGACATTTATCAAAAATTGTACTTTTGTCTAAAAATTCTGAAATTTACAGAGTATACTCCTATCATATACATGTACTCCCAATAAAAATTTCATCAATTTTGGAGTTAACCACAAGGAATTATAAGCTGTTACTTTTAAAATAGTCTTTTCTCATAAAATTCATAACTCTCAATCTATACATCCAAAAATCACCATTTTTGGACACAATCAAGAAAACTCATCAAAATATCATTTCAAATTTTTCCAGAATTTTTGAAGTTCAGAAAAATTACGAAACTGAAAATCATAACAACCCTTAAAATCCCTTAATATCCCTTACTATCCCTTACTATCCCTTACCTCAAAAGAGCAGTACTTCTGACTGGAATGTAAAGCTGAAGGAAACTTGCACTGAATAGCAACTCTCAAAGTATCTAAATACTCACAAAATATGCTTCATAATATAGAGAGAGAAAGAGAGAAAGCTTATGTTTCTGGTGTGATTTTCAATTCTAACTTAGCCCTCTATTTATAGGAAAATTTTGGTAGGTTTGACCTGCAACCTGATGGCTTTACCTGCTACTATTCCCACCCACCACATTTGAAATATAATTCAGCACATTTCTTCACCAACCACAAGTGGGGCCCACCAATTCTAGAATTTTCCACCAAAATGATAAACTCCGAAAATTCAACAATTTCTGAACCAGTCATCTCGTAAAATTCATAATAAATCATACGTTCATTTTTAACGGTTCAAAATTTGTGGGCATATACTCAACTTATATATGTATAACATATCCAAAAATTACCACGATCCAACGGTCGGATTAAAAATTATAACCCCCGCAAAATATCTCAAAAACCCTGATTTTTAATACCTCCATTCCGACAAAAATACGGATAAAAATCTCAACATTAACTCCTTCATTTTTTAACCACAAAAATATATCCCTCATTTATATCCACATAAAATAAATATTTTCTTATCATATGAATCAATAATTAATTATTCACAAATAATATTACAGAATCACATTTATGACAACCAGGCCGTTCCCAGGAAAGAGGGGGCTTTCCAATAAGGATTTCTCCTTACTGGCGCGCAATTAGATGACCAAACCTCTCCTTAGACAGAACTTTCTAGACATTGCCAATAATGCTATCTAATAATATTATTCAAATAATATGAATTATTGATCTGATAATGGGAAATACTGTGCAGCAACAATTATTAAACAACAATAATATAAAATTTCAACGTAGCAATTATTGAATCAATAAAATAAAATATTGAACAGTAATTACTGTAACAATTATTGAGTAGTGCCTTCTTACGTAAGAATCAATAATTTCAAAAATACTATGCAATACCGTGTGCTACTGTGCAATAACGCGTATTACTGTATTTTAACCACCGGGTATTCCAACAGTGTTAACGGTAACAACTACGCCGTTATTTGTAAAAACTCAAATTTGTCGTTTTCTTCACCCGACAGTTATTCTGTTATGGGGCCCACAAATGCTGCGCCGTCGTACGAATATTCCCCGACAGAAAGAATATTCCACGACCAAACGAATATTCCCCGACAACAATGATTATTTTATAACCACTTGTTATTTTGAAAAAAAATTCATATATCACCCTTAACTTTAACATTTATCAATTTAACCATTTACTGAATAGTAATTATAAGAAAATTTGAATACTTTTATTTCATAAAATTCGGGGTCTTACAATCTCCCCTCCTTATGAAATTTCGTCCCCGAAATTTACGTACCTGGTATTTCAAAGAGTTGAGAATACCTTCCTTTCATTTCAGATTCCATCTTCCCTGTCATCATAATTTCTCCATTGCTCATCTCCTGTATTTCAAATATCATTCTAGAATACAGCTTCAAAACAAGGGTTAATTTAACAAATTAACATATCACATAATATCCCAATATTATGACTGACCAACAAATAAGCTTAGGTAGGACACACTAGCGAAGGATTTACTCATCTCTCCCCTCCTAGTTGTATTCCCCGATCTCCGCCAGAGATCATATCCCTAAGCTCTGATACCACCTGTGACATCCCCAAAATAGGTCCATTCCACCCAACCCATTCTGAGTCGTCAAATACATGGTACAGAAAATAACTACAACTTTATTACAACAATTGTCGTGCAAAATACAACAACACATATGCTGTGAGTTTGGATACAAATATATACCAAATGTGACTCATGTTCCAACCGTGGACATCACCTCACAATAACACCTTACATAAAGGTATAGTCAAAAACTGTTTTAGAAATTAGAATCTTTGGGAAGTGCTCAAGGAAACCTTCGTACATGGGAGGCCACGCGTCTAGGTTATGATAGATATCATATGGCCACAGAATTATCCTTGGTTGACCCAATAGACCCCAAAGAAAAACGAGAAGATTACTATCATATTCTTCCCAATGGTGAGTCTTCTCTTGACTTATCATTATCTCCACTGTCTCTAATTGAGAATTATACTTCAAACAAACACCAAGATTATATAGGTAGTGCTCGTATATATACTCAGCAAGTGGATGAGCACATCCCTGTCTTATGATGACACGAGGTTGTATGTCGTTAGACATCTTGTATGATAGTGGCAAACCACCCTTCCAACGTTGGGTACACCTTACCCTATTGCATTCACCAAATATAACTACTAAATGAACTTTTCTATACTGCTTCGGGAGAACATCCACAGCTAGAGACCACCGTTCTATTTCCCCGTTACCCTCGCTCGACCCAGCTACACTCTTATTACCTGAAAGGAATTGTGAAGCAAAAGGGTGAGCACAACTAGCTCAGTAAAGAATATCATGACTAAAGATAATTAAATTATCAATAGCCTTCATCAATAATAAATCAGAGATTTAGAACATATGGTAAATGATAAAAATTTCAACCATAGTTGCAGCGGAACGAGCAATCCATTAGAAGAGTCAAATAGACTATAAAGTCTATTATCTTCTCCATGTTAAAAATCCACCAACAATGTTTTATCCCTGTAACATCAATCAACAATTCTGGTCCACAATCATATGAATAACTCATAATCATAATTGTAGTTCTAAATTCCTCTTCTCATCCAGGACGAAGATAATTTTCATCACCTGTCTTTACCTGAAACATCAAAGATCATGGTTATACCAAATCACATTTCCTGTTCATAATCATACTAATAACTTCATCTTTGCACTACGGCCAAAGATATTCATTTGTATCACCAGTTGGTCATGTTTATCTCAACATCTGTTCATCTTTGCACTACTGGCCAAAGATATTCAACAACATGTCATCTTTGCACTACAGGCCAAAGATATTCATCAACAATTCATCTTTGCACTACAGGCCAAAGATATTCATCAACATTTCATATTTGCACTACAGGCCAAATATATTAATATCTCAAAGAAATATATAATCATTTCAGAATTTATATAAACAATAATTATAACCATGTTGATCAATTCACCTTTGCACTTAAGCTAAAGATATTCAATTATAAATTCAATGGTCATGATCATACCAGTCACAATTCAACTTTGCACTACAGGCCAAAGAGAACCCTAGTCATGATCATACCAATAATCTACCCATCTTTACACTCCAGTGAAAGAGAATTTCAACATCAGGGTTATAAAAATGTTATATATGATGATAAAAATAATATGATCAACATATAGTTTTAATCTCAAGAGTAATATTCGTAACTCATGAATAGTAAATCGTGAATAGTAACTCATGAATAGTAACCCCGACACAAAAGATAGAAATTCCACAATAAAATCCATACCAATATTTCGGTATAATGATATTGAAAGAATAACATTACTTAAATTTATAAACAATTTATTTTAATTGTTTACACTTTACTAATTAATGCATTTAATCATCATAAAATGCCAACTCTTACAATTTCATCATCAATAACCAAAACCCTCATCAAAAATCTGCATATACCTCATATAGGATTCTCAAGCCATAAAATCCTATTTTCCAATTTTCTTTCTTCACAAAACATATTTAATTCATTTACTCATAACTAGACCATTTTCATGAAAAATACCAAATCAGTTCCAAAAATATTTCTTTTCTGGGATTTAGCATAATATAGTCCCATAGTGAACATATATTTTTCTCAGAATTTTTAAAAGTCATTTACTATTTTTCATATGGCCAAAATAGCCGAATATTTAGACATTTATCAAAAATTGTACTTTTGTCTAAAAATTCTGAAATTTACAGAGTATACTTCTATCATATACATGTACTCCCAATAAAAATTTCATCAATTTTGGAGTTAACCACAAGGAATTATAAGCTGTTACTTTTAAAATAGTCTTTTCTCATAAAATTCATAACTCTCAATCTATACATCCAAAAATCACCATTTTTGGACACAATCAAGAAAACTCATCAAAATATCATTTCAAATTTTTCCAGAATTTTTGAAGATCAGAAAAATTACGAAACTGAAAATCATAACAACCCTTAAAATCCCTTAATATCCCTTACTATCCCTTACTATCCCTTACCTCAAAAGAGCAGTACTTCTGACTGGAATGTAAGCTGAAGGAAACTTGCACTGAATAGCAACTCACAAAGTATCTAAATACTCACAAAATATGCTTCATAATATAGAGAGAGAAAGAGAGAAAGCTTATGTTTCTGGTGTGATTTTCAATTCTAACTTAGCCCTCTATTTATAGGAAAATTTTGGTAGGTTTGACCTGCAACCTGATGGCTTTACCTGCTACTATTCCCACCCACCACATTTGAAATATAATTCAGCACATTTCTTCACCAACCACAAGTGGGGCCCACCAATTCTAGAATTTTCCACCAAAATGATAAACTCCGAAAATTCAACAATTTCTGAACCAGTCATCTCGTAAAATTCATAATAAATCATACGTTCATTTTTAACGGTTCAAAATTTGTGGGCATATACTCAACTTATATATGTATAACATATCCAAAAATTACCACGATCCAACGGTCGGATTAAAAATTATAACCCCCGCAAAATATCTCAAAAACCCTGATTTTTAATACCTCCATTCCGACAAAAATACGGATAAAAATCTCAACATTAACTCCTTCATTTTTAACCACAAAAATATATCCCTCATTTATATCCACATAAAATAAATATTTTCTTATCATATGAATCAATAATTAATTATTCACAAATAATATTACAGAATCACATTTATGACAACCAGGCCGTTCCCAGGAAAGAGGGGGCTTTCCAATAAGGATTTCTCCTTACTGGCGCGCAATTAGATGACCAAACCTCTCCTTAGACAGAACTTTCTAGACATTGCCAATAATGCTATCTAATAATACTATTCAAATAATATGAATTATTGATCTGATAATGGGAAATACTGTGCAGCAACAATTATTAAACAACAATAATATAAAATTTCAACGTAGCAATTATTGAATCAATAAAATAAAATATTGAACAGTAATTACTGTAACAATTATTGAGTAGTGCCTTCTTACGTAAGAATCAATAATTTCAAAAATACTATGCAATACCGTGTGCTACTGTGCAATAACGCGTATTACTGTATTTTAACCACCGGGTATTCCAACAGTGTTAACGGTAACAACTACGCCGTTATTTGTAAAAACTCAAATTTGTCGTTTTCTTCACCCGACAGTTATTCGTTATGGGGCCCACAAATGCTGCGCCGTCGTACGAATATTCCCCGACAGAAAGAATATTCCACGACCAAACGAATATTCCCCGACAACAATGATTATTTTATAACCACTTGTGTATTTTGAAAAAAAATTCATATATCACCCTTAACTTTAACTTTTATCAATTTAACCATTTACTGAATAGTAATTATAAGAAAATTTGAATACTTTTATTTCATAAAATTCGGGGTCTTACAATCTCCCCTCCTTATGAAATTTCGTCCCCGAAATTTACGTACCTGGTATTTCAAAGAATTGAGAATACCTTCCTTTCATTTCAGATTCCATCTTCCCTGTCATCATAATTTCTCCATTGCTCATCTCCTGTATTTCAAATATCATTCTAGAATACAGCTTCAAAATAAGGGTTAATTTAACAAATTAACATATCACATAATATCCCAATATTATGACTGACCAACAAATAAGCTTAGGTAGGACACACTAGCGAAGGATTTACTCATCTCTCCCCTCCTAGTTGTATTCCCCGATCTCCGCCAGAGATCATATCCCTAAGCTCTGATACCACCTGTGACATCCCCAAAATAGGTCCATTCCACCCAACCCATTCTGAGTCGTCAAATACATGGTACAGAAAATAACTACAACTTTATTACAACAATTGTCGTGCAAAATACAACAACACATATGCTGTGAGTTTGGATACAAATATATACCAAATGTGACTCATGTTCCAACCGTGGACATCACCTCACAATAACACCTTACATAAAGGTATAGTCAAAAACTGTTTTAGAAATTAGAATCTTTGGGAAGTGCTCAAGGAAACCTTCGTACATGGGAGGCCACGCGTCTAGGTTATGATAGATATCATATGGCCACAGAATTATCCTTGGTTGACCCAATAGACCCCAAAGAAAAACGAGAAGATTACTATCATATTCTTCCCAATGGTGAGTCTTCTCTTGACTTATCATTATCTCCACTGTCTCTAATTGAGAATTATACTTCAAACAAACACCAAGATTATATAGGTAGTGCTCGTATATATACTCAGCAAGTGGATGAGCACATCCCTGTCTTATGATGACACGAGGTTGTATGTCGTTAGACATCTTGTATGATAGTGGCAAACCACCCTTCCAACGTTGGGTACACCTTACCCTATTGGATTCACCAAATATAACTACTAAATGAACTTTTCTATACTGCTTCGGGAGAACATCCACAGCTAGAGACCACCGTTCTATTTCCCCGTTACCCTCGCTCGACCCAGCTACACTCTTATTACCTGAAAGGAATTGTGAAGCAAAAGGGTGAGCACAACTAGCTCAGTAAAGAATATCATGACTAAAGATAATTAAATTATCAATAGCCTTCATCAATAATAAATCAGAGATTTAGAACATATGGTAAATGATAAAAATTTCAACCATAGTTGCAGCGGAACGAGCAATCCATTAGAAGAGTCAAATAGACTATAAAGTCTATTATCTTCTCCATGTTAAAAATCCACCAACAATGTTTTATCCCTGTAACATCAATCAACAATTCTTTCCACAATCATATGAATAACTCATAATCATAACTGTAGTTCTAAATTCCTCTTCGCATCCAGGACGAAGATAATTTTCATCACCTATCTTTACCTGAAACATCAAAGATCATGGTTATACCAAATCACATTTCCTGTTCATAATCATACTAATAACTTCATCTTTGCACTACGGGCCAAAGATATTCATTTGTATCACCAGTTGGTCATGTTTATCTCAACATCTGTTCATCTTTGCACTACTGGCCAAAGATATTCAACAACATGTCATCTTTGCACTACAGGCCAAAGATATTCATCAACAATTCATCTTTGCACTACAGGCCAAAGATATTCATCAACATTTCATATTTGCACTACAGGCCAAATATATTAATATCTCAAAGAAATATATAATCATTTCAGAATTTATATAAACAATAATTATAACCATGTTGATCAATTCACCTTTGCACTTAAGCTAAAGATATTCAATTATAAATTCAATGGTCATGATCATACCAGTCACAATTCAACTTTGCACTACAGGCCAAAGAGAACCCTAGTCATGATCATACCAATAATCTACCCATCTTTACACTCCAGTGAAAGAGAATTTCAACATCAGGGTTATAAAAATGTTATATATGATGATAAAAATAATATGATCAACATATAGTTTTAATCTCAAGAGTAATATTCGTAACTCATGAATAGTAAATCGTGAATAGTAACTCATGAATAGTAACCCCGACACAAAAGATAGAAATTCCACAATAAAATCCATACCAATATTTCGGTATAATGATATTGAAAGAATAACATTACTTAAATTTATAAACAATTTATTTTAATTGTTTACACTTTACTAATTAATGCATTTAATCATCATAAAATGCCAACTCTTACAATTTCATCATCAATAACCAAAACCCTCATCAAAAATCTGCATATACCTCATATAGGATTCTCAAGCCATAAAATCCTATTTTCCAATTTTCTTTCTTCACAAAACATATTTAATTCATTTACTCATAACTAGACCATTTTCATGAAAAATACCAAATCAGTTCCAAAAATATTTCTTTTCTGGGATTTAGCATAATATAGTCCCATAGTGAACATATATTTTTCTCAGAATTTTTAAAAGTCATTTACTATTTTTCATATGGCCAAAACAGCCGAATATTTAGACATTTATCAAAAATTGTACTTTTGTCTAAAAATTCTGAAATTTACAGAGTATACTTCTATCATATACATGTACTCCCAATAAAAATTTCATCAATTTTGGAGTTAACCACAAGGAATTATAAGCTGTTACTTTTAAAATAGTCTTTTCTCATAAAATTCATAACTCTCAATCTATACATCCAAAAATCACCATTTTTGGACACAATCAAGAAAACTCATCAAAATATCATTTCAAATTTTTCCAGAATTTTTGAAGTTCAGAAAAATTACGAAACTGAAAATCATAACAACCCTTAAAATCCCTTAATATCCCTTACTATCCCTTACTATCCCTTACCTCAAAAGAGCAGTACTTCTGACTGGAATGTAAAGCTGAAGGAAACTTGCACTGAATAGCAACTCACAAAGTATCTAAATACTCACAAAATATGCTTCATAATATAGAGAGAGAAAGAGAGAAAGCTTATGTTTCTGGTGTGATTTTCAATTCTAACTTAGCCCTCTATTTATAGGAAAATTTTGGTAGGTTTGACCTGCAACCTGATGGCTTTACCTGCTACTATTCCCACCCACCACATTTGAAATATAATTCAGCACATTTCTTCACCAACCACAAGTGGGGCCCACCAATTCTAGAATTTTCCACCAAAATGATAAACTCCGAAAATTCAACAATTTCTGAACCAGTCATCTCGTAAAATTCATAATAAATCATACGTTCATTTTTAACGGTTCAAAATTTGTGGGCATATACTCAACTTATATATGTATAACATATCCAAAAATTACCACGATCCAACGGTCGGATTAAAAATTATAACCCCCGCAAAATATCTCAAAAACCCTGATTTTTAATACCTCCATTCCGACAAAAATACGGATAAAAACCTCAACATTAACTCCTTCATTTTTAACCACAAAAATATATCCCTCATTTATATCCACATAAAATAAATATTTTCTTATCATATGAATCAATAATTAATTATTCACAAATAATATTACAGAATCACATTTATGACAACCAGGCCGTTCCCAGGAAAGAGGGGGCTTTCCAATAAGGATTTCTCCTTACTGGCGCGCAATTAGATGACCAAACCTCTCCTTAGACAGAACTTTCTAGACATTGCCAATAATGCTATCTAATAATATTATTCAAATAATATGAATTATTGATCTGATAATGGGAAATACTGTGCAGCAACAATTATTGAAACAACAATAATATAAAATTTCAACGTAGCAATTATTGAATCAATAAAATAAAATATTGAACAGTAATTACTGTAACAATTATTGAGTAGTGCCTTCTTACGTAAGAATCAATAATTTCAAAAATACTATGCAATACCGTGTGCTACTGTGCAATAACGCGTATTACTGTATTTTAACCACCGGGTATTCCAACAGTGTTAACGGTAACAACTACGCCGTTATTTGTAAAAACTCAAATTTGTCGTTTTCTTCACCCGACAGTTATTCGTTATGGGGCCCACAAATAGCTGCGCCGTCGTACGAATATTCTCCGACAGAAAGAATATTCCACGACCAAACGAATATTCCCCGACAACAATGATTATTTTATAACCACTTGTGTATTTTGAAAAAAAATTCATATATCACCCTTAACTTTAACTTTTATCAATTAAACCATTTACTGAATAGTAATTATAAGAAAAATTGAATACTTTTATTTCATAAAATTCGGGGTCTTACAATCTCCCCTCCTTATGAAATTTCGTCCCCGAAATTTACGTACCTGGTATTTCAAAGAATTGAGAATACCTTCCTTTCATTTCAGATTCCATCTTCCCTGTCATCATAATTTCTCCATTGCTCATCTCCTGTATTTCAAATATCATTCTAGAATACAGCTTCAAAACAAGGGTTAATTTAACAAATTAACATATCACATAATATCCCAATATTATGACTGACCAACAAATAAGCTTAGGTAGGACACACTAGCGAAGGATTTACTCATCTCTCCCCTCCTAGTTGTATTCCCCGATCTCCGCCAGAGATCATATCCCTAAGCTCTGATACCACCTGTGACATCCCCAAAATAGGTCCATTCCACCCAACCCATTCTGAGTCGTCAAATACATGGTACAGAAAATAACTACAACTTTATTACAACAATTGTCGTGCAAAATACAACAACACATATGCTGTGAGTTTGGATACAAATATATACCAAATGTGACTCATGTTCCAACCGTGGACATCACCTCACAATAACACCTTACATAAAGGTATAGTCAAAAATTGTTTTAGAAATTAGAATCTTTGGGAAGTGCTCAAGGAAACCTTCGTACATGGGAGGCCACGCGTCTAGGTTATGATAGATATCATATGGCCACAGAATTATCCTTGGTTGACCCAATAGACCCCAAAGAAAAACGAGAAGATTACTATCATATTCTTCCCAATGGTGAGTCTTCTCTTGACTTATCATTATCTCCACTGTCTCTAATTGAGAATTATACTTCAAACAAACACCAAGATTATATAGGTAGTGCTCGTATATATACTCAGCAAGTGGATGAGCACATCCCTGTCTTATGATGACACGAGGTTGTATGTCGTTAGACATCTTGTATGATAGTGGCAAACCACCCTTCCAACGTTGGGTACACCTTACCCTATTGCATCACCAAATATAACTACTAAATGAACTTTTCTATACTGCTTCGGGAGAACATCCACAGCTAGAGACCACCGTTCTATTTCCCGTTACCCTCGCTCGACCCAGCTACACTCTTATTACCTGAAAGGAATTGTGAAGCAAAAGGGTGAGCACAACTAGCTCAGTAAAGAATATCATGACTAAAGATAATTAAATTATCAATAGCCTTCATCAATAATAAATCAGAGATTTAGAACATATGGTAAATGATAAAAATTTCAACCATAGTTGCAGCGGAACGAGCAATCCATTAGAAGAGTCAAATAGACTATAAAGTCTATTATCTTCTCCATGTTAAAAATCCACCAACAATGTTTTATCCCTGTAACATCAATCAACAATTCTGGTCCACAATCATATGAATAACTCATAATCATAATTGTAGTTCTAAATTCCTCTTCTCATCCAGGACGAAGATAATTTTCATCACCTATCTTTACCTGAAACATCAAAGATCATGGTTACACCAAATCACATTTCCTGTTCATAATCATACTAATAACTTCATCTTTGCACTACGGCCAAAGATATTCATTTGTATCACCAGTTGGTCATGTTATCTCAACATCTGTTCATCTTTGCACTACTGGCCAAAGATATTCAACAACATGTCATCTTTGCACTACAGGCCAAAGATATTCATCAACAATTCATCTTTGCACTACAGGCCAAAGATATTCATCAATATTTCATATTTGCACTACAGGCCAAAGATATTAATATCTCAAAGAAATATATAATCATTTCAGAATTTATATAAACAATAATTATAACCATGTTGATCAATTCACCTTTGCACTTAAGCTAAAGATATTCACTTATAAATTCAATGGTCATGATCATACCAGTCACAATTCAACTTTGCACTACAGGCCAAAGAGAACCCTAGTCATGATCATACCAATAATCTACCCATCTTTACACTCCAGTGAAAGAGAATTTCAACATCAGGGTTATAAAAATGTTATATATGATGATAAAAATAATATGATCAACATATAGTTTTAATCTCAAGAGTAATATTCGTAACTCATGAATAGTAAATCGTGAATAGTAACTCATGAATAGTAACCCCGACACAAAAGATAGAAATTCCACAATAAAATCCATACCAATATTTCGGTATAATGATATTGAAAGAATAACATTACTTAAATTTATAAACAATTTATTTTAATTGTTTACACTTTACTAATTAATGCATTTAATCATCATAAAATGCCAACTCTTACAATTTCATCATCAATAACCAAAACCCTCATAAAAAATCTGCATATACCTCATATAGGATTCTCAAGCCATAAAATCCTATTTTCCAATTTTCTTTCTTCACAAAACATATTTAATTCATTTACTCATAACTAAAACATTTTCATGAAAAATACCAAATCAGTTCCAAAAATATTTCTTTTCTGGGATTTAGCATAATATAGTCCCATAGTGAACATATATTTTTCTCAGAATTTTTAAAAGTCATTTACTATTTTTCATATGGCCAAAACAACCGAATATTTAGATATTTATCAAAAATTGTACTTTTATCTAAAAATTCTGAAATTCACAGAGTATACTCCTATCATATACATGTACTCCCAATAAAAATTTCATCAATTTTAGAGTTAACCACAAGAAATTATAAGCTGTTACTTCTAAAATAGTCTTTTCTCATAAAATTCATAACTCTCAATCTATACATCCAAAAATCACCATTTTTGGACACAATCAAGAAAACTCATCAAAATATCATTTCAAATTTTTCCAGAATTTTTGAAGTTCAGAAAAATTACGAAATTTAAAATCATAACAACCCTTAAAATCCCTTAATATCCCTTACTATCCCTTACTATCCCTTACCTCAAAACAGCAGTACTTCTGACCGGAATGTAAAGCCGAAGGAAACTTGCACTGAATAGCAACTCTCAAAGTATCTAAATACTCACAAAATATGCTTCATAATATAGAGAGAGAAAGAGAGAAAGCTTATGTTTCTGGTGTGATTTTCAATTCTAACTTAGCCCTCTATTTATAGGAAAATTTTGGTAGGTTTGACCTGCAACCTGATGGCTTTACCTGCTACTATTCCCACCCACCACATTTGAAATATAATTCAGCACATTTCTTCACCAACCACAAGTGGGGCCCACCAATTCTAGAATTTTCCATCAAAATGATAAACTCCGAAAATTCAACAATTTCTGAACCAGTCATCTCGTAAAATTCATAATAAATCATACGTTCATTTTTAACGGTTCAAAATTTGTGGGCATATACTCAACTTATATATGTATAACATATCCAAAAATTACCACGATCCAACGGTCGGATTAAAAATTATAACCCCCGCAAAATATCTCAAAAACCCTGATTTTTAATACCTCCATTCCGACAAAAATACGGATAAAAATCTCAACATTAACTCCTTCATTTTTTAACCACAAAAATATATCCCTCATTTATATCCACATAAAATAAATATTTTCTTATCATATGAATCAATAATTAATTATTCACAAATAATATTACAGAATCACATTTATGACAACCAGGCCGTTCCAGGAAAGAGGGGGCTTTCCAATAAGGATTTCTCCTTACTGGCGCGCAATTAGATGACCAAACCTCTCCTTAGACAGAACTTTCTAGACATTGCCAATAATGCTATCTAATAATACTATTCAAATAATATGAATTATTGATCTGATAATGGGAAATACTGTGCAGCAACAATTATTAAACAACAATAATATAAAATTTCAACGTAGCAATTATTGAATCAATAAAATAAAATATTGAACAGTAATTACTGTAACAATTATTGAGTAGTGCCTTCTTACGTAAGAATCAATAATTTCAAAAATACTATGCAATACCGTGTGCTACTGTGTAATAACGCGTATTACTGTATTTTAACCACCGGGTATTCCAACAGTGTTAACGGTAACAACTACGTCGTTATTTGTAAAAACTTAATTTTGTCATTTTCTTCACCCGACAGTTATTCTGTTATGGGGCCCACAAATGTCTGCGTTATCGTACGAATATTCTCCGACAGAAAGAATATTCCACGACCAAACGAATATTCCCCGACAACAATGATTATTTTATAACCACTTGTGTATTTTGAAAAAAAATTCATATATCACCCTTAACTTTAACATTTATCAATTAAACCATTTACTGAATAGTAATTATAAGAAAATTTGAATACTTTTATTTCATAAAATTCGGGGTCTTACAATCTCCCCTCCTTATGAAATTTCGTCCCCGAAATTTACGTACCTGGTATTTCAAAGAATTGAGAATACCTTCCTTTCATTTCAGATTCCATCTTCCCTGTCATCATAATTTCTCCATTGCTCATCTCCTGTATTTCAAATATCATTCTAGAATACAGCTTCAAAATAAGGGTTAATTTAACAAATTAACGTATCACATAATATCCCAATATTATGACTGACCAACAAATAAGCTTAGGTAGGACACACTAGCGAAGGATTTACTCATCTCTCCCCTCCTAGTTGTATTCCCCGATCTCCGCCAGAGATCATATCCCTAAGCTCTGATACCACCTGTGACATCCCCAAAATAGGTCCATTCCACCCAACCCATTCTGAGTCGTCAAATACATGGTACAGAAAATAACTACAACTTTATTACAACAATTGTCGTGTAAAATACAACAACACATATGCTGTGAGTTTGGATACAAATATATACCAAATGTGACTCATGTTCCAACCGTGAACATCACCTCACAATAACACCTTACATAAAGGTATAGTCAAAAATTGTTTTAGAAATTAGAATCTTTGGGAAGTGCTCAAGGAAACCTTCGTACATGGGAGGCCACGCGTCTAGGTTATGATAGATATCATATGGCCACAGAATTATCCTTGGTTGACCCAATAGACCCCAAAGAAAAACGAGAAGATTACTATCATATTCTTCCCAATGGTGAGTCTTCTCTTGACTTATCATTATCTCCACTGTCTCTAATTGAGAATTATACTTCAAACAAACACCAAGATTATATAGGTAGTGCTCGTATATATACTCAGCAAGTGGATGAGCACATCCCTGTCTTATGATGACACGAGGTTGTATGTCGTTAGACATCTTGTATGATAGTGGCAAACCACCCTTCCAACGTTGGGTACACCTTACCCTATTGCATTCACCAAATATAACTACTAAATGAACTTTTCTATACTGCTTCGGGAGAACATCCACAGCTAGAGACCACCGTTCTATTTCCCCGTTACCCTCGCTCGACCCAGCTACACTCTTATTACCTGAAAGGAATTGTGAAGCAAAAGGGTGAGCACAACTAGCTCAGTAAAGAATATCATGACTAAAGATAATTAAATTATCAATAGCCTTCATCAATAATAAATCAGAGATTTAGAACATATGGTAAATGATAAAAATTTCAACCATAGTTGCAGCGGAACGAGCAATCCATTAGAAGAGTCAAATAGACTATAAAGTCTATTATCTTCTCCATGTTAAAAATCCACCAACAATGTTTTATCCCTGTAACATCAATCAACAATTCTGGTCCACAATCATATGAATAACTCATAATCATAACTGTAGTTCTAAATTCCTCTTCTCATCCAGGACGAAGATAATTTTCATCACCTATCTTTACCTGAAACATCAAAGATCATGGTTACACCAAATCACATTTCCTGTTCATAATCATACTAATAACTTCATCTTTGCACTACGTCCCAAGATATTCATTTGTATCACCAGTTGGTCATGTTTATCTCAACATCTGTTCATCTTTGCACTACTGGCCAAAGATATTCAACAACAAGTCATCTTTGCACTACAGGCCAAAGATATTCATCAACAATTCATCTTTGCACTACAGGCCAAAGATATTCATCAATATTTCATCTTTGCACTACAGGCCAAAGATATTAATATCTCAAAGAAATATATAATCATTTCAGAATTATATAAACAATAATTATAACCATGTTGATCAATTCACCTTTGCACTTAAGCTAAAGATATTCACTTATAAATTCAATGGTCATGATCATACCAGTCACAATTCAACTTTGCACTACAAGCCAAAGAGAACCCTAGTCATGATCATACCAATAATCTACCCATCTTTACACTCCAGTGAAAGAGAATTTCAACATCAGGGTTATAAAAATGTTATATATGATGATAAAAATAATATGATCAACAAAGATTTTAATCTCAAGAGTAATATTCGTAACTCATGATAGTAAATCGTGAATAGTAACTCATGAATAGTAACCCCGACACAAAAGATAGAAATTCCACAATAAAATCCATACCAATATTTCGGTATAATGATATTGAAAGAATAACATTACTAAAATTTTATAACAATTTATTTTAATTGTTTACACTTTACTAATTAATGCATTTAATCATCATAAAATGCCAACTCTTACAATTTCATCATCAATAACCAAAACCCTCATCAAAAATCTGCATATACCTCATATAGGATTCTCAAGCCATAAAATCCTATTTTCCAATTTTCTTTCTTCACAAAACATATTTAATTCATTTACTCATAACTAAAACATTTTCATGAAAAATACCAAATCAGTTCCAAAAATATTTCTTTTCTGGGATTTAGCATAATATAGTCCCATAGTGAACATATATTTTTCTCAGAATTTTTAAAAGTCATTTACTATTTTTCATATGGCCAAAACAACCGAATATTTAGATATTTATCAAAAATTGTACTTTTATCTAAAAATTCTGAAATTCACAGAGTATACTCCTTTCATATACATGTACTCCCAATAAAAATTTCATCAATTTTAGAGTTAACCACAAGAAATTATAAGCTGTTACTTCTAAAATAGTCTTTTCTCATAAAATTCATAACTCTCAATCTATACATCCAAAAATCACCATTTTTGGGACACAATCAAGAAACTCATCAAAATATCATTTCAAAATTTTTCCAGAATTTTTGAAGTTCAGAAAAATTACGAAATTTAAAATCATAACAACCCTTAAAATCCCTTAATATCCCTTACTATCCCTTACTAACCCTTACCTCAAAACAGCAGTACTTCTGACCGGAATGAAAAGCCGAAGGAAACTTGCACTGAATAGCAACTCTCACCAGTATCTAAAAACTCACAAAATAATGCTTCATAATATAGAGAGAGAAAGAGAGAAAGCTTATGTTTCTGGTGTATTTTCAATTCTAACTTAGCCCCTATTTATAGGAAATTTTGGTAGGTTTGACCTGCAAACCTGATGGCTTTACCTGCTACTATTCCCACCCACCACATTTGAAATATAATTCAGCACATTTCTTCACCAACCACAAGTGGGGCCCACCAATTCTAGAATTTTCCATCAAAATGATAAACTCCAAATTCAACAATTTCTGAACCAGTCATCTCGTAAAATTCATAATAAATCATACGTTCATTTTTAACGGTTCAAAATTTGTGGGCATATACTCAACTTATATATGTATAACATATCCAAAAATTACCACGATCCAACGGTCGGATTAAAAATTATAACCCCCGCAAAATATCTCAAAAACCCTGATTTTTAATACCTCCACTCCGACAAAAATACGGATAAAAATCTCAGCATTAACTCCTTCATTTTTTTAACCACAAAAATATATCCCTCATTTATATCCACATAAAATAAATATTTTCTTATCATATGAATCAATAATTAATTATTCACAAATAATATTACAGAATCACATTTATGACAACCAGGCCGTTCCCAGGAAAGAGGGGGCTTTCCAATAAGGATTTCTCCTTACTGGCGCGCAATTAGATGACCAAACCTCTCCTTAGACAGAACTTTCTAGACATTGCCAATAATGCTATCTAATAATACTATTCAAATAATATGAATTATTGATCTGATAATGGGAAATACTGTGCAGCAACAATTATTAAACAACAATAATATAAAATTCAACGTAGCAATTATTGAATCAATAAAATAAAATATTGAACAGTAATTACTGTAACAATTATTGAGTAGTGCCTTCTTACGTAAGAATCAATAATTTCAAAAATACTATGCAATACCGTGTGCTACTGTGCAATAACGCTATTACTGTATTTTAACCACCGGGTATTCCAACAGTGTTAACGGTAACAACTACGTCGTTATTTGTAAAAACTTAATTTTGTCATTTTCTTCACCCGACAGTTATTCGTTATGGGGCCCACAAAAGTCTGCGTTATCGTACGAATATTCTCCCGACAGAAAGAATATTCCACGACCAAACGAATATTCCCCGACAACAATGATTATTTTATAACCACTTGTGTATTTTGAAAAAAAATTCATATATCACCCTTAACTTTAACATTTATCAAATTAAACCATTAACTGAATAGTAATTATAAAAAATTTGAATACTTTTATTTCATAAAATTCGGGGTCTTACAATCTCCCCTCCTTATGAAATTTCGTCCCCGAAATTTACGTACCTGGTATTTCAAAGAATTGAGAATACCTTCCTTTCATTTCAGATTCCATCTTCCCTGTATCATAATTTCTCCATTGCTCATCTCCTGTATTTCAAATATCATTCTAGAATACAGCTTCAAAATAAGGGTTAATTTAACAATTAACATATCCACAAAATATCCCAATATTATGACTGACCAACAAAAAAGCTTAGGTAGGACACACTAGCGAAGGATTTACTCATCTCTCCCCTCCTAGTTGTATTTCCCCGATCTCCGACCCCAGAGATCATATCCCTAAGCTCTGATACCACCTGTGACAACCCCAAAATAGGTCTAATCCACCCACCCCATTCTGAGTCGTCAAATACATGGTACAGAAAACAACTACAACTTATTACAACAATGTCGTGTAAAATACAACAACACATATGCTGTGAGTTTGGATACAAATATATACCAAATGTGATCATGTTCTCAACCGTAACATCACCTCACAATAACACCTTACATAAAGGTAAGTACAAAAATTGTTTTTAGAAATTAGAATCTTTGGAAGTGCTCAAGGAAACCTTCGTACATGGGAGGCCACGCGTCTAGGTTATGATAGATATCATATGGCCACAGAATTATCCTTGGTTGACCCAATAGACCCCAAAGAAAAACGAGAAGATTACTATCATATTCTTCCAAATGGTGAGTCTTCTCTTGACTTATCATTATCTCCACTTCTCTAATTGAGAATTATACTTCAAACAAACACCAAGATTATATAGGTAGTGCTCGTATATATACTCAGCAAGTGGATGAGCACAACCCTGTCTTATGATGACACGAGGTTGTATGTCGTTAGACATCTTGTATGATAGTGGCAAACCACCCTCCAACGTTGGGTACACCTTACCCTATTGGATTCACCAAATATAACTACTAAATGAACTTTTCTATACTGCTTCGGGAGAACATCCACAGCTAGAGACCACCGTTCTATTTCCCCGTTACCCTCGCTCGACCCAGCTACACTCTTATTACCTGAAAGGAATTGTGAAGCAAAAGGGTGAGCACAACTAGCTCAGTAAAGAATATCATGACTAAAGATAATTAAATTATCAATAGCCTTCATCAATAATAAATCAGAGATTTAGAACATATGGTAAATGATAAAAATTTCAACCATAGTTGCAGCGGAACGAGCAATCCATTAGAAGAGTCAAATAGACTATAAAGTCTATTATCTTCTCCATGTTAAAATTCCACCAACAATGTTTTATCCCTGTAACATCAATCAACAATTCCTTGTCCACAATCATATGAATAACTCATAATCATAATTGTAGATTCTTAAATTTTCTTCGCATCCAGGACGAAGATATTTTTCATCACCTGTCTTTACCTGAAACATCAAAGATCATGGTTATACCAAATCACATTTCCTGTTCATAATCATACTAATAACTTCATCTTTGCACTACGCCAAAGATATTCCATTTGTATACTCATTTATGGACATGTTTTATCTACAACATCTGTTCATCTTTGCACTACTGGCCAAAGATATTCAACAACAGTTCATCTTTGCACTACAAACAGGCCAAAGATATTCATCAACAAATCATCTTTGCACTACAGCCAAAGATATTCATCAAAATTTCATCTTTGCACTACAGGCCAAATATATTAATATCTCAAAGAAATATATAATCATTTCAGAATTTATATAAACAATAATTATAACCCATGTTGATCAATTCACCTTTGCACTTAAGCTTAAGATATTCACTTATAAATTCAATGGTCATGATCATAACCAGTCACAATTCAACTTTTGCACTACAGGCCAAAGAGAACCCTAGTCATGATCATACCAATAATCTACCCATCTTTACACACTCCAGTGAAAGAGAATTTCAACATCAGGTTATAAAAATGTTATATATGATAAAAAATAATATGATCAACATATAGTTTTAATCTCAAGAGTAATATTCGTAACTCATGAATAGTAAAATCGTGAATAGTAACTCATGAATAGTAACCCCGACACAAAGATAGAAATTCCACAATAAAAATCCATACCAATATTTCGGTATAATGATATTGAAAGAATAACAATACTTAAATTTATAAACAATTTATTTTAATTTGTTTACACTTTACTAATTAATGCATTTAATCATCATAAAATGCCAACTCTTACAATTTCATCATCAATAACCAAAACCCCTCATCAAAAATCTGCATATACCTCATATAGGATTCTCAAGCCATAAAATCCTATTTTCCAATTTTCTTTTCTTCACAAAACATAATTAATTCATTTACTCATAACTAAAACATTTTCATGAAAAATACCAAATCAGTTCCAAAAATATTTCTTTTCTGGGATTTAGCATAATATAGTCCCATAGTGAACATATAATTTTCTCAGAATTTTTAAAAGTCATTTACTATTTTTCATATGGCCAAAACAACCGAATATTAAGACATTTATCAAAAATTGTACTTTTATCTAAAAATACTGAAATTTCACAGAGTATACTCCTCATATACATGTACACTCCCAATAAAAATTTCATCAATTTTAGAGTTAACCACAAGAAATTATAAGTGGTTACTTCTAAAATAGTCTTTTCCATAAAATTCATAACTCTCAATCTATACATCCAAAATCACCATTTTTGGACACAATCAATAAAAACTCATCAAAATATCATTTCAAATTTTTCCAGAATTTTTTGAGTTTCAGAAAAATATTACGAAATGAAAAATCAAACAACCCTTAAAATCCCTTAATATCCCTTACTACCTTACTATCCCTTACCTCAAAACAGCAGTACTTCTGACCGGAAATGTAAAGCTGAAGGAAACTTGCACTGAATAGCAACTCTCAAAGTATCTAAATACTCACAAAAATATGCTTCATAATATAGAGAGAGAAAGAGAGAAAGCTTATGTCTGGTGTGATTTTCAATTCTAACTTAGCCCTCTATTTATAGGAAAATTTTGTAGGTTTGACCTGCAACCTTATGGCTTTACCTGCTACTATTCCCCCACCCACCACAATTGAAATATAATTCAGCACATTTCTTCACCAACCACAAGTGGGGCCCACCAATTCTAGAATTTTCCACCAAAATGATAAACTCCGAAAAATCAACAATTTCTGAACCAGTCATCTCGTAAAATTCATAATAAATCATACGTTCATTTTTAAACGGTTCAAAATTGTGGCATATACTCAACTTATAATGTATAACATATCCAAAAATTACCACGATCCAACGTCGGATTAAAAATTATAACCCCCTCAAAATATCTCAAAAACCCTGATTTTTAATACCTCCATTCCGACAAAAATACGGATAAAAATCTCAGCATTAACTCCTTCATTTTTTAACCACAAAAAATTATCCCTCATTTATATCCACATAAAATAAATATTTTCTTATCATATGAATCAATAATTAATTATTCACAAATAATATTACAGAATCACATTTATGACAACCAGGCCGTTCCCAGGAAAGAGGGGGCTTTCCAATAAGGATTTCCCCTTACTGGCGCGCAATTAGATGACCAAACCTCTCCTTAACAGAACTTTCTAGACATTGCCAATAATGCTATCTAATAATCTATTCAAATAATATGAATTATTGATCTGATAATGGAAAATACTGTGCAGCAACAATTATTGAAACAACAATAATATAAAATTTCAACGTAGCAATTATTGAATCAATAAAATAAAATATTGAACAGTAATTACTGTAACAATTATTGAGTAGTGCCTTCTTACGTAAGAATCAATAATTTCAAAAAAACTATGCAATACCGTGTGCTACTGTGCAAAAACGCGTATTACTGAATTTTAAACCACCGGGTATTCCACCAGTGTTAACGGTAACAAACTACGTCGTTATTTG